>REGM01000006.1:1269102-1302832 GCA_004194415.1 Aurelia aurita | reverse complement strand
TCTTAAGGATAAAGTAAAATGGGGTTGTGCAATTTTTAGGATGCCTGTTGCAAGGCATCTATGGATTTATGGGTATGCATTTTCAAATTTTCCCAGATTTAATCAAGTCTTTAGCTAACAACCAAGAAATAAAATCCTTCTTTTCTTCCTTCCATTGCTCATTTTGTCTTTGATCAGTTTTGTAAAAATGTCACAACCAAATTGTAAAGCCAAACACATGCAGGTTTAGCTCTAATAACTGGGTTCTAAGATTCAAAACTCGTCTATTTCCTTGGAACAAAAGTGGACCACAGTGTGGATTTTATTTGATGCACTGCCTGTTATTTGCCAACAATAGAAAATTGGAAGCACTCCACCAGTAGCATAGAAACATTCACTAACATTTCAGAATCAAACATCATAGAATCCCTTTTCTAACATTGGATCAAAGTTATCAAAAGACTCCCATTATTTAACATCTGTTCTGCCAAATTAGCTACAAAAGAACTACAGAATTTTAGCTCATAAGCAACATCTTTTTTAGATGCTGATAAAAATTTACAGTACATGTTACTATCTACTCTACATATTAGTACTATACAAATATACAACACTACATGGACGATACCATATGTGGGTCAAAACAGCATGACTACCCCATGGCCGTCACATAAAACAAAAACAAGAAACACCACTAGGATGACATATAAAAAGACAAACAAGAAAATAAAATGCTTATAAATTAATTACTATACACTAAATACAACATAAGTTAAATATAATAGATGGTTGCAGTAAAGACTGCAGGAATGAAGTTTCTAAAACAACCCTCTGCGCCCCACTGAGTTAACATCAATTTGGTCGGTGAATTGGATACAAAAACAATATATTCTTCTTTTACAGGCAATGCTAACAAAGTTTGTTGCAAAGGACAGCAGAAGTAAGTTGATCAACATTGTGTGGGAAAGCTTATAAAAGTAGGATCTACAGGGTTTCCCATAAAAATTGTTTGACGTTTGATTCAATATTAAAAATTAACGATGAAATGAAAAAGTATCCTTGGTAAGAGAACTTTAACTTAAATTTAGACCCAAAAATCTTGCAAATCCACTGAAAATTCACAAAGTTAAAAGCTTTTAAAGATAAAGTTTGTACGAAAGTAGAAACCAGAGGCTCCCAAATGACTTGATGCGCACAGAAGCTCCAAAATCGAGGCAAAAGAAGTTTATCGAATGTGATACCTCTCATTGATATCAAAGCGAATCAAATAGGACTTTGAAAGTAATTTAATTCCTGTAACCATTGTCAAAATTCGCTGAGGAATACAAGTATCCAAACAACGTCAAATCAAAACTTTATCAATGATAGAGTGAATTTATTTTCATAAGCTTAAATAAATTNTTTATCGAATGTGATACCTCTCATTGATATCAAAGCGAATCAAATAGGACTTTGAAAGTAATTTAATTCCTGTACCATTGTCAAAATTCGCTGAGGAATACAAGTATCCAAACAACGTCAAATCAAAACTTTATCAATGATAGAGTGAATTTATTTTCATAAGCTTAAATAAATTTTAGAAAAAGTTAGGCCATCAACAATTCTTTCCAAGTCTCATTTGGTATGCTCTGAAACAAACGAGAAAGAAAAAGGATAGCCCCATGCTACTTTCGGTATAATGCTTCAAGAAGCCTCTAGTTTCAGCTTTCGCACAAACTTGAACTTAAAAAACTCGTAACTGTGTGAATATTCCGCAGATTTGCAAGATTGCGGTGTCTAAAATTAATTTAAGATCTTAAGGACAGATGTATCGTACCATGGAGCCTGTTCATTTTATTTTAATTTTTTAATGTTTAATCAAAGGTCGAACCATTTTTTGGGACACCCTGTATGGTAAAGGTCATAAAGTAAACTTTGAGACAATTTTCAGAGGTGCTTTTATTTGTGGCGCTTGTGGTTGTACTCATGGTTTCCTTTGAAATATGAGTAATTTTTATGAGTACTTTACATTTATTTAGTTAATCAAGTGACCTGCTTGTGTTTTAAGTTTGATTTGATTTCCTAATAAAAAATTAAAAGAATGACTTATTATATTTGCAAATGACTAAAGAACCAAATCCCATATATCAAAATAAGATTAAAAACTGGCAAAATCGCTGTAGCGAAAAAGTAAGCACAAAATAACTGAAAATAGTCCACAAGTTTTGATACCAACAAACAAAAACTTAAAACTTTCCTATTTCTATGTATGAATACTATTTCCACCCAAAGACTTTGACATTGCAGCTTGAAAGGAACTTAAGTTAAAAAAACTTGATCAAGTGCTTTATTTTTGGTATTTTTGGCAGAATTCAATTCTTGCATTGTGGTAGGCTTCACATACGAAACTACTTTGTCAGTCCAGTCAGAGAACTTTTTGGATAAAACAAATTTAGGACAGTCATCCTTTGCAATTTCAGATCCTGCTCTCAAAGTTTGACTAAAAACACCAGTTTCTACAATTTTGTATCGTTAAAATATGCTAGTCTACAGGGTGTCCCAACAAATTGTTGACCTTTGATTAAATATTGAAAAATAACGATAAAATGAACAGGCTCCGTCTTAAGATACCCCTATTCCTAAGATCTTGAATTAATTCTAGACACAAGAATCTTGCAAATCCGCTGAAAATTCACTGATTTATGAGCTTTTAAAGATCAATTTTGTGCGAAAGCTGAAACCAGGGACCCCAAAGCGACCTGTTATGCAAAAAAGCTCCAAAATCGACGTGAATGAAGGCTATCCAATGCCATACTTCTTGTTAATATCAGAGCAAACCAAATAGGATTTCGAAAGTAATTTAATTCTTGTAACCATTGTCAAAATTTGATTTTTCAAACTTTGCTCAACAGAATTCCTCAAAGCATCCATACGCTTGAATTAATGTTTGAGAGAGTTTGGCTATCGAAAATCTTTTCTAAATCCCCATTTGATTTGCGCTGAAATAATCGAGAAACAAAACAAACGACAGCCCCATGCTACATTCACTATGAATGCTATGGAGAAGCCTCTGGTCTCAGCTTTCGCACAAACGTGAACTTCAAGAGCTTGTAGCTCCGTGAATATTCAGCGGATTTGCAAGATTCTGGTGTCTAAAATTAATTAAAGATCTTAGGGAAGGATTGTCTTTCCATGGAGCCCTTTCATTATATCGTTATTTTTTAATATTTAATCAAACATCGAACAAATTTTTTGAGACACCCTGTACATGTGTGTAGTACTGGATGAGTCGGAAAAAACGCACGGCGCGGCGTTTAAAAAGGCTACTGTCCCCTGAATATCACAAGCAGTACTAATTGTTATTATCTTGTTGAATAGCCGATATGTTGAATTAATTTTAGAAACTTTCCTGGCTGAAATCGCGAATCTCTGCTGAAAAAGTGAGGGATTTTCTCGAGGAGGCCTACCGGAAAAACATTCAAAAGCGGCCTAACGTCGCAATCAAATGCCTCTACAATTTCTACCTAACAGCCATGATTTGCACATGCTTTGGTACGTGTTTTCCTCGTGGGAGGATGAGAAAGTCTTCCTCGCTCGTATGAAAAACTTATTCAAGGGGATTCCATTCTCTCAATAGGATGAAATATATGCTTAGGAAGGAAACCGACGAAAATTTGATCGTCGTTTTCCCTCGTTTTTGCAGGTTCTTGAAAGGGTCTTTCTGCAGAAAATCTCCCATAGCCACGGGACAGAATGACCCATGAAAGCCGAGTAAATTTCTGAATCTAACTGAACATATCGGCTATGAAACAAGACATTTTTCAACAATGCTATTGCTTTGTTATTCAGGGAGCAGTATTTTTTCAAACGCCGTGCTTTTTTTATTACTCACCCGGTAGCATACTGCTGCAATGTTTTTTTGTTTTTTGTGAATCAATGAATATTGAAATTACTTCACAATACTACTGGACTTGCTCAAGAAAGAAAGAAAGTCCACAATACTACCTACTTTTAACCTACTTTTAACATTACTGCTGCAATGTACAATTGTTGAAAAGGGAAATTTTGCGATTACTACTGCAAACCAACCCAAAAAAGAGTACCCAAAAATGTACAACTTTTTGCGGAAAAAACTGCCCACATTTTATTTTGTCACCGAATTTGAAATTGTCTCGTTGATTCATTCTAGCAAGGACCAAATTATCNAAATCGAGGCAAAAGAAGTTTATCGAATGTGATACCTCTCATTGATATCAAAGCGAATCAAATAGGACTTTGAAAGTAATTTAATTCCTGTAACCATTGTCAAAATTCGCTGAGGAATACAAGTATCCAAACAACGTCAAATCAAAACTTTATCAATGATAGAGTGAATTTATTTTCATAAGCTTAAATAAATTTTAGAAAAACTTAGGCCATCAACAATTCTTTCCAAGTCTCATTTGGTATGCTCTGAAACAAACGAGAAAGAAAAAGGGTAGCCCCATGCTACTTTCGGTATAATGCTTCAAGAAGCCTCTGGTTTCAGCTTTCGCACAAACTTGAACTTAAAAAACTCGTAACTGTGTGAATATTCCGCAGATTTGCAAGATTGCGGTGTCTAAAATTAATTTAAGATCTTAAGGACAGATGTATCGTACCATGGAGCCTGTTCATTTTATTTTAATTTTTTAATGTTTAATTAAAGGTCGAACCATTTTTTGGGACACCCTGTAGTATGGTAATGGTCATAAAGTAAACTTTGAGACAATTTTCAGAGGTGCTTTTATTTGTGGCGCTTGTGGTTGTACTCATGGTTTCCTTTGAAATATGAGTAATTTTTATGAGTACTTTACATTTATTTAGTTAATCACGTGACCTGCTTGTGTTTTAAGTTTGATTTGATTTCCTAATAAAAATTAAAAGAATGACTTACTATATTTGCAAATGACTAAAGAGCCAAAAACCGTATAACAAAATAGGATTAAAAACTGGCAAAATCGCTGTAGCGAAAAAGTAAGCACAAAACTGAAAATAGTCCACAAGTTTTGATACCAACAAACAAAAACTTAAAACTTTCCTGTTTCCATATATGAATACTATTTCCACCCAAAGACTTTGACATTGCAGCTTGAAAGGCACTAAAGTTTAAAAAAAACTTCATAACTTTGATCAAGTGCTTTATTTTGGTATTTTTTGCAGCATTCAATTCTTGCATTGTGGTAGGCTTCACATATGAAACTACTTTGTCAGTCCAGTCGAAGAAATTTTTGGATAAAACAAATTTAGGACAGTCATCCTTTGCAATTTCAGATTCTGCTCTCAAAGTTTGACTAAAAAGCAAAAGTTTCTATAATTTTGTATCGTTAAAATATGCTAGTCTACAGGGTGTACCAAAAAATTGTTTGACCTTTGATTAAATATTGAAAAATAACGATAAAATGAACAGGCTCCGTCTTAAGATACCCCTATTCCTAAGATCTTGAATTAATTCTAGACACAAGAATCTTGCAAATCCGCTGAAAATTCACTGATTTATGAGCTTTTAAAGATCAATTTTGTGCGAAAGCTGAAACCAGAGACCCCAAAGCGACCTGTTATGCAAAAAAGCTCCAAAATCGAGGTGAAAGAAGGCTATTTAATGCCATACCTCTTGTTAATATCAGAGCAAACCAAATAGGATTTCGAAAGTAATTTAATTCTTGTTACCATTGTCAAAATTTGATTTTTCAAACTTTGTTCAACAAAATTCCTCAAAGCATCCATAAGCTTGAATTAATGTTCGAAAGAGTTTGGCTATCGAAAATCTTTTCTAAATCCCCATTTGATTTTCGCTGAAGTAATCGAGAAACAAAACAAACGACAGCCCCATGCTACATTCACTACGAATGCTATGGAGAAGCCTCTGGTCTCAGCTTTCGCACAAACGTGAACTTCAAGAGCTTGTATCTCCGTGAATATTCAGCGGATTTGCAAGATTTTGGTGTCCAAAATTAATTAAAGATCTTAGGGAAGGATTTTCTTTCCACGGAGCCCGTTCATTATATAGTTATTTTTTAATATTTAGTCAAACGTCGAACAATTTTTTTGAGACACCCTGTATGTGTCTAGTACTGGGTGAGTCGGCGCGGTACGTTTGAAAAACGCACGGCGCGGCGTTTGAAGCTACTGCCCCCTGAATATCGCAAGCAGTACTATTTGTTATTATCTTGTTGAATAGCGGATATGTTCAATTAATTTTAGGAACTTTCCTGGCTGAAATCGGCGACTCTCTGCTGAAAATATGAGGGATTTTCTCGAGGAAGCCTCCTCGAAAAACATCAAATGCCCCCACAATTTCTACCTTACAGCCAAGACTTGCACATGCTTTGGCGAGTGTTTTCCTCTTGGGAGGATGAGAAAGTCTGCCTCGCTCGTATGAAAAACTTATTCAAAGGATTCCATTCTCTCAATAGGATGAAATGTATGCTTAGGAAGGAAAACCGATGAAATTTTGATCATCGTTTTCCCTCGTTTTTGCAGGTTCTTGAAAGGGTCTTTCTGCAGAAAATCTCCCATAGCCACGGGACAGAATGACCCATGAAAGCCGGGTAAATTTCTGAATCTAACTGAACATATCGGCTATGAAACAAGACATTTTCCAACAATGCTATTGCTTTGTTAATCAGGGAGCAGTATTTTTTCAAACGCCGTGCTTTTTTTACTACTCACCCGGTAGCATACTGCTGCAATGTTTTTTTGTTTTTTGTGAATCAATAAATATTGAAATTACTTCACAATACTACTGGACTTGCTCAAGAAAGAAAGAAAGTCCACAATACTACCTACTTTTAACCTACTTTTAACATTACTGCTGCAATGTACAATTGTTGAAAAGGGAAATTTTTGCGATTACTATTGCAAACCAACCCAAAAAGGAGTACCCAAAAATGTACAACTTTTTGCGAAAAAAACTGCCCACATTTTATTTTGTCACCGAATTTGAAATTGTCTCGTTGATTCATTCTAGTAAGGACCAAATTATCGTATCAAAATAATAAGCAATAATATATGTTAAAGACCCTCTGCTAACCATGAGGCTTTGCGTGCTGCGCATGAGAAAACAGCACAATACTGGCCTAGCATCAGAGATAATCTGAAATTCCATTTGCAGTGCATTCTGGGATAGCAACGGCGTGCAAAGCCACATGGTTAGCAGAGGGTCTTTAATATCTTATTGAATAGCCGACATGTCAAATTAATTTTAGGAATTTTCTGGCTGAAATCATTCATTCCGTTCCGATTGTATGAGGGGTTTCTCAAGAAGGTCCCTTCGAAAAACCTCGAAAAACGGCCTACAATCATGACCAAATTTCCCTACTACTGGGTGAGTCAGAAAAATGTATACACTGTTTTGGAAAATTGTACAGGAAAAGCTAGGAAACCTATTTGTAAAATTTTAATTCATTCGTCTCACTGAGGCTTCAACTTAATTTTTGAGATCTTTCTGATAATTTTAGGTGCATTATTTCCGTGTAAAATTAGGATTTAGGCAAAGGTCCTATTTCTAAATTTGCCCAAAAATAACCAAAGAGGAGCCGTAAATTTGTATGATGTAAACTTTGACTTTTTGATGCTCAACATTGACAAAGAGCATAATTACATTTGAACAATTTCCCTATCATTAGAAAATCACGTATGAGCAAAGAAAAACGTTATTTTTCCATTTTGATAGTTGAAAAGTGGATTAAATTGAGAGCCATTCACATATAGTCTTACCCAAAGCCAATGGAAGAAAGTTGTCAGGAATTCTTCATTTGAGGTTAAAACTTTGCATTTTAAATTATGAATAAATTCTCAAAATTAAGTTAAACCCTCAGCCAGACAACGGAGTTGTAATTTTTCAAATTGGTGTCATAGTCTTTGCAGTACGATTATTCAAACAATTGATACATTTTTCTGACTCACCCGCTATTTCTACCTTACATCAATGATTTGAACACGCTTTAGCACGTTTTATCCTCCTGGAAGAAAGAAGCAGTTATCCCCACTAGTTTAACAAAAATCTTCAAGGGAATTCCGTCCTCCCAAGAGGATATTAGGTGCTGACACAAGCAATTGCTATTGCTGTGAGACAGGAAGACCGACTAAATTTGATCATTATTTTTGCAGTTTTTAGCAGTTTGTTGAGACTTTTTGAAGGAACCTTCTCGAGAAAATCTCCCATAATTCTGGACAGGAGATAGGCGAATTTAAGCCAGATAAATTTTACTATCTAATTAAACATTAAACGTATCGGCTATTAAACAAGACAGTTGCCAATATTATTGCTTTGATATTCAGGGAATTGAGCTAATGCTCGTGCAACACAATATAACTAATCGATTTCTAAATCCCCACATCGCCACGAAAACATTTTCTCTTTGTCCATTCACGCCGAGTCTTTAGAAAATTTGATCGATGTTTTTGGATCGTTTTCAGTGTTTTCGAGACGGAGAATTTTAAGAAACTCGCTTATAGATCAAGAAACAGTTATCTTAAAAATTAAAAAAATTCTAGAATCTAATTCAAGCTTTTTCAAAAGGTTAGGTGATAAATCTTCAAAATCGGTCCAGCGTACGCTTTATCGTGGCCTGTCAAAAGTGGATAGTTTTTTTTTGGCGCACCCGGTATTTTTTCATTTAGCATCGTATTTTGATACTTAGGATGATAAATATTGCAAATTGATTTGGTCTTAGATGTAACACCCGCAAAAAGCATATTTTAACATTTCTTGGATTTTCGAATTTCGGTGATCTTTCAGACGCCGAAACTGTTTTTTAATCACCCAGTATTCAGGGAAAGATCAATGAAATTAATTGTAAGCTAAGTTTTCATTTCAAGTAGAAACAATAATGCTTCTAAATTGAAAAGTAAATCTAAAAATATGAGTTGAAGCCCCTGTAAAAAGAAGGTTATGGAATTTCACAAATCAGCTGCTTGATTTTTGACATACGAGTTTTCAAACAGTGTGTTCATGTTTTCACTCATCCTGTTATCTACCAGATGAGTCAAAAACTGTCTCCACTGTTTGAAAAATCGTAATACAAGAAAATTTAAAAATGATCAATTTGTAAAATTTAAACCCACCGTCTAACAGAGTTTTAAGCTTGATTTTTGTGATCCTAAATTTTTATTGTAGACGTGTCATTTTCTTCTACAATAAATTATTAGCCAAGAATGCTTCCCCCATTTGCCACAAGACACACTGTTTAGCTATGCAGGCTTTGAAATAAAGAATCTTTAAGGATTCCAGTATTTTGTTTTTAGAATAATATTTAAAAAAATCAAACGGAACCCTGTCATTAGACCCCACTACTCTGTTCCGCAAACAACTTTATACACTTTTAATATGAAAAATATAAAACAAACTTGAGCAACTAATGTACAATTTTGGGCAATCCGTTGGAAACAATTTTTCGAGAAATTCTGAATGTAATAGGAAAACAGTGCAGTAAAAATTACTGAAAAATTCACAAAGACAAGGTATCTTGAACTGTTAATATCGGGTCTACAGCTAGTTTTATTCAAATTTTCTTATGAAATCTGAACAATTTTCAGGTCATTTTCACCATGGTCTTACACATGCACAAATAACCAATGCATCAAGGGAAATGGTATCCCTAAACAGCGAAGTCAGTTACTAACCACTTGCAAGACGACATGTGGACAATATGGCAGCTTATGGCCTAGACCCCGCATTAAGTCAGTTATCAGTAATAATACAGTGGCCATCATCCCAAGCAACGTCCAGCTAAACCAAGTTGTGTGCAAGTATTCTAAATGTAACAGCATCATCACAAGTTTCGTAAAGCGAGCATTCAATATATTCTTTAATATAACCAGGGAAATATGCACTACTGATTCAACCACTATTGACCCATCTCTATGCAATGAAGAGTCCAAATCGAACAAAGTGCAAATCAAAATTACTCTCAACTCACAACATACCAAGCTAACACTATCAACATCGGAGGCCTATTTATTAAAGATTGCTACGCAGAAAAACATTGTTAGCGTCAATATCTATGCTGATACATCCTACGGCGCACGCCATGCATTAGAAACAGTGAGTCAACTTATTAGCTATGACATGTTAAGTGATTCCTTGCAAATTGTTTCTAGTGCAGATATCACTGATAGCCCTGCTTTTCCATACCGAGGAATTATGCTTGACACTAGCCGCAATTTCTTTTCTGTCAAGAGTATACTGAAATTGCTTGATGCAATGTCCTACAACAAGCTGAATACGTTTCATTGGCATATAACAGATACTCATAGCTTTCCAATTGTTATCAAACAACAACCGAACATGACTTATTACGGAGCGTATTCAGAGAGACAGATTTATAGCGCCGAGGATGTCAAACAAATTATCGATCACGCAGCAGTTCGCGGGATACGCGTTTTGCCTGAGTTTGACCAACCAGCTCACGCAGGGAATGGTTGGCAATGGAGTGAAGGAGCAGGCTTGGGAACAACAGCGTTTTGTGTCAACCAAAAACCATGGCAAAATTATTGCGTAGAGCCACCATGTGGACAGTTGAACCCGTTAAATAATAACACATATAAAATCCTTGAATCAATTTATACTGATTACCTTGCGAAGTTCAGTCCGGATCTTTTCCACTTTGGAGGCGATGAAGTAAATATAGGCTGCTGGAACACGTCGAAACCAATCATTGATTGGATGAAGTCGATGAACAAAACCCGGACTTTCGATGATTTCATGGACCTGTGGAACATCTTTCTTGTCGCAGCTGAAACGAAATTCAAAGCGCAAAGTAAACAAGATATTCCGTTGATTGTATGGTCAAGCAAGATGACCGATGAGAAATACCTAACGAAATACTTAAATAACAAGACGTATATTATCCAGCTGTGGAATCTAGCAACGGATAAGTCAATACCAAACATCTTGAAGAATGGTTTTAAAGTAATTCTGAGTAATTACGATCACACGTATCTTGATTGCGGGTTTGGTTCATGGGTAGCTGATGGCAATAACTGGTGTTCTCCATATAAACAATGGCAGTTGCAGTATAATTTGAATCCTGGTAAATTTGTCAAGCACTTCAACTTGAGCAGTGATAACGTCAAGCAGATTTTGGGAGGAGAAACAAATATGTGGTCTGAGCAAGTAAGTGGAATGTTAGGGTGTTTGATTGGCACCAATTCTGAAAACGGTAGACTTGGTAGACTCAGAATTTGTGTTTAATTGACTCCGAAATTCTCAAAACGGTAGGTTTGGTAGGTTTGGAAGGCCTTCTGAACATTCTGCTGCAAAAGGCAGAAGGTTTGGCAGACTTTGGAGAGATTCTTGTGTTCATTAGCAAACCCTGGTGGTGAATCCGAAACCTACCGTTTCAAGATTTTTGCGTTTGATTGGAAAATATATTTCCTTCTCTGCGAAGTCTACTTTTTTCAGAAATTGGAAGGTTTGGAATTACCAATCAAACACACCCATAAAGGAGTTATTTTTACTTCCAACCGAGTGCACCAAAACAGGAACTTCATATCTTAAGCAACCATCTGCAAGTAATTAAATTGATCCGTCCATTTTGAACTATTTAGAAAAGCACAGAAAATACAATTTTCAGGTAATCCTTCATTTGCGTACTACAAATTACAACTACGATTCGCAAAACTACGTTATTCTTTCTCAGAATTCTCAAAGAGCCTTATGCAAAATATAAAGTGACAATTTCTCAAATCAGTTGCAAAAGTTTTGCAGCGCGACTTAGTTTTGAAACAGTGGATAATTTTTGACTTAGCAAGCAGGAATTTTTCTAAAATTCTCATAGTGTTCTCGAATAATAGCGGTTGCCTCAGTTACTCGCTAAAAACAGTCAAGGGTGGGCATGTGCTGTGTTTTTGGTGGGCCTATGTATGTCTTGGAAAAATGATTTCACCAATCCATTTTCAGCGTTACCAGTACAAATTGCGCTCGTAAAAAGATTGGTTTTGGGGACATACAATTTTATAATACTCCAATAAAACCCAATTTTGAGGACAGGTATTGACCAACATCCAAGAACAGAACAGTCCAAGTTTGTTGCACNTGCAGCGCGACTTAGTTTTGAAACAATGGATAATTTTTAACTTAGCAAGCAGTAATTTTTCTAAAATTCTCACAGTGTTCTCGATCGAATAATAGCGGTTGCCTCAGCTACTCGCTAAAACACTCAAGGGTGGGCATGTGCTGTGTTCTTGGTGGTCTTATGTATGTCTTGGAAAAATGATTTCACCAATCCATTTTTCAGCGTACCAGTACAAATTGCGGTGCCGATAAAACCCAATTTTGAGGGCAAATATTGACCAACATCCAAAAACATGAACAGTCCAAGTTAGCTGCAAAATGATATTGTTGAAAAGAGTTCAAAATAAACCTGATTTTAGGGACAGACATTAACATAGTATGGGAGAAAAAAACCGGTTGTGTGGACATACATGGGACCACTGTCCTCACTGCAACATGCCCACCCTTGAACACCGAAGGAAGAAAAAGTGGAACTAAAGTTAAACAGCATTGAGTGCATAAAGTAAGCACTTAATTTGAAAGACTATCAAAATGACAAGGTAAAGAAGGATGATAATTAAAAACATTCAACAAAACTAAGAAGGAAAGTTGACAAAAGTGAGCTGTAAAACCACATTTGCAAATGAAAAGGTGGAGATGATACGCGAGCATAGATTAACAAGGAATAACAAATAAGCAAAATAGGCTACTCAGAAGAGCAAAGCAAAATCAGGAAAGATGTTCGAGGAAAAATGAAATAACAGACGGAAAATGATGTAAAAAATACAGCAAACAAAAAGGTAAGCAAGGAGAAAAGGTAAGTAAGATTAAAGAATACGACGATATGTGGGTTTTAATAAGTCCGTACAATCAAATAGACAATTACAATACTACAAATATTTTTAAATTCTCTGTATTTGTGTGAGGGACCAAATAAATTTAATAGATTATCATTGTTTTGTTCTTTCGGGAGAGAGACGATGAAATAACAGGACAAAAACATTATTTTGAGCAATGCTATTTTACAAAACATTGCATTTTAGCCAGAAATCTAGTTTGTTTATAGATGCGAGTTTATATAACTTCTTGGCAGCCCAAAATGAATTTTTGACGAAAGAAATGCCATTTTTATGAAGTAAATATTGAGACTGAAGATGAATCTAGGGGTATCTTACCTCCAAATTGCCTTGAATAGAAAACCGTTGCAAAAGCTCGTCAGATACTGGTCACAGCAAGTTGTCGTACAAGTCTTCTATGTTGTTTCTCGAAACATCTGAAAGAGAAAACCTTAGAATATGTATTGTGCCCTTAATAGACAATAACGCTAAAGATGGCGGCCGCGCAAAGCATGCTGGTAAGAAGCTCCCTGACGACCACCTAACAACATCGAAAATTTGGTCCGCTGTTTCGACTAGCTAGCTGTGGCAAAGTTCGGAACAAGTAGTCAATGTAAACAAATAGGAATATTTATAATTCGAACGCGGATCTTTAATTCGAATCAAAATTTTACTTTTTCTGCTTTCGAAAGGTTTCATTTCGAACCATGTTGCATTCGAATTCAAGGTCGATTTGAATACAAGCTAGCTAATCGAAACGGCAGAACAAAATTTGTATATCGTTAGGTGGTCGTCAGGGAGCTTTTTACCAGCATGCTTTGCAGCAAAACACAACAGAGTCTTTGGAGCCGCCATCTTTAGCGTTATTGTCTATTGAGATTAGGCAGATACAACCCCAGTAAAATTTTCTACATTGTCAAGTTGCGCTGATAATAAATATAACAAACTGACTTTTACCAAGACACAGAACAAACTTAAGCAGGCCTTGTGACAATTTTTCTTTTAAGTTAAAAATGTTCTCAGCGCTTCTCGTTCTAAGTTTATTTAACGAATATCTGTAACCAGTAGACGAAGACAATAATTGTCCGTTACGCAGCGCTAGTTTTTAAACAGCATAAAAATAATTTACTTTTTGCTACCATGAGTGAATGATAAGGTAAAAAATAAAAAATTTCCTATACACAAAGTTAATACAAAAACACCACCTAATACGTATGTGCTATGGCCTTTAAAAACCATTACCAGGTAAGCCAATAGAAAATGAAACTTATTCATATATTGAAGATTATTCATATCCCTAAATAGAACACTCAAACCCCTTCTGTATGTGTTTGTTTTAGTAGTCCTTTTAGTTTGTAATTGTGTGATTTCTTAAGGAAGTTTGCAACCAAATAATCAATTTGGAATATACAACGTTTAGATTTAAACTCTGAACCTATACTCGAAACTCTGAACCTATTCCTTCGCAGTTTCCTTCCCTTCGCTCCTTGGCAGTGGAAGTTCTCTGCGCAGCACAATAGAATCACGGAAAATAACAGGAGGTTGATTTAATACAAAAATAGAATAAATTACCAAATAACAAAAACTACAAAAATCAACAGTTAATCTGGTTTCCCTGTGGTTGCAAGCTACCTTAACTTGTAGCTTCGTTGTTCGTTTGTATTTGAAAATGTCCTTTCTTTGTTGTATGTCTTTATGTAATGGCCATGGGGTGGACATTGTCTTTTGCTCCCTGTGGTATCGTCCCTGTAGTGTTATATAGTTATGTAGTAATTAGAAAGTATAATAGGTTGCAAGCATGTGTTGTAAATTTTTAGATTAATAAAAAAAAGTGAAACTTTTTGAAAAAATCCCAAAATTTGATTATGCTGCCGATCTTTCAATTTTCTTTTTGTATATCTGTGTCAAAGACAAAATAAATTTAATAGATGGTCGTTCTTTTGGGAAAGAGACAACAAAATTATGGCACAAAAAACCACATTTTGAGCTATAGTGTTTTACAAAATATCTTACTTCTAACCAGCAAGCTACATCTTGCGATTTCATATGAAATTTTGAGTCCTGCATGATCCGACAGCTTGTAAACCACCAATTTAATTGGTGGCGCGGAATGACTGAATTTGATATCATTTCTTGTGATTTCGAAACCAGGCAGCTCGTAAAAACACAAATTCACACAAATTCAAAGCCATTTCAATACTTTGCTATATGTCTAAGATCAATTAGGTCCTTGACACCAAAGCACATAAAGAAATTTTCTGGATTGGTATCATCATCAAATTTTAATGATTCTTCACTTTTTTGGGTCACCCGGTAGCTACATTTTATGAAATAATCCGGTATTTGAAACTCTTATGGAATCCATTAAGTCAACAGATAAATCAAAGAAAAAATTCGAGCACACTTGATATATTTAATCCACAAGAACAGTATATTGCTAGGCAAGAAAGCTACATTAACAATTTCCAAGCAACCTCATTTAGAATCGAGGACCACCCTTTGACAAATTATTTCTTAATTATTATCTAATATCGTCAAATGGAAAGTATTTCTAATTAACATTGTAAACATAACCACAACTCTATTTTTTGAATCTGACAAAAAAAGCTCAATCAAGGTAAATTGAGAAATTCAGAACTGCTAGGTCGATTTCATTAACTGTAATTAAAAAACTTTAAATGAAATAGTCTTTTCCTGGGATTAACATTCTTCTTTTTGAATTTGCTGACACAATTATTAGTGTGTTGAATATCTTCATGTTGGTAATGAGTAAAACCTTAAATAATGTTTTGAATGTCTAAAAAATGTCCTAGGTTGGTTTGATTGATTGATTGATTGACCCTATCGGTTGACCCAATAAAAAGTGAGACTGTNATTATCTAATATCGTCAAATGGAAAGTATTTCTAATTAACATTGTAAACATAACCACAACTCTATTTTTTGAATCTGACAAAAAAAGCTCAATCAAGGTAAATTGAGAAATTCAGAACTGCTAGGTCGATTTCATTAACTGTAATTAAAAAACTTTAAATGAAATAGTCTTTTCCTGGGATTAACATTCTTCTTTTTGAATTTGCTGACACAATTATTAGTGTGTTGAATATCTTCATGTTGGTAATGAGTAAAACCTTAAATAATGTTTTGAATGTCTAAAAAATGTCCTAGGTTTGATTGACCCTATCGGTGACCCAACAAAAATGAAACTTTATGAAAAATCATTCAAATTTGATTATGTTATCGATCTTAATAATTCCTTTTTCTGCATTTGTGTCGAGGGCCAAATTGATGTCAATTGTGATTGTTACTTTATTCCTACGCGAAAATAACAATGAAATTATAGCTTTAAGAACCACATGCTGAACAACCGTATTTTATAATTTTGAAGTGTGTTGAATGTACGAGTGAACGAAACACCGATAAGAAATTGCTGTTTTTTCTCTCTCATAGGTAGATGAGAATGCCGTGGAAATGAAGATTTGGCCTCGATCTGCTGCCCTTGCCGAACGCATGTGGAGTAACCCAGATGATGGTTGGCGTGCTGCAGAACCACGCCTGATGCACCACAGGCAACGACTTGTTGATAGAGGCATCCAGGCTGATGCACTGAAACCGCTATGGTGCTACCAGAATTCAGGATATTGTACATAGAGGCGATATTAAAGTTAAGAAACAGAAATGATTGGTAGTGATTTGCAGAAAGAATTATGTCGATTGAATTAAACAAAATATGAAATAATTTAATGTGATTGCCAGACACACCCGAGCTGTTGTGGTGTTACCAGGATTCATGATACTGTTCAGGGTAGAGGCGATATCAGAATTAAGAACAGAAATAATTGGTACGAATGATTAGTGATTTATAGCAAATACTATGTCGATTTAGTGAAAAAAATGTAAAAATAATCAGATGTGGTTGTCAGATGCACTAGAGCCAAAACGGTGCAACCATAAATCAGAATATTGTATGGGGTAACTGTTTTATTTGTATGATTGGAGTTATTTGTGCGAATGATTAGTGATTTACAGAAGTGATATTGATTCAGTGAAATAATTGATGGAACTGATCGAGGGCTAGCTAAAGTGACTGTCAGATACACCAAAGCCATCATGGTGTTACCAAAATTCAGGATACTGCACAGCGTGACAATGGTATAAAATTAATGATCAAACTGATTGGTGCGAGTATGATTAGTGATTTACAACTGGTGATATTGATTTAGTGAAATAATTGATGGAACTGATCGAAGGTTAGCTAATGTGACTGTCAGATACACCAAAGCCATCATGATGTTACCAAAATTAAGTATCCTGCACAGGGTAACAGTGGTATTTAATTAATGATCAAACTGACTGATGCGAGTGATTAGTGATTTACAATGGTGATAGGGAGTTAGTGAAATAATTCATGATTGCAGTGGTTGGTAAGCAATATTAGAAACTGACTTAGGAGACGCTGACGAACTTCCCTTTTTGACTGTAGTGGGTGAGTCAACAAAAGCATTCACTGTTTGCAAAATCTTGCTGGAAAGTAATTCTTTCTTATCTAACTGAGGCTTTAACTTGATTTCGAGAGTTTAGTTGTTATTTTTAGCACGATCTTCTGCTCTCTGATGAAGAATTCAATGAGAATTGTTTTGGCGAGCTTTCGGCTGAAAAATTAAAACAATATATTACGATTCGGCTATCTTCAACATTCTTAACGATTCAAGACCCATTTGAAGCTCGACGTAATGCTTTGTAACCAGAGATGTAGGAACCAGGGGGCACTGGGGGCACGTGCCCCCCCCCAAGATTTTGCAATAAACAAAAGAATGCCCTTTTTGTTTCTGGAAAGTGCCCCCATTAGCTTAATGAAAAAAGTGCCCTTGAAGTGTCGTGCCCCCCCCAAGTTTGAGATGCTTCCTACGACCCTGTTTGTAACATCTTACATTTTGTAACTAAAAGGTCTTTCTCTTGATCTTGTTAGATCAAGGCACGAATCTTTATTAGAACTCTTGATCAAACTGTACAGTGCAAGTGGTAGTTTCTTGGGAAGATAAAAAAAATGGTTTTGAGCAAAGTCTTTACTTTGGTGCAAATTTTATTGATACAAAATTTGGAATTTCACATATTGCTTTTTTTAATCTTGGATACTATATTGATTAATCATGTAGTGGCAATAGATTATAGTATTTTACTTTAATGATTGTTGTAAATAAAATGGTCTGGTACCAAGATATGTAGTAGTACTATTATTAAGCTAAGCTGTGTTAACTAGTTAACTAGCTGATAGGTTTATGAAGCTGTAGAGTGATATACATCAATTATCAATTGGTTCCTTTCTCGCCGATTTCTACTTAATACTGTACCGAGTGAGTCATAAGAACGAAAATTAAGTATCCTCTGGAAACAACAACTTCGTGCTTGCTTTGTAAGTAATAATAAATGTTGTGAGCGACGTGTGGCAATAGTTTCAGCAAATATACATAAAATTCTGTGTTAAATAAACTAAAATGCCAAGATTGAAAAACACTAACAATTGTTTTTCAATTGTTTTTCAATCTTGGAATTTTAGTTTATTTAACACAGAATTTTATGTATATTTGCTTTGTTAGTGTCTGTGTTTATTTAGTTGTACAATGCGTGAACGTATGAGTGTGTGTGTGTGTGTGTATGAGTGTTTGTATGTACGTCTGTATGTGTATGTAAGTGTGAGTTGTTTGTTTAGTTAGTTAAACTTAATTTACATTTAAAATTGTAAGTGTCATTCATAGTGGGAACTCGCTGACAATAATTCCTTTCCCGCTATGGATGGCACGTAGTTTATAAATCTTGTTGTTTGTTTGTTTGTTTTTAGTTGTTTTCATTGAATATAAAAAAAAAAATCATAAGAACACTATGGGGAATACTACGATGTACCAGGTGTCCCAAGAAAACTTAGACATGTTTGCAAAATGTTCAAAATTATCTAATTATACCTACCATTACTTTTTCTGTTTGCTACGTTTTGTCACTCGTCAAAATATTTTTAAAGGTAATAAAACGTTTGCTCTAATAGACAATAACGCTAAAGATGGCGGCCGCGCAAAACATGCTGGTAAAAAGCTCCCTGACAACCACCTAACGACATACACATTTTGGTCTGCCGTTTCGTCTAGCTGGCTGTGGTGACGTTCGGAACAAAATCAATGTAAACAAATAGAACAATTTCGTAATTCGAACGCGAATCTTTATTCAAAACTTCAATTCGAATCAAAATTTTACTTTTTCTGCTTTGGAAAGGTTACCTTTCGAACCATGCTGCATTCGAATTCATGGTCGATTCGAATTCAAGCTATCTAGTCGAAACGGCAGACCAAACTTTTTATGTCATTAGGTGGTCGTCAGGGAGCTTTTTACCAGCATGCTTTGCAGCAAAACACAACAGAGTCTTTGGAGCCGCCATCTTTAGCGTTATTGTCTATTGCTTAAACCATTCTATGGCTTAAACGTTAGATAAATCGTCTTGAAAACCTTAGTTTGAACCAACTCATTAAGAGACATTGTAATTCTGGACTAAAGACGTTAGATAAATCGTCTTGAAAACCTTAGTTTGAACCAACTCATTAAGAGACATTGTAATTCTGGACTAAAGACCATAAGTTTGCAATTTTTCATCCACATTCAATGATTCAAGTAAGACCTAATATTTCGCTTTCCTTCTTCGGATTTAAGACCAAGTAAGATGCTTAATATAGTCAAAGAGATCTATCCGTGAATCATCTGTGCATTTTCGTAGGATGCTTCAAAAGCAGGCTGCTGTCAAAGGAGTTTTAGCTGCCAATGTAAACCTATTAGCAAGATTTTTAGGTGGAAACATACGCCATTGTTCTACATTTTGTAGAAATTCGTTGAATTTTCAAATGTAGCGGGTGACTTTGCAATATATCTAGAATTAATTTGGCCATTGACACAAATGCACAAAATGTATTTTTCATGATCGGAAATACAATCAAATTTCGATGACCTGTGGGTCACACGGTTGAAATTTGTGGGTCTGCTTTTCCCAAGGTGTATGGGTATGCTGGTGCCCTGGATTAACGGGCACGGATTTATAGGCATGTAATTCCAGATTTCCCCAGATTTATGGGTACTCTTCTTAAAAAGTAAATAGCACAACCCCGTATTACTTGTACTAAATATGCCCCCCTCCCCCCCTGAGGTTCTGTGATATCACTACATATACAAATCTTATTGATGACTTGAAAGCCGGCCTTAGTTACTCTCTTGCTCCAGTCGTCGACCGCTTCCATCATGACCGAATTTTCATTTCGCATGCTTCATGGATTCATCTGGACTCTATGGAAACATGAGCGACAGGACATATGTGACAGGACATGCGTCTGTATAGGTGTGAGATTTTTGTTTTTATTAGTAGCAAGCCACCTCAACGCTGATCCACCAATTTAATGTTTTTATTAGTAAGGAGTCACCTTAAGCGTTGCTTAGTAAATAAATCTCACCTAGATACACCTCGGGTTAAGGTAGCCCACTGCTGATAAAAAAATTAGCATTGATACACACTAGTGCCCTGTCACTCACTTTGGCTCATGCTTCTATACAGTCAAGGACCCTTGGTCGAAAATGACGTCAGTGGACCAAACAGAGCTGAATCCATCAAGCTTGAGAATTTATTTAAAAGGTCGTTCATAGTGGTTTCACACGCATAAAACCCGAATTATACACCCTAACAGAGACTTTGCAGCGTAGTTCTACCACTCCCTCAACGTATTGTCACGATATCGCTGTGAATTTTGTTGCTGACAAAAGATGTGAAAAGACATGAAAGTGTCTCATTTATGCGAATACGTGAAGCAAAAACCGCAATACAAAAAGTTTATCATTTTAATAAAAGGTTAACATAAAGGCCAAAGAACCCATAAAATCTTGCAGAGCAACCACAGCAGGGTTGGCATTGTTGTTTTTTTTTTGCAAGGTAACCTAATAAGAAAATGAAACTATTTGCAAAATCACCATAATGTGATTTTGTTACAAATCTTGAAAATTTCTTATTGTGCATTTGCATCAAAGACGAAATCAATTTTAAAGATAATTGTGCTTTTTGTCATACTGTGATTCGAGCAATAGTATTTACAAGCATCGCATTTTATTATCATTTCTTGCAATTTCGAAACATGATTCAAAACCAGGTAGCATAAAGCATTAATTCCCACAAATTCAAAGCCAATTCTAGACTTTACAATATTTCTCAAATTACTCTAGTCCATGCCATGATACAAATGTACAAAAAGAAATTTTCAAGATAGGTAATCCGATCAAATTTTGCCGATTTCCCAAAACGCTTCACTTTTTATTGGTTAAAGGGAATGTAAGCATATAAAAGTGGCTCAAGCCACTTGCGGTCAGATTCTAGCCTATCAGATATCAGTATTTCCTGTTGACATAGATCAGTTACCCAAAAATGGTTCGGCACGCGTCACAGACTATTGTCTTTGCACGGCTATTTTTATCAAAGGCTTATATATGCTTAGATTCCCTTTAACCTGATGTACAGTCTAGCTAAAAATTCTTGTCACAAAAAATGTTTGTGCAAAACGATCAGACAAACTACTCGTGTTTTACTGGTACATATAACTTGTTCTCAGCTGCCTTATGCTGCTAAATGCAAAAATACCTGGTATTGTATGATAGGGATACAACTCAAATTCTGCGAAGCGAAAAAGCGTAGCAAGACTTATATTGTGTGCTCATGTTCAAATGCTTTGGTGCCACTATCTAACATATAGCATCTATTGGGCATTAGAAACGAGGGAAAGTAATGAGCCATTAATACTAAACACATGTACGCCTTACAGAAAGAACGTGAAGAACAGTTTTCACGCGAGATTTTGTTTCGAGGGAAACGTTCCAAATATGTCCAAAAGGAGAATTTTATCAACTTGTTCATTGTCAAGTTTTCTCTCCAAAATACATTGTTAGTATGCCCGTGACTCACTATCATATATGATATTGACAAGTCCATCAAACCTCCCAAAACAGTCGCCATTTTTAGTTGCGTCAACATCGAAGTTCTAACTGATAGTCGTGTGATCGAAATCGGGGAGTGATATGATAACTAGAAACTATTTNTATTTAAGTTGTCAGCTGATTTTAATTCATTCGGCAGACAATTCCATACCTGAGGTCCCATGGCACTAAGGCTGTTGGAACCAAACGTTACTTGATTTGGCCGAAAATGATTCAAGTTATTCGGATTTCGCAAAGAATAATTCGAAGTTCTAAAACTAAAGATATTATGCATGAATGATGGATTCAGGTTTTTCGAAGTTTTAAAAATTTCCGTACAAAGTGTCCTTTGACGAGCAACTAGCATTGTGCATCTATTTGATTTGAGAAGTAAGTCTTTATGGGAGCTTACATGATCATTATGTAGAAATCTCAGCGCTCGTTCCTGTATCTTTTCAATTTTCTGCAAATCAAAATTTTCTGCGAATCAAAACTTTACTTTTTCTGCTTTGGAGAGGTTACCTTTCGAACCATGCTGCATTCGAATTCATGGTCGATTCGAATTCAAGCTAGCTAGTCGAAACGGCCTTTTTATGTCGTTAGGTGGTCGTCAGGGAGCTTTTTACCAGCATGCTTTGCAGCACAACACAACAGAGTCTTTGGAGCCGCCATCTTTAGCGTTATTGTCTATTGCTTAAACCATTCTATGGCTTAAACGTTAGATAAATCGTCTTGAAAACCTTAGTTTGAACCAACTCATTAAGAGACATTGTAATTCTGGACTAAAGACCATAAGTTTGCAATTTTTCATCCACATTCAATGATTCAAGTAAGACCTAATATTTCGCTTTCCTTCCTCGGATTTAAGACCAAGTAAGATGCTTAATATATTCAAAGAGATCTATCTGTGAATCGTCTGTGCATTTTCGTAGGATGCTTCAAAAGCAGGCTGCTGTCAAAGGAGTTTTAGCTGCCAATGTAAACCTATCAGCAAGATTTTTAGGTGGAAACATACGCCATTGTTCTACATTTTGTAGAAATTCGTTGAATTTTCAAATGTAGCGGGTGACTTTGCAATATGTCTAGAATTAATTTGGCCATTGACATAAATGCACAAAAGGTATTTTCATGATCGGAAATACAATCAAATTCGATGATTTTGCAAAAAGATCCATTTTCTGTGGGTCACCCGGTAGAGATTTGTTGAATTTTCGAATGTATGAAATGGTGGTATAAGCCCTTCCGCTGATCGCTCGAGCCTTTCGAGTCAAAACGTAGAAAAATGCAGCTCGATCCAGATTTTTTCGAAGAATAGCTTAAAGGTATTTTATCGTTTTGCTTTAGACGTTCTGTGCTCGGGGAGACATCTTAGATTTACCTATAGTATAGAGCATTACGGGGTTGTGCCATTTTTAGAGTGCCTTTTCAAAGCATCCACAGATTTAGGATATGCTTTTTCCAAAGATTTGTGGGTATTTTTTTCTTCTGCTGCCCTGGATTAACGGGCATGGTGCTTTTTTAAAAGCATCTACGGATTTATAGGCATGTATTTTCAGATTTCCCCGGATTTATGGGTACTCTTCTTAAAAATTAAATGGCACAATCCCGCATTGCTCGTACTAAATATAGCCCCCCCCCCCCTGAGGTTCTGTGATATACCTACAGATAATAATCTTATTGACGACTTGAAAGCCGGCCCTAGTTACTCCCTTGCTCCAGTCGTCGACCGCTTCCATCATCAGCGAATTTTCATTTCGCATGCTTGATGGATTCATCTCTATCAGGTTCCCTGGCGTCTTTTCGACTAAAGGACCTATGGACTCTATGGAAACATGAGCGACAGTGAGCGACAGGACATATGCGACAAGACATGCGTCTGTATAGGTGTAAGATTGTTTTTGTTAGTAGCAAGCCACCTCAACGCTGATCCACCAATTTAATGTTTTATCAGTAATTAATTATTAAATAAATTTCATATAAATACACCTTAGGTTAAGGTAGCTCAATGCTGATAAAAAAATTAGCATTGATACACACTAGTATCCTATCGCTTACTATGTCACATTCTTCCATACAGTCAAGGGCCCTTGGTCGAAAATGACGTCAGGGGACCAAACTGAGCTGAATCCATCAAGCTTGAGAATTTATTTAAAAGGTCGTTCATAGTGGTTTCACACGCATAAAATCCGACTTATACACCCTAGCAGAGATTTTGCAAAGAAGTTCTACCACTCCCTCGACGTATTGTCACGATATCGCTGTGAATTTAGTTGCTGACAAAAGATGTGAAAAGACATGAAAGTGTCTCATTTATGCGAATACGTGAAGCAAAAACCGCGATACAAAAAGTTTATCATTTTAATAAAAGGTTAACATAAAGGCCAAAGAACCCATAAAATCTTGCAGAGCAACCACAGCAGGGTTGGCATTGTTGTTTTTTTTTTGCAAGGCAACCTAATAAAAAAATGAAACTATTTGCAAAATCACCATAATGTGATTATGTTACAGATCTTGAAAATTTCTTTTTGTGCATTTGCATCAAAGACGAAATCAATTTTAAAGATAATTGTGCTTTTAGTCATACTGTGATTTGAGCAATTGTATTTACAAAGCATCGCATTTTATTATCATTTCTTGCAATTTCGAAACATGATTCAAAACCAGGTAGCATAAAAGGATTAATTCCCACAAATTCAAAGCCAATTCTAGACTTTACAATATTTCTCAAATTACTCTAGTCCATGCCATGATACAAATGTACAAAAAGAAATTTTCAAGATAGGTAATACGATCAAATTTTGCCGATTTTCCAAAACGCTTCACTTTTTATTGGTTAAAGGAATGTAGGCATATAAAAGTCGCTCAGCCACTTGCGGTCAGATTCTAGCCTATCAGATATCAGTATTTCCTGTTGACATAGATCTGTTACCCAAATATGGTTCGGCACGCGTCACAGACTATTGTCTTTGCACGGCTATTTTTATCAAAGGCTTAGATTCCCTTTAACCTGATGTACAGTCTAGCTAAAAATTCTTGTCACAAAAAATGTTTGTGCAAAACGATCAGACAAACTACTCGTGTTTTACTGGCACATATAACTTGTTCTCAGCTGCCTTATGCTGCTAAATGCAAAAATACCTGGCATTGTATGATAGGGATACAACTCAAATTCTGCGAAGCGAAAAAGCGTAGCAAGACTTATATTGTGTGTTCATGTTCAAATGCTTTGGTGCCACTATCTAACATCCATTGGGCATTAGAAACGAGGGAAAGCAACGAGCCATTAATACTAAACACATGTACGCCTTACAGAAAGAACGTGAAGAACAGTTTTCACGCGAGATTTTGTTTCTGAGGGAAACGTTCCAAATATGTCCAAAAGGAGAATTTTATCAACTTGTTCATTGTCAAGTTTTCTCTCCAAAATACATTTTTACATTTTTAGTATGCCCGTGACTCAATATCATATATGATATTGACAAGTCCATCAAACCTCCCAAAACAGTCGCCATTTTTAGTTGCGTCAACATCGAAGTTCTAACTGATAGTCGTGTGATCGAAATCGGGGAGGNATAGCGTGCACTGAAACTATACTGCTCTAAGAGACGAACCAAGTTAAGTTGGACAGCAAGGATTTGGGAAGCTGCAGCCCCATAAACGCTGGTAAAATTTGCAAAGTATGACGTATTCAGGCAAAAATCTGCCATTGGTCGGGTACGATCTGTCAAGACATTAGGCCTGAATTCGGGCAGCCCCTCAAAATGTTTCTTTCCCAGACGTATATGTCGAGCACCTTAGAGAAGGGACCATTCCTGTAAGGAGGGCTGAATTCTCTGAAACAGGGTAACAGCCTCAGCTAACCTATTGAATTAAAACAAAATATATGTGCACTCCCAGGTGCGCTATTGAGCATTCATGCTAACCGTCGTATTGTTAGCACTTCCGTTCCTTTGTCTGAATCCTCTCTCAAAGACCGAAAATACAAAAGAACGGGAAGAATTGTTCCAGGGGAGGCTCTGAACATGGTCCGGGAACCCTGACTAATTGTATTGCTTTTCTTCAATTATGCTTATTTTTGGAATGCTGTCGCTATTTTAAACAAATAGTACTCAAAATAGAGCATACCATGGTATCTTATTGACGTCACAAACCCCTTAAGACTGTGAAGCCTTCATGTTATCTGTTAATGGGCTACTCACCACCTCACCACCAAGTGGCGAGAATTCAGACCAAAGATCTTTGTTCAGACCTACTGGTCAGAATTTCAAAAGTATGCCATGCGCAGAGGTGCATGCAGAAGAAAGTTGAACGTGGATAGTTAGGGGAGGGAAAGTTCGGCATTTTATGTCGCCTAAATGTTATCCCATTTGTGTCCCAAAGAATGGGGCAACCTAATTCAATTTCTGGTACACTCTCAGGACAGGACACAGACCAGATCACATTTGTTTTACCTTATTTTATCTTGGTTTTACTAAAGCAGATAGTATTTTCAACCACATTGTTAGGTAGAGAAAAAGTTGTATCTCTGAAAACTTGTCAGAATTAATACATGGAAACACCTGGTTTTGGTTGAAAAAGAACCTGGCAAATTTTTTAGGAAAACATACATAGTTCTCGCAGAGGCCTCTATGTGTCACATATGATTGTATCCTTCAATAAGAACCCCCATGATTCAGGTTCACGATCCTTTTCTTGGAACATAGATCGAGGCAAGTGTAGGCTATATCGGGCTATATCCAAGGGGGGGCACTCAGCACATACGGGGGGAGGGGGATCAGTCCGTTCAGGCAACGAACATAACAAAATATCCTGAATCGATGCAAACTGAGATCAGAATTGGCGTTAAAGAGCCCAAAAATATCAGTATGACTAAAGATGATGCCAAAAGATATCATGGCCATAATTTTAGTTTATTTCCACCCAAAAATATCGCTTTCGGAAATATTCTGACTCCGAAATATCGGACTTACAACCCCGTATTATATTGGAACTAGTTTTGAAACTGAGAAAAGTTGACGCAGGTCAAATCATATCCTACACGTTTGCAACGACTGTTCTATCATGTTTACGAAGTTCTATCAGAAAAACATTTTAGCAGAGTCTAGTGAAACGAAGATCAAGGATAATATATTTTTACCGGAAATATTTCGGCACCATCAAAGTTTATGTCGCCGGTGAAAACTTCTATCATTTTTCAGCTGTTGTGATGCTATTGTAAAAAGATTTTCATTTAAGACGTGAAGGCCACATTTTGATCTTTTGGTTTGCCTTAAATCCAATAGCCCTAAGATGAGTAACATAAGATTGTATCAATTTCCTTTTCTAGCTACCCGCAATAACTTGTTGTTGCTACATTTCTGGTAATTTTTCCAAAGATCTCCTATCTTTTTTTTCAGATTTCATTTGAGGGTTGCCCTTCAGCAGAGCTGATTTTCAAGGGGCTCTCTTAAAAACATGAAGTGCTATAAATATTAAATTAAGTTAAACTAAGAACTAATTACTACTGCTAAAAAATCATAATGTTAAAAACCTATTTACAAGAATGTTCATATCGAGAGCTAAAAGAAAAAGACAAGAAAATTCATCTCTAAATAGATAGTTTAAAACTATTTAGGGATAGTGCCTGCTTAGGCTCAGCTGAGAAGCTGTTCCACAGTTTTGCTCCTCTGTAGGAAAAATATTTTTGCCCATTTGCTGAATTTTTCCTTGGCAGCCTCATCTCCGTCGTTGTATTTCTGAGACAATGAGACTTTTAGTTTCATTACCTATGAGTTCTTCAATGGTCTTCCATCCAAGCTCTTAGATAAGTGGTCTGCTTGGGGCATCAAAGCTGCTATTGGTTATAATCCTAGCAGCACGATTCTGAAGTTTTCGCAACTGGTTAATTTAATAGATTTAATACGACATCAGGATATCCGTCGCTGGTACTCTAGCTATCCATTTTGGATATAGGCAATGATTGCG
The DNA here is from genome assembly GCA_004194415.1 of Aurelia aurita. Lineage (NCBI taxonomy): Eukaryota > Metazoa > Cnidaria > Scyphozoa > Semaeostomeae > Ulmaridae > Aurelia > Aurelia aurita. The sequence continues at coordinate 1,275,071 of REGM01000006.1, read as the reverse complement.
TTGCATGCAAATAGCCATATTTCCTTCAAGAGCTGTTTTCTTCCTATGACGTCAAAACAAATATTGCCACTTCAGATAGTAACAGCGAAGCGATTTTGACCTTTGTTGGTCCCTATGTTGGCATTAGCGCTGGCAAGGGGGCGATCATGAGGGGGTGGACGTCCCACATGACTAATGACGTCAGTAAAATATTCACAGGACAAATATTCATGGTCTGGGCCTATCATTGAAACAACGACATAATTTCTAGTGATTTTTCAGAAATCGAAAAGATTTCTGTCGAAAGTGCCCGAAACTTTTAGCGATTGCTGTAACCCTTGCACACGCAAATTTAAAATCTGACGTATCGTTACCTGACATCTCACCCCCAAGGAACTTGTTTAAAGAACGCCGGTCAACCAGCATCCTTTGCGGTCACGCTTTGCAGAGAATGTTGTCATATTAAAATGGCCGCCGCAGTCGAAAGGCAACAAGCGAAGCGCGCAAAGGATGCTGGTTGATTGGCGTTCTTTAAGAGGTGGTGCTTCTGCAGGTAGGAGCAATGGGATTCAAACACATGACCTTTTTCAAGCATAGGTGTCAAATGTTTAAAAAAGATTGCACGAATGATTATTGCATCTTCCTTTTGATCTAAAGGCTTGAAAGGAACTCCAGGTACTTCGCCATTATTGGTTGTTGGCAAGTTTTTATATCTTGATTAGTTTTAGAATTATAGCGTTTTTCGTGTCTCAACGAGTTTTGAGCTTGTGACGTCATCAAATTGCTAAATCGTTAACTAGAAAAGCTACATATTTCTGCTTACCACCATATTGTAGACCTTCACAAACTATGGTTTTCTTGACGATTGTATGACTTTTCCTCTATTAATTTAGGATTTACGATGATTTTAATTTTTTTCAAAACTTCTCATTAAAGATATCAAGAATCGCCAACACAGAATTATAGCAAAGTACCTGTAGTTCGTTTTAAGCTGTTAAATCAAAAGGAAGATGCAATAACCATCTGATTTGATTGCTATGCTCCTTTTTCACTGAGAACAGAAGCGCGAACCGTCACCACAACGAGTAACCTAATAACATCAACCATCATGGGATCTATTAGGCCAGCTACCATCTAGAAAAAGTTTTGCAACATGCACCAATAATACCAGGAGGACAGAAATAATGTAGTGTTTTGAAATACTGATAGCAGTTTGTCGAGCCAGTCAAGCCCAGAAAATACGGTAGATTAATAGGCTAAGAGCTTGTGAAAGTTGAGTACTTGAAACATTATGAAACCACCGTTGTTAAATAAAGCAAAGAATATGTGCAAATTTCTATTCATCAATTGTTTGGAATGGAAATACCTTTAAAATCTGTCTTCTATACAGGGTTAAGATACAGGAGATTGGTTAGTAAATTTTGATATAAAATTTCAGAAAAAATCACCAAACTTGGGGATCTTGATCTGGGATGCTTGCAGTAAGTTCCGTAACAAAGGGCTGTTAACCCACAAGCGCCTGTCTGATTCCACCCTGCTTTCAGCCCCTCGACAATATTATCATTAGGTGCTGGATCACAATATGGTGTTGATTTTGCTTCCACCAAGCAGACAAAAACCAGTGAAACAGATCATTCTCTACACAAATTTTAGAGATGTCAAAACACTTCCCACACAAATATTCCCCATTAGCATTTTTAAATAAAGTTGTGATTGATATAGAATATAGAAGGATAGATAGGATTAGCAAATTCTATGTCATAGAGGAATTGATTAGTAACTCCATGTAGAGATTATCTTGAATAAATTTCTTTTTGATAAAACTTTTTGTAAGCATTTCGTTGTAACATGTGGGTATTATAATACAAATTTCTGGAAATAGGATTTTTGATGCATTTTAGACACTTTAATTAAACATTGGATTTTGAGTAGAGTACGGTAGTTGAATTTTTTAATATTTGTATAAAATAAGATCAATCTTTTGAATTTTTCCTCTATCATCTGAGACCATTTTACCAGTAACATTTTAGTTGTGCAAATTTGCACATGTGAGCCGGAATGGATAATAGCCCCATTAGCCATTCTACGCAAGAGTTTGGAAGCAAGTGATACTTTTATACATTTTGATTCAAAAAGTTCGATTGAGTGGCACTGTGGCTTGAACTATTTCATTAGAAAATTTTTCATATTTCTGAAAATTGTATTGAAGCATTGCTCGTTCCAGACTATTTTGTAGAATACCGTGTGTGCCAAAAAAGTATCCACTTTCGACAGGCTACAATAAAATGGTACGATACACAGATTTTGATGATTGATTATTCAGTCTTTTAGGTAAAATCCTGAATTAGATTTAGGATTTTATGTAGATTTTATGGTCTTCTGTTTTTTAGTATAGGCCAGTTTCTTAAAATTGTTGGTCTTGAAAATGCTGGAAATGATAAAAAACCCGAATCAAATCTTCTAAAGACTTGACATGAATGGACAAAAAAAACTTTTTCAATGTGAGTTAGGGGCTAAGAAATCAATGCACATGCGCTGGTTTAATGTTGGGAGAAATGTTGAATTAATTTTAATAATACAACAAATTATGTCTTAAAGAAAGTTTCCTTTGGTAATTTCAGTGCATTCATGCTTTGGTACAGGTAGTAAATTCCTGTGTCTAGAGGGCTAGAGGGTTAACAAGACAAACAGTGAAGCGCCATGTGGTCAAACAAGTATTGACTTTTGTTGAATTCGTGATGCAGGTAAAAGCTTGGCATGACGTGTCATTGGAACTACTCTGCATTTTTGCAAGAGGCCTGGTCACCGTTTCTGGAAAGAAACTATTAGAACTTTGTTTGATTTTGCCGTTACTTGAACATAAAACCAAAAGCGTATGTTTTGATATTTGAGTGGTATAACAATGTAAATACCTTATAGCAAAAACCAATTTCAGAGTTCTGTTTTTCAATGAAAAGGTTGCCTAACATTAAACATTTGTAGAAAGATCATCATGGGCATGCTTAAATTTATCTAGGCATGAGTAGGAGTAGGCCACATAGAAGGGATATTAATGAAGGATTTTTGTGATAGGCATTTTTAACAAGTTGTTGTGTGGTACAGAACTTGAAAATTGCTTTGAATAATGGAACCATTTTATAACTAACTGGTGTTAAATAAAATCCTTGACTTTTTGTTTGCTCAAAATTTGTTATTTTGTTGATCTGTTTTGTTAGCTCTGATAATTCAAAAAGCCCGGTATATTGAGCATTGTGACTGACTTTCCAGAAAATAATGTGGTATGTCTTTTGGCAGACATGTACATCAGAGGCATCACCATAGTCCCCAGTTCTTTGAGTGGCCCTCCAGTCAGCGGCACAGAAAGGTTGCTTTTCCGAAATCTGTTGGCACTTGTAGAAAATTGTAAAGAAAAAAGTTGCTTTCCTTCTTGAGGGGGGCTTTGGGGTTTCACGGGTTGCGGGTTTGGCCAATTTTAACCCTCGGGTTTTATGTTTTAAACGTGCGGGTTTACGGGTTTTGAGTTGTTTCACGGGTTGCGGGTTTAGCCTATTTTTCCACTGAAATTTCGGGTTTTCTATCTAAAATCCGCAGATTTTCGGGTTTTCCAAGTCATATGGTTTTTGTAGTTGATTGAGATCGAAAACTAAAAGTGAAAACGTTGAAAATAATCGAGAAATACAGGCAAAAATTGGAACTTTTCATCTAAAAGTGCAACTTCGGGTTTTGCGTGTTTTTGCTTCCAGGTTTTTTTGGGTTTTTACAAATTTTGTTGCGGGTTCTGGTACCCCCCAAAGCCCCCTCCTTCTTGGAATTTAATTTTTCATTGCCCTTGTTCCATAACCCTTCACCAAACCAATATTGCATTTAAAATATTTTTTGGGGGAGACACTGTTTATCATTGGCCGCACTTGGACAATTTTGGTCGGCACTACCACTAGAGAATTCTTCTTGGCCCCCCAGTTTTGCCAGTCTACTAGCCCTTGCACCACTTCTGGCTAGTTTAGTCTTAAATTGGCAAACAAGCAGTATAAACTTTGCGAAGCATGTTTGAATAGGTATATGAAATGAGTCTGGTCCCCGTGGATGGATCGATTTTGATTGGTAAGTTACAAACCTCAAGTGCCTGATAAATCCCGCCAGTTGTAGAGAGGGCCTAGGCAGCCAACCATCAACCACCGATGGCATCTTCATCCAGTTTCTTCACCACGTTGGTTCCCTTTGTCCTTTATTTCATTTTCCTCTGCCTTGTTATCATGGAATGTCTAAAGGCATTGTTCGATAGCCTTCAGCTAATCATCTCAAATTCAGCTTCAAACTCCGCAAAACTAAGAGCTTCAAACTTCTCTTCTCCTGAAAACTTGAACTGTGTTGTGTTTTGGCGGGAAAGTGGAAAGCGAGGCCAAGGAGCCTGGTGCTCAGTGCATGGGCAAAGGGATATCATAGACTTATACATCGTCGTAGTTTCGCTCCTTGCCTGAACTGATACATCGCTACAACTATATCCTATATCACACATTTTATCACACATGCAATGCAAACACATTGTATTACATTTCTTTCGACAGTTTTCTATAACATCCTTAAAATTAGTTATGTTTTTAACTTAATTGATAATAGCTGTATTCCTGTTTACAAAAAGCTGCCCTACAAAAGTCTAATTTTCTCAGTTTGGAAAATAAATCTGATCGATATAGAAATATCCACTCACACACCTTTTATAAACTCTTTAACAACAAAAAACCTACTACAAACATTGATATAAACACCTTGATATTGATGTTAGATAGAGAACTCCCTGAGTTATCAGCTCCTGAAGGTAAGTTGGCAAAGTAAAAATTTAACTCGGCTTCCTATGTTTAGATTTTAATAATTCTTGTAAATATCTTGCATTTTAGTTGGCACTTATTCGCTGGAAAGAAGTTTTTAACTTTACATTTTAGCTATCTTTGATACTTTTAGCTAACTTTATGAATAAACCAAAGAAAACGAATCTTTTAGAATGAACAATAACAACAATCTCCCGACAGAGCATCGAAAGGAGATGGCTTCAATGAACAACAACAACAATCTCCCTATTTGCAACACAAATTGATACTTCATTCTATTTTCCTACACCCCATGAAACTAAGTATTTTTGGCACATTCTAAAGCCACCCTCGTGATAGGCGAGGCCTGTGTGAAAGAAAGTACAGAAGAGAATCTTCTCGGCATAACTTTTGACCAATCACTTTCTTTCAAGCAACACGTCAAGGCTCTTTGTAAAAAGGCTGGCCAAAAACTTCATGCTCTTGCTCGAATATCACGTTACATGGACAGTGAAAAACTACAGCTGTTAATGAGGACATTCGTTTTGTCTCATTTCAGCTACTGTCCGCTTGTTTGGATGTTCTATGATAGAGCTTTGAATCATAGAATAAATCGTATTCACGAAAGGGCATTACGCATTGCATACAAAGATAACGAGAATGATTTCGGTTTTCTCTTGGAGCAGTCTAAATCCGTGCCAATACATGTAAGAAACCTACAGTTGCTCATGACTGAAATTTATAAAACAAAATGCAGTCTGAATCCACCATTCATGAAGGATATTTTCATGCAGCGAAACATTAGCTACAGTCTAAGGCATGGCGATGACGCTCAACTTCCAAAAGTACGAACTACGTCCTTTGGAGTTGAGTCCATTACTTACCTTGGAAATAAACTGTGGCAGTTTTTACCGCAAGGAATAAAGCAATCAAACAGCCTTCCTATCTTCAAAAAACAAATTAAATGTTGGAATGGTGAAAAATGCAACTGTAGGCTCTGCAAAATATATATCCCAAAAGTTGGGTTTCTAACAGGATAGATTTTTAACTCTTTTTGTCCTGTAACATTTTTTATCTGATTGTATATTGTGTATATTGTAAATAGTAGGCCTTAATTAGCTCTAATTTAGCTATTCATTTTTTTCTAGCCTACTTTAAATAGATATTTAATAATAATAATAATAA
>REGM01000006.1:1248964-1268228 GCA_004194415.1 Aurelia aurita | reverse complement strand
TTAACTCTTTTTGTCCAGTAACAATATTTATTTGATTTTATATTGTGTATATTGTAAATAGTATGCCTTAATTAGCACTAATTTAGCTATTCATTTTCTAGTCTACTTTAAATAAATATTTAATAATAATAATAATAATAATAATAATAATAATAATAATAATAATAATAATAATAATAATAATAATAATAATAATAATAATAATAATAATAATAATCAGATCATTTAAACTTTTAGTGCTTTGCTCTGTTTCCTATAAATCTGTGGTCATATCAGTTTCCAGATATCCAAGCCTAACTCTGATAAGAATTTGGCATCTCGTGATTCTCCTGTCAAGAAAGAAGATGTCAGTTATTCGTGTTTCCAAGAGTTCATAAATTTTTTTCATTGATCTCGATAGGGAGCCGAATTCCTTGACCTATGACAACATTTCAAATTGTGCATTTTTGCCAAGAACATGACGTCCTGGTAATGTAAATGATCAAATCTCTTTCAAGTTATTTGATTGGCTCATGAGAATTTAAATGTTTCTTTGAAATTGCTAAGTAAAGTTATTGCGAACGAAATAATAAACATGCTACGAAGCAGCTTGAGACTTACTCCTGATGTCAGAAGAGAAAAAAATTTTAATTCCCTGGTTTTGGATTGAATATCATGATCAGCTAGGATCTCCGGTCGCTCCAGTTCAAGGTTTAGTTCCTAGCAGGCAAGAAATCGTCAACTTCGGGCACAGAAAATAAACTGCATTGAAATCTCGTGCGAAGCCGTTCTATTGTGTAAAAAATCGATAAACAAATGGGATTGCATCACTAGTGCACTCAGTGTGCACTTCGAAGAAATGATGCAACTTGTACATCAGCAACAACAACAACAACAACAACAGCAGCAGCAGTAGCAGCAGCAAGTTAGTTGTTGCTTGTTTTGATGTTCATTTTTTTATTCTCGAGATGACGGGATATACTCTGCATTAAAGCAATAAATTGAAAAGAGCGACCAGACAATGATGTGCAGAAAATTGAAAAGCCTGAACTCAAAGGTTATTTCAAGCCAGTAGGTTGTTTTTACGGAGAAACGTGAACCGGAATTGAAGGACGATGAAATATTTCTTTCGCTTGTCGATAAAAATTTCTTTGAGAAGTTTCAAAGAATAATACACAGGGACCCCTGGAAAGTGTATAACCCCCCATTCCCCGTAGTACGTCATAATTCTGCTATTGCAAAGGAGGCTAGGGACTAGGGACTCTACGGGGGATGGGGGGTTATACACTTTCCAGGGGTCCCTGTGAATAATAGCCAATACATTACGCACTGTATCTCCACAAAACAGAGGAGCTTTTTTGTGTCAGCACTTTATGGCAAACTTGAACATTGGAGCCTAAGTTTTCCGTCTTGAGGTTGTTGATTTCAGAATATGGTACCATACCGGGTGAGTCAAAAAATGTATATAGACGTTTGAAAGTCTGTAGCTCTCAATCCATTTATCACTTTAGCAAATTTGATCAAGAATTTTTTAGGCCTGTTTGGAAGTATTTTGAGATAAAGCATTTTTGTAAAATCGCTTGTAATTTGAGAACAATACGATCGACGTTCACAAACTAAATTTTCTTATCTAAGTTGATATGTTAGCTTCACAAGCGTTATCAGTTTATAGGAATCTGATAAATGGTTTGAGAGCAACAGGCTTTGAAACATCTATGAATTTTTTTTACTCATCCGGTATATCAATTTTTAAGTAAGCTATCAATGAATCCTACAAACAACGTATGTGACAACGATGAGGAAAAGTTTTGCGGCAAGATTTTATTAACAGTGTACAACATGTCAGGATATACGACTGAGAAGACACCTTCCCACGAGGTGGCAGCAAAATGAAATGGTGCATTGCACAAAAAGGCATCTTCCAATGGTGCATTGCATTTGTTGATCGAATTGCAATACAATTAACTATCGATTTCATTGAGAAACGCAATGCAACATATGCATTGTGCCATAAAAGAGGGTGACAAGGGGCTTTCCTCCATTGCGATTTGTAGTGGGATCGACTGTTGATGCCATGCTAATCCTTCTTGCCACTACCACTTCATTTTAGCAATCGTTTTAAACTATCAATACAGAGGGCTGAGTTGAGTTATAATTCAATTCCAGACGCTCCTTGGCCATGGCTGCCACCGTGGAAAGTACCATGGCACACTCAGATATGCTTCTGTCCTCGGAGAAAAGCTTGAAGCTCTTGGATGGGGTGCCAGCTGGAGCCAGTCTGATAGGCTTCGATGTGAAGCAATTAGGAGCCTTCGGGCAGAGAGACAGTAGACTAGATAAAAAAACAGGCGTGTTCAGGGAAACAGTGAAAACTACTCATGAGAAAAAACATTTTTGAAACTCGCAAATTGGTCTTGGAATAACCAAGGCGACATTCTTTTATCTAAAACTATCAGCGGTGCTTTTGTAAACCATCAGCGGTTTTGAGCTTACTCAATTTTAATAACTTTATTCAAGATATCATAACTATAACTTAACAAATATTGGAATGAAATAGAAAATCTCACATTGTAATACTACAAATAGGCTGCCGACAGTCAGAGATATGACCTCGTCACAAAATAGTTCAAATCAAACACCTTGCTTTTCCAAATCAGCTTTATTCAATTTGGCGTCATTTTCAACACAGAAAAATAAGATTAATTTGTACAGACTTCGTACACCACATGACTGATCGCCATATAGATCACAAAAACAAATACAACAATTTCAAAAAAGACACAGTAGGACAAGGATAATCGACCTAAGGAGACACAAGTGACAATTCCGGTTCAAAGGCAGTAAATACCAACGAAATATATGTCCGTTCGAAGGAGTTCGTAAGAAGATTGCGTGGGTTGCAGTTAGACATTACCTGAATCCCTTGTTTCCCTATTTTCTTTGACTTGAATAATAACGACCAGTCATGGGGAAATTGCAAAAACTTTCCTCGTTCCGCATTTTACTCTGCACACATACTGTCCACTTCAAACAACGGTAAATGTTGCAGCACAAAGGACCCACACCCACACTGCCGATATGATAAAGCAATTCGATACACTTGATGCACAAATCAAGATGAAACAGCAATCTTTTTTTTCTTCTTTCTTTTTTTTGATTGATTGAAATCAGATGTGTGAAAACTATTCATGAGTGCATGTGCATCAAGTGCATCGAATTGCTTTATGATATCGGAGACGTTCTGTGTTGATCAAGGGGTTAGAAAGCGCCAATGGCATTGGCTGAGTAGCGTGAAACCATGGGTGTTAGCCACCGCAGTTGTACTTACATTGCCTTCACGATAAGAGTGATTCTGTTTCCTATTCTTGTGTCAGCCGCCATTTTGAAAGTTCTGTTGTTAAGGAGGCTCTGTCGCATAACTATCACTGAGATAACAAATTTCCTCCGCAGAAGCATATTAGTTGCGGCGCTCCTCCATAAAAGCACACATGCAGTGTCTAACCTCCCATGGTGAAACTGGATGATTTTCACGTACTCTGGCAGCCATAATCACGAACAATTGCACAACATTGCAAGCTCAATGCCTTGAAGTTGGCGCGAAAAATCTTCAGATTCAAATCTGTGCGCAGATAAATTGTCTTTTTACTGATGCTTGGAGCCTCGTTCTGCTAACATATTGAAGCTCTGCAATAACTCTATATAGCTCTACCAATGGTGATTTATTCACGTTAAATTCTAAGTTTTTTGCGTCTTAGAAGTCACGCGAGTTGCCCTTTCTTTGTTTTGTTCTAGGATATCTAACATAAATACTTCTCAAAGAACGATCAGTCTTCAATAAATACAGACTTTTCGTAGGATTGCCAAAGTAAACAAAGAAAAGAACTAAACGTATCATCCAACCAGCAAGCGGCAGAAACTATTGTATTTGCAAATCATGACGATTTCTTTTGTCGAACCGTGATGGAGGCCAACGTGAAGCGCGAAGACTTTACTGGTCAAACATAAGTCTCAGGACCCAACACGTAGATGGCCTAACCTATCGGCTGGCAAACCCCACTGCTAAAACGCTTGGATTTCCAGGACACAAATATAAAAACTAACTTAACTAGTGCTGTTTCTCTAATTGGTGAACCAAAGAGTTGGTGCATCTGGCCTAGCCGCCTCAGCTTGTATCGAGCAGTTTTCATAGAAAGAGTAAAAGAAAGCAGCAATACATTTGACCGTAATTGTAATTGTGTGGCATTTGAAGACACGGCTTATCATAAAATTTTATGCTATCAGGAACCGATTTTTTCGGACAATACTAGTTGATGTCCCAAAAAAGTCCATAAGTTTCAAATGTTTACTACTGGAAGCCCCATTGCAAGTCCATTCAGATTTACCTATTTCATAACATACAAACTTAAAGGGTCTGTTTCAACCAGCATGCTTCACACGTGTCATCACCTTGCTGTCGCCATTTTCCATTTTCATGGGCCATGACAATGGCGAAAACAAATGCCAACCAAGAGATGACACGTGCAAGGCATGCTGGTCGAAACAGAAACTTTGGTACCTCGTTCTTTAACATCGGGCAACTTTTAGTTGTGTTATGATGTACCAAAGTTAAAACACTCTGTAACTCTAAAGACAGCGGGCAACAAACGCAACGCTTCCTGTGTGGAAAAGTGCTGCCAGTATAGGCGTTTCTTGACACTATCCCAAAGAATGCAAAACACTAAGCTAGTTCTTAGAGAAGTTATTCAGCAAAACAGCAGAGAAATAGGGAAGATTTGTTAAACTTTATGGCAGATTTTGAAAACGACAACGGTTTGATTCTACATACGTCTGACTTAAGTCAGTGTTCTCCCTTGACGGGCAAAAGCTGTTGTAAAGCATTGATCTGGTTCTCAAAGCCATTTTTTTAAGAAGAGTCCGAAAAGGGCCATCTTTTCGGCCTAGTTCTTAGAGAAAATGTTTGCTTGAGAAAATGAAAATGTCATCTAGTGCAGTTGTCTATCGTATTCACTTTAGAGTAGTTTCTTTCAGCGTAAAGTAGGGTACAATGTTTGTAATGTAATTGAATTGGTTTACAAAAAAAAAATTTGGCAAAAATCTCCGGAAAATGGGGAATGTTTTATCTATGTGACTATGTGACACAATTTAAAACTACAACTTGTTTACTTCGAATAATAAGCTCGACTTACGTCACAACACCTTGTTGCCAGGGAAAAGGTTAGACGTAAGTTTCGGGGGCGCATGGGACACCGTGCCCCTCCTATTTTTTTGAAAGTGCCCTATTGCAACCTCAGTGCACCTTTCTCAGTTTTTCATGGTTTAAAATGCCCTCTCCCCAGTTTTAAAAAGTGCCCTGATTGAGAGCTGTGCCCACCTAAGCAAGAACAGCTTCCTACTGTTATAAGTGTCGTCCTTCTCTTCAAGATCTTATCCGACAATTTTCAGTGACCAGTGTCAAACAAAAATATTGAGCAAAGCAAATTATTCGGTTATTCAACATTATGTTCTGTTTTGTATTCGAGAGAGCCGTTTCCATCTTTGCCTAGAAATGGAAGAAATACCGGATGTCCCAAAAAGAGTACTCCCGTTTAAAAAATTACTGAAACTCGTTTATCAGGCCTATCATAAAATCTTCTCTTTCATCGTTTTTGTCAATGATCAAAATATATTTGAAGATGATAAGATGTTTATTTTCGTTACTCAACGGGTATAAAATGACACCTTGAAAACCCTTATTCTGAGCTATACTCTTTAAGCAACATTTTGTAAATTTAGCCTGAAAGCCAAAATTTTGAGATTTTTCATTTTCCTCCAAGTCACCAATGATAGTGTGCGTTTCTTCCTGAAATTTATGACCACATGAGAAGCTTAGCATACACAAAGAAATTAATCTGGCAATCTCAGTACTTTTTGCAGCATGCTTCAAAATCAGGCAGCCTTAAAAAGAGCCAGCTTTGATAATTTTTTAAACCAATCAAAACAATAAGCTACATCTGGGAAAATACTTTGATCTACTTGCAAAAAATAAGAATTTTGAAGATTGGCAATGTAATCAATTGCTGGTGTTTATTCAAACGCAAGGACTTTTCTGGGCACCTTGTACCTCCGAATCCTGTAAAACTACCTGTTCCTAGCACTCTCCTTCACTGAGGCTGTATTACTGAAGGACCAAGGACGGACCGCACCGAAGGCGCAACGAATCCTCCCTTCCTCGCGCTGCGCGCTCGTTGCACCTTCGGCGCGGATCATATCATCCGTCCTATCTGTACGCCGGCAATACAGCCTCTGCGAAGGAGAGTGTGTTCCTAGCATTGCACTCGGTAGAACAGGCTGCCAAGAAAAGCATAGGAATCAAATCTTTAAAAAAACATTGCACGATTGGTTGATGCATCTTTCGTTTGATTTGATGGCTTGACAGGAACTTCAGGTACTTTGCTATAAGTGATCATTGGAAATCTTTAATATCTTGATTATTTTCAGAATTATTGCGTTTTTCTTGTTATTGAAAAAAATCACGAAAATCTTTGAAAAAATTTAAATCCTTGTAAATCCTAAATTAATAGAGGAAAAACGGTACAATCTTCAAGGAAACCATAGTTTATGAGGGTCTATAATATTGCAAGTAAGCAGAATCCCTAGCTTTTCTGGTTCACTATTTATCACTATTTGATGACGTCACAAGCTCAAAACTCATTGAAACACGAAATCGCTATAAAAATAATCAAGATACCAAAGATTGCCAATGAAGACTTATAACAAACAAAGTAGCTGAAGTTCCTTTCAAGCAATTAAATCAAAAGAAAGATGCATCAACCAATCCTGCAATGATTTTTAAAGATTTGATTCTTATGCTGCCAAGATATAGCTTTATATTGGAAGTTACCCACCCTGTCTTCGCACTTAACTGTCAGGATGACGTAACAAGATAGGATAATGACACAAAAGATGTGTTACTGGTTGTGTAAACGTTTAAAACAGCAAAGTGATCTTATTCAAATCGAGGTTTATGTTTACAAACCAAAATCGCGTAAACGAATTTTTCGAATGCCTTTACAACAAAGAGGCCTAAAGGTTTACATCAATTAACAATGGCGGACTAAAGGCACAAATTAGAGATATACCTTCTCGTTGCTTTGCTCATAAATAGCGTGCTAGCATTTCTTGATATTACTCTATTTATACACAAAATGACGGATCTTCTCCCCTTCTCCAAATTTCCCCGAATCAATTCTAATGTCCCGAGTGTTAGTCCCTTTCTTGTACAACTAATGCAAACTGTATCGTTTGTAAAAGCAAGTCTTGGAAACGTCACGAGCAAACTGGGGGCCTTCTTGTCATTACCCCACATTCCCACATACCATCGCTTCCACAAGACGGGGGAGAACCGGGGGAACCAACCTCCGATGCCCCCGAAGAACTGTAATTTGAGTCTGATTTCGTCAGTCTATCGCTCATATTTGGTTCTGATTTTGAAGACCCCCGTGATCTTGATAAGTTTTCTGAATGTCTGCGTTTATCCTCTTTCTCCTTTTTGTGTAATTCCATGGAAATTTCTCTGAATATTTCGGCTAATTTCTTTGCTAAATTCTTTGCGCCCTCCTTTGTTTTGCAGACTATAACATGCAAATGAATGTTTTCTGCTCTTGAGCCATATTGATAATTAAACGAAAATACACGTCGATGTTGTTTGTCCACACCGCAATACAAAATTCTCCTGAATTTAAAAAGTTTGCTTTCAATTTCCTCATTTTTCGGACCGATTTCGATTCCATCTTTATTGATTTTCAATGTTGTTTTTTCTAATGTTTTCATAAATGGTTTTGCTTGCGTATACATTTTGTCCACATTATCGCAAATTTCATCTAGACCAGGCGACTTGATTTCCACAAAGCCGAGATACTGTGCGACGAAATGCGCCGTATTTTCGATCGGTGATGTCAGTGTATTTCCATTCGACGAGGCATCATGTTTATCGTAGTTTTCACTCTCATCTGTGTGCATTACATGGGCTACATGATGATCTTTCATCGAGACTGACAATTTCTTCTTTAGTCCACTAAGTTTATCCATTCTCGAATATTCAAAATCGTAAATCCTTCATTGAGTTGTTGGGATTTGCAATGTATTAACCCTTTCGACAGCAGTCTTCGTTCGATAAGAATTCCTGTGTTGTGACTCGAAAACCGAAACTCTTACCACAAACACGACTTAGTACATAACATGCGTGCTCCTACTTGTTATGGTGCAAGGTAAACTAACAGAGTTGTCTTGTGGTTTGTTATTTGAGAACAAGCCTAATCCAAAGTGTTGAGCTACGCTTCGTCGCACATGCCTACAGTATCTCTAACAATCGCCGTATTATACGGCTAGAATTGACTATGGTTTATTTTGGAGGTTATTATGATAAAGAAAGTCATTGTCAATGAGAACAAAATTGCAAAGGAAATCGCAAGGCTCCATGGAGAGAGATAAAAGAAGTCAAAATGTTGTTTGCTGGAAAGCTTATGATCAAGATTATTTCACTGCACAGTTGGCTCTATGATCGACATGCATAATACATTGGCTATCTTTTAAAGCAACACCCTCAATTTTAATGCGGTTTTATTCAATTCTTTATGCATATCAATGTTACGTATTTTCTAGCCTTCCGCACATTACCCAATTTCCTATTACTCATTATAGAAATTTTCTCGTGATCTTATTCTGAGATCTACAATTGGGGTCATGAAAATAAAGCCAATATGTCTGGATTCAAAGTAGATCAGGGGGTTTCGGGATTATTCTTTTGTTAGAAGATAAAATGGACCTTATTGAAACTGTAGTGAAACAGTCAGTATATGAATTGCATGCCCATGGTTCTAAAGGTCTTGTAGGTTTTCCCCATAAAAGAATGATTTTAATTGAGTAGAAACCTCCCAAAATTTCAGATCTTATTTGAAAAATGAAAGAGAGAATTTTAAAAACTACATTGGCCTGAAATGACTTTTGCTATCTTCTTCTTGAAAACGGTAGTATACACAAATTTGAGATAATTCTCCTGCTGCAATTTCTAACGTTTGATAACGTTTTGCATTTTTGAGAACAAAGAACTTTTTCCAATGGCAGCGTACGAGATTTTTATGCAGTGAAGTAGCCTGCGTCGCAGACCGAATTCCAAGTGAAAAGGATTGTGCGATTGTGCGCAGACCCTATTCCTTTTCACTTGGAATTCGGTCTGCGACGCAGGCTAGCAGTGAAGAGGCCCTCGTTTATTGCAATGCAATCTCCAGAATCGAGGCTCTCCAGAATCGAGGCTCTCCCACAGCTTCATTCCAGACTTGTTCATCTTTTTACCTTCATTCATTGAAAAGATCTTTAGCAGGAATCGTAATTCATTTCAAGAAGGAAAATGAGTCATGCATCTTCATTTATTATTCATTAGATCTTTCCTTTATATTCTTTGTAAATCTATGATTATAAAGGAAAACTCTGAAAATCTACAAATCCAGCCATTCTTAACTGTTCTCGGTACTTTTGTGCAACAGAGCTCCATTTGTTTCGTAAACATATTGCTAATCAATTGTTTTACAACATCATGAGTATTAGGATCTTTCATTGTTTCAAACAACTTAGGGCCCTTAGGAGTCTTCAAACATCTGCAAGCTGTAAAATGATGTTTTACTTAGAATTAGGGATGTTAAAGAAGTTCCCAACAGGCAGTCATTTGAGAATAAGTTCAATTTTGAGAACATTAATTTGAGTTAGTTCTTAATAACACATAAATAGAGAACATACGGGCAATTTTTGGCAACAAGAAATTAAGAAATTCTGATAGCTCCAATATCAACAAATATTTATGAGTTATGTCCAGGCTATCTTGTCATGTTACATGTCATTTCTTGTCATTTCTTGTCATGCCTTGTCTTGCCTTCTCTTCTCTTTTCATGTCATATCCATTCATTTGTCATTTGGCATTTGTCATTTGTCCTTTGTCAATCTTAATTTGTCATTGGTCATGTGCCATGTCATGTAGTAGTTACAAAGCAATTACAAAGGATTGAATTAGATGACTTGACAAAGCGTGTCATTTCTTAGCAGGTTTTATCAAATCACTCGGAATGATGTCATCAATTGAAGTATCATATGCCATGGGTGATATGCTATATGTTCTGTGTCCTATGTCCAGTTTTTCTGTGTCATGTGGCCTTTGCCCTATTTACTATCACTTATGTCCTATGTAGGGCCATTTATTTCGAGTACAATCAAAATAATATCATAACCTACCAAACAAAAGAACCGGCATTTACAAGTATATATTGAACAGCAATTTGCAAAGAAGTACAGAAAGAATTTGATGTGGCTTCCTGTACCAAGGCACCAGACTATAATTTTTTCATTTGACAGGGTATGCTGGCTGCAAGAACTGGGTTAATTCTTCAGGAATTACTAGATTCGAGACTAATAATGGTCGAGAATTGTTGGTTGATATCAGAAGATTGCAACTGTGTTTCCTCGAGACAGGGTATCAAGACAACTGGACCAATGTCCAAGCTTCGGGCCTTGCTTTTAAATGTGGTATACTGCGCATACTGGAATTTCCAATATAGTGAGTATTTACTTGCGGTGCTTCAAAAGTCTTTGAGGTTTGATGTAAATCGCATTGCTATGAGATAAATTCTCGCATGTGAAACCGAACATGACGTTCACAAAATAGCGCTGATCTTTGCTTGCATATGCGAACAACAAAGGTAAATGTTGCAAGTCCAGAAGAACGGACGTCAAGTCATTCAAAATCACAACACAAACGTCACTTCAAAAGAAACATAAACAAACAATTAATTGGCCTTTGTCTAATCGGGGCTAATATGGGATCTTTTCGATGCGGAAAAAGACATACAACAATATACTGTGATCATGCTGTGATGCATGGCAAAAATGCGTGAACGCTTTTATCGCTTTTAAATATTGGTTCAAATATCCAAACTTGAGAAGAGCTTATGGATCCCGTTTTCGAATAAAATGCATAAAACGTAGGCGGATTATCGTTAACGATCTTCCTCTCTTTATTAATAAGATTTTCTTTGTCGCTTGCGTATTTGTAAACAAAACAATAAAATAAATTTTACTCGATTTCAAATCAAAGCTTCGAAACAAATACTGTCGGAATGTTTGACGTCAAAATACACTCACTATTGTGGCCGATCGAAGAACATTTTGCAACTTCATGAAATAATTTGATGCTCAAAAAGAACGTATTGCGAATTAATTCAGTAGACCAGTGAAACAGCTAAAGAATTCATTTCACTAAAGTGAAATCTTTCTAAAATTATGGGCGATTTGGCTTGGAAAAGTTTCTAAAATACTTGAAAATGGATTAACGGACTAAACTAGCCCATCGAGTTTCAGTCTTAGTTTCAAAACAATGACTATAAGTAAGACCATCCAACACCGGCAGATTTCGTAACAACAGCATCAGTTGCCTTTGATTGACATGCCATTTCAAAGAGATTAGCGATTTCAAACAAAGGAAATTCAACGGCCGAGTAATCAAGCAACGGATGCTAACAAATCAGATCACAAAAGTTTCTCTAAAACATAGATGGCTAACTCGGTCGTTTTCATTACGAGAAGAAAAGAGTATTCATTGGAAGAAGCGGGATGTGTATAAACATCTGCCGCCTAATTTTCTTATATTTAATCAAGAAGCGGAGCTATAAATCTTTGACATATAAAAAAACATACAAGATTTGTAATGCTTACTGATCAGCTTCTCAATCAAATAAATAAAAATTAGGCGGCTGATGTTTATACGCATCCTTCCTCTTTCGATAATTATTAATTTTTGTTCTTAATAACCCCTTTTCGCGTGCACAATGACTGAGTTAGCCACCTACGTTTCAGAGCAACTTTTGCAGCCAGCTTTGTTTACATCTGTGGCTTGACTACTCGACCGTTGAATTCTTTTTGTTTGCGATGGCTAATCACTTTGACATGGCGTGTCAAACAAAGGTAACTGATGCTATTCTTACAAAATCTGCCCTTATTGTTGTTCCATCTCATATGGAGGAAACAAATGACACCTGCATAACTTCTACATGACAAATACATCAATCGATTTTTTAGCTTTTAGAGGATGATAGACGTAACCATCATCGTTCTTCTGCTAAAACTGGAGCAAATTTAATCGACTGTTGTCCTTTTTCAAGCTTTTTCTCGAACAGCTGCCAAGGAAAATCACCTACCGGTAACAACATTGAGTACCATTCGATCCAAGGCATCTACACTGGATCTGAACAGCACCGTACCAAAACTACTGCTACTTTGAGANTTCACAATGGCCACAAAATTTGCCTTGTCGTAGTACCAGATTCTGCGACTGTAAGGAGGTGATGTTATGTTTGAAACTGATAATTTTCCATGGACAATTTGATGATGACACTGTTCATGAAGAGATGGATGAACACCAGATTCAATAAAGAGGTTAGGCTGATTGGTAAAAATTAAATCAATGCAAGATTTAGAATCGCCCATTAAATGAGTTGGTTCTGAGATCAACTGATGAAGGCCAAGTTCAGAAGCAAGCGGCTCAAGTAATTTTCCCTCATTATTTTCAATATCATTTTCCCACCATTGAGTTGAGTTTATTGTTGTTCCATCTCATATGGAGGAAACAAATGACACCTGCATAACTTCTACATGACAAATACATCAATCGATTTTTTAGCTTTTAGAGGATGATAGACGTAACCATCATCGTTCTTCTGCTAAAACTGGAGCAAATTTAATCGACTGTTGTCCTTTTTCAAGCTTTTTCTCGAACAGCTGCCAAGGAAAATCACCTACCGGTAACAACATTGAGTACCATTCGATCCAAGGCATCTACACTGGATCTGAACAGCACCGTACCAAAACTACTGCTACTTTGAGATAGATCCCAGACTGGCTCGGAGCTTGGAAGAGGAAAAACATGGTACGGACCAGACCCAGGGACCCCCAGGGAGCGCACCAAAAATCAGTCAGACTCGGATCGAGGCCGGCCAAGTTTCCTTGCATAAAGGAAGGAAATACAGTTCGCAAGAAAATTAACCAGTAAAAGT
The DNA here is from genome assembly GCA_004194415.1 of Aurelia aurita. Lineage (NCBI taxonomy): Eukaryota > Metazoa > Cnidaria > Scyphozoa > Semaeostomeae > Ulmaridae > Aurelia > Aurelia aurita. The sequence goes on along the minus strand of REGM01000006.1, from coordinate 1,255,176 downwards.
TGTGGTAGGTTATCATAAGAGAAAACATAATTTGTTTATATAAACCTTGGGCGTGCCTTAGTCCTGGACCACAGAATCGTTGTTTCTAACCAAACAAACATAAGCCAGTAAGTTGTCTTTAAGTAAATCTTTAAACGAAGAGGGCCATTACAATGATGGTTGATAGGTCCACACATAATTGTCTCTATTTAACCAAGTAACTACTTCTAAAGCCATATTTACGGTTGTCGATTGTGCTCTACTTTCATAGATTAGTTTATGGACATAACCTCACTTAGTGTGGGTTATGAATCTTTATATCAATAATATGATATCGCTTGTCTTTTAATTACAGAATGGCAAAAGTCAGATAGAGATAGGCTTTTTGAAGAATTGAAATGATATGAATCTTTTGATACAATTTGCCATAATCGAACAAGGAATCATTCATGAAAGCCACATCACGAGGGAGTGGGCTGCAGTTCTTATGGATCTATTTGGCTACGTTCCCAAACTGGTACAGATTGGCTTTGCATTGCTCACACAAGAAGGCTGGATCCGATCCGATCCGGCACATAAATTCTAAAATGGCGCCAAATCCAAAATAACGTCGCAGCTGAAGCAGCATGCTCCATATGTAGCCTTGAGTCCAATTTAATATAGTACCGGGTGTCCCAAAAAAGTACTCCTGTTTTAAAAATCACCAAAATTTGAGTACAGGGCCGATCTTTAAATTTCTTTTTTGGCAAGTAGATCAAAGACCAAATTATTTTCCCAGGTATAGTTGATCTTGTGATTGGTTTAAAAATTAGCAAAATTAGATCTTTTTAGGGCTGCCTGGTTTTGAAGGATACTGCAAAAAGCACTGATGATTACCAGATTAATTTATTTTTGTACATTAAAATTTTAGTTTGGTCATAAATGTCAGAGAGAAACCGAAACTATCATTGTAGACTTGAAGGATAATGAAAAATTTCAAAATAATGGCTGATATAAGCAAGATTTACGATGTTGCTTAAAGAGTATTTGCTCAGAATAAGGTTTTTCAGCCAGTCATTTGATACCCTTTAAGTATTGAAAACAAACATTTTATTATCTTTAAATATATTTGGATCATCAACAAAAGAGATCAAAAAGAAAATTTTATGATAGGTTTGATAATCGATTTTTGGTGATTTTTAAACGGGAGTACTTTTTATTGGGACACCCGGTAGAAGCACTAGATTTTAAATGCAAATAATTTCTATGCCAAAGACAACCTCTGCTCTGAGATACTGTCCTTAATAGTTCTTTGCAATATTACAGAAACATCTTTACACCCCTTCTTAGCAATCTCTAAAATGTTCTCTAAGTCATCCATATGTAGCCTCGAATCAGTTTGAAATAGAACAACATTGTTGAGTTTTGGCATCATGGCTAGAGTGAGTCTAGGTGCGTTAGAGTTCTCTTCTAGTATATTCAAATCAACGAGCGGTGTTTCGTCTATATACGTCGCAATACACGCACTTACGTAATCTTTCATCGGTATTCCTGCATTGATTAATGCCAGTGTTGCAGCATTGATGCACGCTGATAAATTGCCACCGTCAGATTGTAATACCTGAAATGAGATTAAAGAAAATAAGGTTACAAATGTTTTCGCAAAAAATGCTTCTTTAGGTAGCGTGGTTTTGTGCGGATGAAAGGGGTGGCCAAACATGGATATGGCGTTTACAAAGGCATCAAAGTTTGACTACAATATGGATTATAACATCTTTCTGCGCAAGGAAGAAATAGATGAATTAGTCTGTCTAAAAATAAATGTCCTTCGATTAAAAATTGGGTAAAATCACTGCAGACATTCACATCTAGCCTGCGTGCAGCCTCAAATGTTTAATGAGAACTGAATCGAAGTTCTACGGAACTGAAAATTGGTTTTGTGGTTAAAACTCGATTTTGAGGTCAGCAACACGTAGAGTCCCCAAAGGACTGACCTATGTAACATGGGTCAGTCCTTTAGGAACTCTAGGAGAAATTTTACTCAAGCTTGTTCACAGGGAATCCACTACTAAGATTTGTTCGTTTCTCTCTAAAATTTTCTTCGTTTCTTTCGAAATTTTCCTCTGCGATGGTCCGGCGAGGAGGAGCGGAAAGTGCGGAGCCACATTTTCCTTTTTGATTCTTCGCCACGCTTTCTCCTCCGCACTTTCCGCTCCTTCTTGCCGGACCATCGCAAAGGAAAATTACGAAGGAAACAAAAGAAACGAAGAAAATTTTGGAGACAAACGACACATCTTAGTAGTGGATTCCCTGTGGCTTGTTGAGGATCAATTTTGTAATGGTTAGATAATGGATACGCATTGGTTGTAAAAGAGATAGGTACCCGGGTTAGGTATTAAGTAGACCCAAGTTCCGTTCTACGAACATCCTATCTCGAACATTTGGCATTCAAATAATTTATACAGCTAAAGTTTTCCGCTAATTTTGCACCTGATTACCAAAAAAATTCCTGGCAAAAACACATTACATTGGTCATCTAATGCCTTTAAATGACATGGAACACAACTGATTAGTTAGATTTGATAGACATCAAATAAGTGTGGCTGAAGCCACTTTCATAGTAGTCGTGCCTTTAAACTCTGCTTCCCAGAGTAACACTTGTCAGACCCTAGCTGAAAACTTGTCACAAGAAGCAAATACTGGGCAGCTTTCCAAACATTGAGTAAATACTGGTCGGTTCACGCCCTCGAGGTTCTTAATCCCATTAATCGGGGCAAAGGGCGTTTCTACCACAACCAAGCCCCACTTAAGACAGTTAGAACCGGGTACAGCCTAAGGGCACGGTACTTAAAGTTTGGTCAAAATGCGATCTTTGTTCCTGAACAGCTAAGCTTCGTGGTAAGATATGATTGGCTTGAAGGTATAGACTTCGTGGCCAATGAAGCAAATAGAGTCTTTCGTAAGCCAGAACATTTAGAAATACCACGAAACCCATGGTCCTAACCAAGGTCCTAACTTATGCGGGGGTGGTGGCTCAGTGGTAGCGGACTTGACTACCAATCTGAAGGGTGGTGGTTCGAGTCCCCGCCCTGTCAAACCTGCTACATATAGTGAGGAAAGTCACAGACTCTCTAATTCCAGGCTAAAGGAATCACAAGGTGTGGTCACATCAAGAGGAACTGCTTCGATAGGCCTAGCTTCTCAGTGTCCTAAACCTACCTTCGGATGCTAGGTAGATACTAAAAAAGGTTCTTCTCTACAGTGGCTGAAATCGCTGGACAATACAGTATCTTCCCTCAACTCATCGACCAAACTAGAGATTTGGAGTGTTTGCTTCATCAGCCACAGTGGTTGATTAGTTGAATGAACAGACTGTAACCTTTTGGCCAGGACTGCAATAACAATTAAAATATCTAGCTGAATGGAACTAAAATCCAAAGCGACGTCTGCAGTTTTTACACCAGGCGAGATTTGTAGATGCCTATGACCATACTAAAATTCAAACATACGAAGGCCTACTAAAACTGTTTAGATAAACATTTAATACGCTCGAACAGAGCTATAGGCTTTCAAAATGAGTCCCTTGTTTTCCCTGTGTTTACCTTGGAACTGTGAAAAGTTGAACTGTGAAAACAAAATTAAACGCAGGGCATAGCATCGTCTCGTATAACAATTCCAAAATGTTCATTGAAAGTTTCTACTTTCCATTGACCAGTAGAGAATCAGTACAGAGCGTAAAGAGCTAACGTCTGTATCCGAAATAACATTTAATTTAGTCTTTGAGGAAAGATAATTTATAGGAAATAAGTTATATTCTTTTATCCTTGCTTAGTTACTAACATAATAAGTAGCATTTCCTCATGACCACAAAACATTACCACAAGCAAAATAAGGCCTTTGAATGGACCGTGCACTTTCTACTCTACTCATCATTGACATCGCTGCTGTGTTTCAATGCAGAACAATACTGTTTAGAATTCAGACCGTGCTTCTTCTTAAGAATGTCGAAAAGAGGCACTACGTCAATTTAACTGATGCTTACTTTTTTCGCATGGGAATTCCTAGACACCAACTTTGCAAAATTATACATGAAATAAAAGCTCTAGACCCCAGCAAAATATCTAAACGTATTTTTATGATTCACTCAGAATAATCAAGCTTGACAAGTTTTCACACAAAAACAGCTCGCGGGGAAAAAACTGTCCGCTGTGAAATGGCGCTGCTACGTTTATGACACCAACCCCTAATCCAGATCAGATGTACCTCTGAAAGATATATCGAGCCTTATTTCGGGAGCAGATAATCATCTTGCGGAAAAGGACAACATTCACAACCATAAATCCTATCAACTTCCAAGAAGGCGCCTGTCAACTAACAACCACAACAAGGAACAGCTAACGTAGCACTTGGCTTGACATAAATAGCAAAGTGTACCTAAATTCAAACAGACAGGCCACTTTTCTGTGATGACTTTGAAGGGGTTTGGCTCTTCTAACATTCGAATTTAGTTTTAGGACTTATAGCTCTTATTAAATTCATATACCATAATACTTGACACCCAGTAGCGAGGGCGAACCACAGAGACGTAAGAACCGGGGGCACTGGGGGTACGTGCCCCCCCAAGATTTTGCAATAATCGAGAAATTGCCCTTTTTGTTTGAGAAAATGCCCTATTAGCTTAATGAAAAAAGTGCCCGTGAAGTGTCGTGCCCCTCGAAGTTTAAGATGCTTCCTACGGCCCTGGTGAGCCATAATACTAAAGGAACAGGAGGACAACAAGATAGGGGAAATTTGCATTTGACATGCGCAGCAATTTCACAGGGGTATGAGGTAAGAGGACAACCCACTTTATTTCGTGAAACAACAGAACAAAGTCCAACACTAACAATCTTCTAAATTTAAAGATTTGAAGTGGGGGAAGTTCTTTTGGATCGGTATCGCGCCAGAAGGGATTAAACGAAGGCTGTGGCTACTTCGCGACGGCCTCAGCCCCCGCTTTTGTAGTGATATCAGCTCATTGGCAATGAGAAAAAGTTGCTCATTAACAACAGTACTATACTATGTGCATCTTCTGTCGGACAGCCTCGTCGCTATGTAAACAAAAACATGGCTTTACTATGCTTTTAGGTTGGTGTACCGGTCGATGAGACTACATTAGCCTGAAATCAGGCTCTATGCCATAAGGAGGTTCATTTCATTTTTCATTTTATCAGTATATATACACGAAACTCCTTTCAGCTTGGAAAATTAACAAATTAACAACCTATTTATTTGTTTAAGTAAAAAAATAATACTATGAATTGCTGCTCTACCAAGGGGTCGTGTTTGGGTCCTGCACGTTCAAAAGATACTCTCTAAAACCTGTTCTTAAACGAGCGATTGATTCTTTCTCTCGAAAGTTGTCGGGGATATCATTCCACTTTTTGACACCAGAAAAGTAGAAACTTCGCTTTGCATATTCTAACCTAACTTTGGGAATTTGCAGATCTCCACGATTTCTGGTTCTATACATTGAAATCTGGGATCTTTCAGTGAACTTATGGCGAAGATTTTCGGGACAGAGGTCATGCAAAATTTTGGTCCATGGCACAGTGAGCCCGATCTCAGGCTAAGACTACATCTATCTCTGTAGCAAGCCTTTCTTATACATCACAAACCTAGAAATCCTTGTGCCCATTGCACTATCCCCCTCTCTCATTGCGTAATGCACTGGCCACTTAACTATTATATTAAAAAGTAGATTCCTTCTTACCCTCATAAATGCTGCACAATTACTTTAGGGACCTTATCTAAAAAGTGGTTAAATTCTTGTGCTATGACATTATCTAATGTGATATTAGTTTCGTCCTTCATTGCACACTCTTGTTTAAAATTCGATATTCTCTGATCTTGCGGTTGATCCATTTTTCTTGATGAAAAATAATTAAAAATAATTTGAAACTCAAATATATAAAATTCCCCGGCGTTCTAACCAACTATGTTCTAACTGGTCTAAGAGGCTAGCAGTGAATGCTGATGTCAACATTGTACGATTCAAAAGGATCGAGTATACTTTCTGATTGGCTAATTTGAAATAAGTGCTCGATTCTTATAGTTCAGATGAGGGGCGATGCTGAGTATATTTAGCTCAGTCCCGATATATGTAGTATCGATTGTAACAGGGTAACAGGGTAAGTTAAGTATCTTGCACTGTACTTGCGAAGGTGAATCTTTCCGAAATGCATAGGCAGCTAAGCGGGGGGGGGGGGGGGGGA
>REGM01000006.1:1232693-1248939 GCA_004194415.1 Aurelia aurita | reverse complement strand
GGGGGGGGGTGGGGGGGTGGAATGCCAGACCAGGACGGACTCTACTTTCTAGTCCATGTTCAAGTTTCTTCAGAAACAACTCCCAAGGAAAACATCAACTCTTGAGCTGCAGTTCGAGCAATGTTTCAGGAAACTCTGTAAACTAAACGCCGGCTAATCGAGCGCAATCCTCAAATAAGGTTCGATTAAGAGCGGTCAAAAAGCGAAAAGAAATAACCGCCGGGGACGTCTAATCGGCTTTACACGGTAGCTGCATAAATGTTCAAACATGGTAATAAACCAAGCTCTTTTGATGAAGGCTAACATAAATGACTCATTTCTAAAACTTCTCTGCTTTGTTACTTATATCTCTCAGGACTGTTATGAAATATTTCCGACAAACTGCCGCTATAACTTTCAAACTAAATTACACCGACTATCATATCTTGGTATCTTAAGTTCTTAGTGTCGTATCAATCTATCTTTCTGTTACGTCACAACTACATGGGGGTATGAATCACTCTACTTATATATTCTCTAATGACTGTTATGAAATATTTCCGACAAAATGCCGCTAAGAGTTCTAAACTAAATTACACAAACTATCCTATCTTGGTATCTTAAGTTCTTAGTGTCGTATTAATTTATCTTTCTTTGACGTCACGAGAACGTGGGGGTTTGTAAATAGAACAAAAGTCTGTTGAGTCACCTGAGATATCTGAAACTGTTCCAACTGCTATGGAATGCAGACCTCGCAATTTTAAAGATTAAGATCAATTGTCTGTTGCAAATACGTCACTATATTATTAAAGATTAAACCTCAACGCAAAGCCATGAAAATCTTTAAATGAGCTCAGCAGTTTAGGTAATATAGCGAGTAAAGGATTTCCTATCCGATTATAGATCGCTATATAAGATTGCGATATATCTAATCTTAAGAAAAAAGATAACTGGAAAATGTTGTAATAAAGCAAAGCTTAGTCTAGAGAAATCGGTAATTCTTGGCCAAGGGCAATAGGCTCGATAGCTGCATGAAAATTGGAAATTTTCTTAAATTGAAGCCACCTACTAAATGCGTTGTGTCAAATTGAACTGAAGAAATTAAGTAAATATAGAGCAAATTGGTTTTTGTATCGTTCAGAGATTTCTACGAAATTAAAAAAAGATTAAATTAGCGCATTTTAAAAAGATCACAAAACTTTCGCAGAAGGTTCCCGAATAAATCGCTTGCCACACATATCTGGGAAACATTTTAATCAATCAAGAAATTACTTCCGACACCGTTTGATCTGGTCTTTCTAGACTTGCCAATTATTTATTAAAATTTGAGCATCTTTGCAAAACTATAGTAAAACAAAGTCCTTTGTACAAAATTGCAAAATTGGTGGAATCTCAGTGCTTGGCACTCAAAGCCTGCAATCACCTTTACCTTCATCGAGAAATTTGGTATCCTGCATTGCCCCATGATTGCAATCTTGCAATCTAGTGTAAACTGAAACAAACTGATTCATGCAACAACGCAGCTAATCCTTTAAGAACAAAACTATACATACGTAGGAAGGAGCTGCTGATTGGGGGGGGGCTTTTGTTCTTAAACAATAGAGAACAATACATCTAATTTATATTTGTGACGTAGCACTATTATTGGGGGGGCTCAAGCTCCCTCTGCCCCCCACTTCCTACGGACCTGTAAATATCAAATATTACAAGAACACACCACTTTATCAATAGCATTTATAGGACCCAATAAGATGTTTGGGATCATGTAAATAGAAAATAAACTGGTAGGCAGGAACACAACAAAAGTAACAGCAAATAGGCCTGCATGATCTAATGGCACATGGGCATGCCACGCCCAGGCACCTTCTTCGATGCAATAGCTCAAAAAGTCATCATCATTGTTTTTATAACAGGCACAAAAACTTTTAAGAAATGTAGCTCTCACCTGCACATAGATATCAATCTGTGATCTTGGATAGAGACTTGTTAATATTGCTGAATCAAAAACTTTCTCCATCGTGATTGTCATTTCTGTTGATCTTCTATCTCCCTTGGTTCGATTTTTTCTTTCATTGGTACTAAATGTGGCCATACTGTATTGGCAATTGATAATAGCCTTATCATGCTTGGATTTCCCTCTGCTTATGGACTCATGAGGACCATATACACTTGATATTGCTTTTGTATTACCATGCTCAATGTAAGCAGATCCATCTGCCTCCTTGAAGACACCAACCTTGCAAACTATCTTCTTCAACTCGTCTGGCTTCCTGCCATCAACTCGAAGTCCTTCTGGTGAGAGGAGTTCAAGACCTGCCATTCTTGCACCCTAAGAAGATAAAAAGATTGTTGTCTTAGAAATAAATTCCTGGTTTAGGAAAGATGACTAAATAATCAGGAGAATTACTGTTCCAGTTCAGATTCTTCCATAATGTTATTCCAGAGTGTTTCTTGTCCTCCACCATTTTCAGCACATGATCAGACATTCTGTATGGAGAATTTAGAGGCTTCTTTTTGTTTGTCACTCTTATTAATTCACACTTTTCCGGATGAAAAAGCATACTCCATTCCTCAGCCCAGTTCATCAAGCTGTTTACATCAGCTTGCAGGAACACTGCATCTTTATTCTTTGCTATAGTTCTGTATAGAATGCAATCATCAGCAAAGAGCCTTACTATCTCGATCCTTAATTGTATCAGTAAAGTTATTGAAAAGGTAGCCTTTGACCATCTCTACGGTTTCTTGACAAGTGAAAACTTGTTGCACCGANTATATATATATATATATAGAAATACATCCGACCTGGACTGGTGGTAGATCCCAGTCCACTATGCGGAGATCTTACAAAAACTGGCCAGAAGACTAAAAGGCTGACTGTCACCGACTTGAAATATACAGAGATGGATATGAGATAGAATTTTACCGGAATTTACTGTTCCAGTGAAACCGGAAATCCTGTTGGTTGAGATCACTATAAAGCTTAATTTTAGATTTCCTGTTGTAACTGCAGATATGGATTTGAATTTGAATCGAAGCTATCGCAACAGGCCTGTTAGTCTCCTAACCCCTTTGTTGACTTATGTGCGAGTTACGAGCAAAAACACACGAACATAAAACAACAAAAAACACACACAATGACAAAAACTCAACAGTCATGTCTGGTTCATCAAGCTATGTCCTTCTCATCAAATATGTTGTATTCATAGTCATATCTGCATTTCTTATTAAACCAAAATCGATCGATTCTGTTCTTGAATTGGTTGATGTTTGTTGCATCCACCACTTCTTGTGATAGACTATTCCAGATTGGAATCACTCTGCGACAAAAACTGGTCCTTGACAACTCAAGTCTTGATCTTCTCATCTGTAGTTGAAGTGAGTGCCCTCTTGTCCTTCCAAGTTCGTTTTTTAGCTTGAGTGGTGGCAGACACTGTTTGTCATAGATCCCTTTCATAATTTTGAAAACTTCAATCATATCCCCCCTGTATCTTCTGAATCTTAGAGTTGGCAGATTTAAGGATCTTAGCCTTTGTTCGTATGTTAAGTCTTTCATACCTGGGAGCACTTTAGTACCTCTCCTTTGTACACTTTCAATACTTTCAATGTTGCTTTTATTTGCTGGAGACCATACTGGTGCTGCATGTGAGGGTTTCATCAACTTTGGTCTTTCACCAACTTTAAGGATTACCATAACAGTCGAATTTTACGTAAATTTGAGCCTCGTCAGCGCAGGAAAAGGGAGATTTGCCTGTTAAAATTTTGTGTTGTCAAAAATGCCAAGAGCTAGATACCATAAACATTCGCTAAAAGTCCATTCAGTGCGGTAACCATAGAGAGATGCTTGGCTTCCCTGCTAGTCAAATTTCCCTGCTGAGGCCTTCACAATATTTAGACCCATTTATTAGGGCGAAAATTGGGGAAAGCTGTTGTTTTGACTACTGCTGATGTTCGCCTTAGTTTCAAGAGGAAACGTGAGTAAAAATATATTTGGCTTAGAAATAACGGTTGGCAAGGAAATGAAGTCTATATCCATAAAGAAAATATTTCTCAAAGGCGTGCACATAAATAGAAATATCAATTCTTTCCGTGATAAGACCCATTCAGGGCGACAGTACTCTACATCGCAATCTTACCTATTATCTTCTTAAAAATCAGCGGAAGACTATGGCCAGTGCTGTGCTTCTCAGGAATAACGTTATACTCTGCAATCACGATCAGCGTGCGACTTCAACTTGCACATGCACAGACGCCATTTTGTTAGAAATTGGAAGGCATATTTGATCAGCCTCTATCTGAAATATTTGCCTCGTTATGGTTGTGTTTAAACCTAAGTCCGAAGTCCAAAGTCCATGCTCTATTCCAAAGTGAAGATAAATGCCGCGAAAACAAAGTCGAGGTGTCCCTGTGCGGTATAAAACGGAGGTAAGTATAAAGAAGACTCGAACTTTATCTTAAATTTGTTCCTTTGATTGCAACAAGCACTTCTGGATGCTCAGGAAATCGGTTCTTTTTCAAGCAAGAGGAACAGGTGGCTGCTGAAACGAAAAGAAAGGAGAACGGAGAACGGATTAAGAAGAACGGAGGAACACAACAACAACAACTCAAACAAAATATTGAATTATCAAATTACAAGCAACCCATGCAAGCAAGCATAAACTAAACAAACCATAGTGATCAATATCTGTGCTAGATTATAGAATACCCCAACTCGGAATTTGTGTTTGATTGACTTGGAAATTCTCAAAACGGTAGGTATTGTAGGTTTGGATGGAAAGCCTTCTAAGCGGAAGCCTACTGCTCCACCAGACTGCATTTTTTGCTATTCATGGAGAATATATTCTCCACCCAATCTTCGAGAAAACAATAGGACCTTTTGTTCTTCTATTGTTTTCATCTGCGCACTTCTCCGCGCAAGAAACAAAGAATGCAGTCTGGCTGCTCCAAAACTCAGAAGGTTTGGCAGACTTTGGAGAGATTCTCATTTTCCTTAGCAAACCCTGGTGGTGGATCTGAAACCTACCTTTTCAAGATTTTTGTGTTTGATTCGAAAATATATTTCCATCTCTGTGAAGTCTACTGTTTTCAGAAGTTGGTAGGTTTGGAATTACCAATCAAACACACCCTAACAATGGCTTTTAATGAGAAAGTGCAACAGTATTAGGATCTTAAAGTGTTTGTTGAATCAATGGGTTTGTGAAAAATGTTGAACCAATCTGATCTGATCCAAACAAATCTGCACTGAATCCAATCCGATCCAGTAGCTCTATTCTAATCTGGATTGGATCATATTCTGATTGGATTTCTCTTCTGTTTCGAATGTATGATGTTATGGGCTACATTTTTTCAAATGAAAGAACTTTGAGACTGGATTAGGTCAGAGGTTAGAGGTGACATAATTTCAACAATTTTCTTGCAGGTACATTATGTCTGCAAAACCCAGCAAAGATTGGACATTGATGCATAATGGACAGCTGCCTCCATTGCCTTTACCAGAATTGGGACAGACTTGCGACAAGTACCTAAGATCAGGTAATATAAGAAGGATTTTTGACAAAATCAAGTAATAGTGATATTTAAATACTGTAATATACAGCTTGACCTGCAGGTCACAATTGTTTTACCCAATAAAGGTGCTTCCTTTTTTGTAACTCACTGTAAGCATAAGGGTAAAACATTTTAACTTAAAAACTCTGGCCATAAATTTCTAGAATTCTGTTAACTGAAATCCTAATTATTTTAAAAATGTTTCAAGTTGTTGATTCAGTACTTAGGCACAATTTGTTGGTCTTGAAAGAACAGATTCATTTAAAACAACCTGATTCATGTCATCACAAACCTGTTCTTTTAAGAAGCACTAATGAACAATTTGCTGCATGACTTTACAAAATCTTCTGAAAGCAACAAATGGCAACCTAATAATAATAATAATAATAAGTAATATTTATACAGGTTTACTTGTTCAGAATTGAAATTCTGTTATCAGTCAAGTCCTGTTCAATTTGTTTCTGCAACATCAACATAAGCCATAGCAGATATCTACTTTTCTCATTAATCGCTTGTAAACTTACTTTAACTTTTCATGATGAATGACATTTTATGAAAAGTTGTGTTTCTCTTTTGTTTAAATAGTTTCAAGTCATGATTATATATGTTGCCTCAAAGGATAAAATTTTACTCCAGGCACAGGCTACACCAGGCTTTTTTAAAGATTTGAGTCAAGCCCCTACTCTTGAGTCCGGAATAATCAGGGAGTCTGGAATAATCAGGGTGGGTGGAAAATTTCCAGAATCCTACTAAACTGGAATAGATGGGGTGGGTGGACAATTAGATCTGCAGTTCTGTATTGGGACTGGGACAAAATGTAAAAATTGTTTTGACTGTAAAAACAACTTAAAAATCATATCAACTATACAAATGAAAATACAGGTAAGTCACATATCAGGAAAGATGATTTCATATGTTTCACATTTCAAGAAGATCAACATTAATAAACCGGGGGGTCTGGAATAAGCATGTCCTGGGTAGATATTTTTCAAAAAATTAAGAAGCAGGGGGAGAGAGACCTTTATTCCAGACTCAAGAGTAGATAAGATGCCTTAGCACGAGTCATAGTGCTGTTGTGCCAGCATCCTAAGTCACAAGCTTACATTTTTATTTCCAGTGCAGCCAGTCCTAACTGAAGATGAATATAGACACACAAAATTTGTTGTTGATACATTTAGAACTGGCATTGGAAAAGTACTCCATGAGAAGTTAAAAGTAAGAGCAAAAGAATCTAAAAACTGGGTGAGTATCATGGTTTTTTGTAGTATAGTTTCTTTTAGTGTAGAGTAGGGTATAAGGTTTGTAATGTAATTGAATTGGTTTGTGAAAAAAAAGTGTTGTGGTTGCTAAGATAGTCCCATGCCATGCATTACTTTGAGAAGAGAAACTTTGACATGCCATATTTTGGTGAAAACAATAACTCAGATTGTGTTCATTGGAAATTTTATAATACAGAAAGATTAAAGAAAGATTATTTAATTTAGTTATAAAGATTGTTTGTTTAGTTGGTCATTTCTTTCCATATCTATTGCAATTTAGTGATATAGCTATATTTTGGTCAAAAGTTATCATATTATAAGAGTTGTCTGCTTCCTAACGAATGACAATTAAATGAATAGTCCCCCTAGGGATGCAAAATATAGAACAATAGTTTTTCCTTTTGTGCTCTAATGCAGTGCATGCTTTGTTTGGTAGAGAAATTTTTTGGTAGAGGAAAAGTATGTTTGTTATGGCTTAGAAGTTTACACGTAGATGAATATGAATCTAGTTGAAGGCCTATTTTAGGAATTTTGCTGAACAGATTTTACTAAAATCGCTCATAATTATGGAACGCATTGATCGATGTGACCAAATAGATTCTCTCATCTTGGTTAGCCTGTTTCCTATGCAATAGAATTTTATAGAAACGAATTTATGAATTAAATTGCATCAATCAGAATTGTCTAACGCCCCATGTTTTTTATTTACCTACCCGGTATGATTTTGAGAATTAGAAGTCCATTTGTTCTTGGCCAAATAGGGCTTTTTGAGATAACCAGTACAAAGCCTTGCTTTGTTGCATGATTTTCATCTTCATATTCTTTCGAATACATATCATCTTGTAGTGTTTTCTCTTCTATCGATAATACTCAGCGTTGTTTTGCTTCTCTCATAGTTAGCAGAATGGTGGGCCAACACGTACGTCGATTACAGGGGACCGTTGCCTTATTTCTCTAACTTTGGAGGAACAACAGACTATTCCAGAATTTGGCAGCAACCTGAGATTGGAAGCCAGGTTTATAGAGCTTCGATGATTGTGTACAATGTATTGCAGAAACATTTGAAGATACAGAGGTAAGCTTTCGTTTATTCTCTTTGTCAACCGGGCGCATCGTTAGTCCAGTTTTGACAGGCAACGATAGATCGTACACTTTGCCTAGTTTGAAGATGGACGGCTTAAAGTTTAGTCAAAATCCCTAATCATACTATTGCAAATTTGTGTCGATTTTTCGGCTTGCTGCTTCCTTCGGCATGCTGATACACGATTCCCTGAAAATGATTTGTTTGGAAGCAGCTTAAGTCGATTGAAGAATTCTGATTAAATTTTCTAATGAATGCACTTGAAAGGACACAGAGAAAACTATTTCTTGGAGGGGCTTTCGGGGGCTTTCTGGAGAAAAGCCTTCATGATTTCGGAACGGAGTGGCCGATTCCAATCAGGTAAATTTTGATTGAGCTGCTAAACAAAATGTTAGTCTGCTATTAGACAAGATGTTAGCCACTGTTTTGTTATCCAAGGAACAGTAGCCATTCCAACGGAGATTTGTTTTTATGATTCATCTGGTGTGTACACTAATATATGTTTACAATTTACCTTAATTGGTCGCTTTTTAGGCAACAATGGCCCATCTCGATGCTGCGAAAGAAGATACCAATGGACATGATTCTTTACTATGGCTTTTTCGCATCTGGACGATTGCCTGGATATGAAAGAGATCGACTTGTGAATTACAGTATTAAAGGTAAGTAACTCTACCAAGTCGTCGCTTAAAATATAAACGTTTTTCTTTTATAAGAAACTAAAGTTTGTTTCAAAAGTCCAGGTGCTTGGCCTATTATCCGCCCTCCCTCGCTAGTATGCAGCAAATCTATCAAATTAGGTATAAAACGAAAGCTAAATTCAAGCTCTACTTGATTTTACAGTTAATTTTTCAATTATAAAAGAGTTTAGATTGTTATTTCCCCGCTCCAAAATTTTCAACTTTTGACACAAATGGTATCTCGACTTGCGATTTTCGTAGATTAAAGGCCAATACAAGTCTAATTACAATGTGTGTAAAATGTTGTCACTAAACATGGGCTATATACGTTTTTTATTTTATAAAAACCTAGTTTACCGTTTGGCGTTTGAGTAAAAAAATGTATCCACTGTTTGAAAAGTCGTATGGCATAAAGCACCCTCAACATTTTTCAAAATTCCAACTTTATTGCCTGGCTGAGGCTTTAACTTAATTTTAAAAATTTATTATTACTTTGCAATGCGCTATTTTGCTTCCACAGGGCGTGAATATATGTCAATATCCTGCGAACTGAGACGGGGAAAGATAGAGATATCAACCGTCTTGCGTTTTATACGATTTGTACGCATAGTCTACTGGGGAAGTGTTGTAAGCAATCAAATTAGAGTTAGAAATTCAGTTGACAAATAATAATTGCTCTCAAATAATAATTTTGCCGAAAACTAATTTCCGTGTGCTTTCGCTAAAAATTGATGTGAATTGTTCAATTTAATTAAATTTTTTTACAATAAACTGGACATTTTAAACTAATTTTGAGCATATCTAAGGATATGATCTTGGCTATAAGTTGGTTTCAGGGAGAATATACGCATTTACAGTTAGCGAAAAATCACAAAATTAGGTTGCAGCGATACGATGGCTTTAGAATTTTACAGATTGGGATTTTTTTGACTCACCTGTGACCTGATATAAGAAACTAGTTTGCAACAGGCTTTGGGCAGAGCCCATGGAAAATGGTGTTTTTGTGCATATAAATTCCCAAAAAATGAGATGAACAATTTTTTTAGTTTAGTCGAATTGTTTTACAGTTTACTGTATCGTTTACACAACACTTGTTAATGCTAGGAGAGTAAACAGGCTTCGGCATTTCTGGTGTGCTTAATAGACCATTTCGACAATCAAAATCGGAGACTGGGGAGAGCGGTTTGTTCTGGTAAATGGCGGATGCAGTTCTGGCGGATGCAATCATGAATATTTTCCCGCCAAAGCAATTTGATTTGAGGTCTCGGTTGGAGATTCAGTCTCCCTTTAGTTACGAGGCGTAATGGTGATGGGGCACCTTTTCGGTTTTTTATAAGTCATAATAGCTCTATTTTAACTGTGAATTTAACTAACAGTTCTGTAGAGGGAAATTTATCATTTATATAAGCTCCGTGGCAGCCATTTACCAGAACTGCATCCGCCATTTACCAGAACAAACCGCTCTCCCCAGTCTCCGATTTTGATTGTCGAAATGGTCTATTGTTAATTCTTCGTTAGTTTCTATAAATCACTCCTTATTTTATTGTGGATTAGCTAGCTTGATTTTAACATTTATGTCACTAAAATCGATCATACACACCTCTGAAACAATGGGCGATTTTGGATGGAATCTGTTTGTGAAAACACTTGAAAATGGGCTGGAAGTGTCGGTTGATCAAATTATTTCAAATGAAAACGAGCAACGTCGTTCTGTAGAGAGGATAAAGATGATAACAGCGCACAAGATTTGTGCAATCGTCATCAACTCATCACATCTGTGAGAAATTTTATCGTCATGCTTAATCTATTTCCAAGACCTTTTAGAAGAATTTTCCAAGCAAAATCATGTATATCTTTGGAATTGCATGACCGGCAAGAAATTTAATGAAAATCATTTGTTTCCATATAGTTAAGCTTGGTTGACACTAGGGTAAAAACACGTTAGAAATACATGCGACGGAGAAAAGTATCAATATTATTTTTGCCTCAATATGAGATTTTTAAGATATTCTAATGCATTTAAATGGAATCAAGAAGTTTTTATTCCATTTGGAAACGATAACGCACTAAACTTGCATTTAAAAAGAGTTTAGACAATACGTTTTCGCAATTCTTACAGACGACTTATCACGTGACGTTATCAATTTGCGCTCGAAAATCACACTTGGGTATATGAAGCCATTACAAAGTATAGCGTTGCACTGGAATTTTGAAAGTGTCTCGTGTATTTATTGAAATAAATCAATCCTAGAAGCTTGGAAGCTGTTCAAATCAGTTCAATCTTTAGCGCATAGATAGGCGACCGTCGAAAAGGAAGGTTGATTTCAAAGAAATGACGAGCAACTTACAACTGATGGAATTTATGGCGCTGATTACAAAATTATCTGCGCAAAGGCAAGTTTCTCACAGCTTTCTTGGACTAAATTTTGTTTTGCTTTCAAGGGCAGCATGTTGATGCAATTATTTTATTGGTTTAGGTCCGCCTAATAATTGCTACTACCTATCCAACCCCTACTCACTATCGTGAGGGAGAATAGAAGAGCGATTTCATGCAACTTTTTGAAAATTTCCTATAGAAATCTATAGAAATTTTCTGAAGATTTACCCCAAAACAAGATGGCGTCGTGTTTTCAACGCTGGTGTGACGTCATGCCTCTCTGTGTGAATTCTAACGCATTTTTACTCAAGTGTGAACCAATCTTTAAAATAGAAATACAATTGCTATCAAGCTGATGATGTCCTATCCTTATTTGCAGATGGATGCCCATCATGTGTTATGCGTCACATTGTTGTGATCAAGCGAAGAAGATTCTATCAATTCAATGCCATGACACCATCTTATGAAGTCATAACGCCTCCAGAAATTGAAATGTAAGTGAAATACTGTGCATTACCGTGTGAAAAACCTGCAGATTTTTTTAATCGAATGAAGAAGCTGAATTAATTGACAGATGTTAAAGGCTTTTGCGTCAGTCAACAAAGAGCCCCAATGAAAAGTAAGGTTACTATATTTCCGAAAAGCTCTCTAAATGCAGGATTTTGTCAGCTTGGGACACTGGTACTTGTTTAATGTTTTTTTACGTTAAATCTTGTTAAATATATTTTTATAATCTTTAGGCAATTACAAAGGATTTCTGAGCTGGCTGATGCAACGCCTCTTGGACCAGGAGTGGGATCACTTACATCAACGGATAGGCCAACGTGGAAAAAGGTAAATATTTGATGCTGTCATAATGATAATTTGGACAAACTGATAATTGATGTTGCTTCGGTCTTTTTGTCTCCATTTATCTTGATGAAGTTTAAATATTCAAATATTTATCTATTTATCTTTATTTTGACGAAGGTGCGGTCTAATAGACGATTGCGCTAAAAATGGCGTCAGGGAACCTTTTTACCATAATCCTTTGCGTATCAAAGACTTCGATTCATTTGATTGGTTAGTTAACAATATGGAATGCAGAGTATTATGGTAAAAATTTGCCTGAGGGCATCTTTAGCGCAATCGTATATCACATTGCATAAATGATACTGTTATGTAGCATAGTGTATGTCAAAGAATTTCAAATTGGGTCATTGTTCGGTTTAAGATATGACAGTTGGAGGTATGTTGGGACTAAACTGATGATATGAGTCTAAGTTTTGCTCCATTGAATTGAATCGTTATTTATTGTTATAGTCATATTCCGCTAAAACTTAGACTGATAGCAAAACTTAGTTGAAGCGGAATGGGTATTGTGGGGTATGGTTAGGGGGAATTAAGCGAAAGCAAAGACTCATGTAATAAGTCTATGTTGGGGCAGACTAATGTAACTTAGTGTTGTGATGGTTTAATTATTTCTTCCAAGACGAACACTACATGATTGGAGTATGCTAAACTGCACTATTACCGAAGGGGCCTTCTTTTTATCTTCCGTTTGTCGTAGGAAAATATTTCGGCGTGACGGCGTAAAAGGGCAAAAAAATTGACGTGATCGCGTGATGGGAGACCCCGCTTGGGGGGCCACTTTGTCGTCAGTTTCATTCTGCCTTACTATCCTGGTTTACTTTTTTCATCTGGAGTTATTTGAAAATTATTGGAACGTTATTCTGAAAAATGCAAGATATGAAACCTTCTTTCCTTCCTTTTATTCAGGTGCAGGACCATCTTTTTGCATTAGATCCCAAAAATGAAGAGATTATCGACATCATTAACAAAGCACTGGTGGTCTGTGTTTTGGATGATTGTGCTCCAGGATCTCAGGATGCGGTCAGTATTTTAATATTATAGTATCATATTGGATTGGAGGCATTTAGTTCAATCTGATGTCACCTGAAAAATGTTAAGGCTACCGGGTGTCCCAAAAAGGGTCCCAGGTTTACCATTACCGCATTACGTTAAGCAATTTTTCAACTTTTGACTTAAATTGCTCGATCAAACTAGATTTTGTGCCAAAGTTTATCCAAATATTATGTTCGTTTATTATTGTTCCCTTTTTCTTTGTCTGGACTAGAAATTCTTTGGCTCCGTAATTTTTTTTTTTGTAACTTGTCCTATCGTATTTTGCGTCTGTTGGTTCCTGTCCTATGATCTATTTTCCTCTATGGTATATGTTACATGATTAATCAACTACCAAATTTTCCATTTAATCTGTCGACGCTGAGATTGCTTAGCTTGCTGGCCTCCATCTTAAACCGGCACACTGTCATGGATGCCGTTGGCTAGTTGTCAGGGTGAAATCACTAACGAAAGATCTTGCTTTTAATAATTACCATGGCTTTATGTTTTTGGATCATGCTTTCTTTCGCGAATAAAGAAAGGGAGTCAGATCGTTATCCTCTTCATGAATTTTGATGTACATCGAAGTTACTGAAGCTTGCCTAATTCTGTTCTTTTTTATTGTCTTATGTACCCAATCAGCGCCATGACAGTATGCCTTTAAAGGGAATGTAAGCATACCGGGTGAGTCAGAAAAAATGGGAGATGTTTGCCAATTTTTATTGATGCAGTTTAATTTGCAAATTCGTTTCTTTAAAGTTCATTGCATTGAAGAAAAGCTAACTTAGATATGACAAGACAACACAAAAGGAAAAACTAATGTTACCTATGTTTATCTCTTGGGGACTAGTCATTTAAATTGTCATTGTTAGCAAGCTGAAAGTTCTTTTACTAGCGATAATTTTCACCAGAATTGATATATCATAAAATTGGAAATAAATAGGGAAAGAAATCACCGATTTAACAAACTAAATTTCTATAACTAATTCAATCTTTCTTCTGCAATATAAAACTTCAACACTCCCGATTTGATTTGTTTTTCACTAGAATATGGCTTGCTAAACGCCCCACGTTTTTTCTGACTCACCCGGTATAAAAGTGGCTCAAGCCACTTGCGGGTAAATTCTAGCCAATCAGATATCAGTATTTCTTGTTGACGTAGATGAGTTACCCAAATATGGTGCGGCACGTGTCAAAGTCTATTGTCTTTGCACGGCTATTCTTTTTATCAAGGCGTATATATGCTTACATCCCCTTTAACTGCAGAAATCGTTTTGCCGACTGAACATAAACCTATGAAGTACTGTCACAAAGTAGACACTAATTACTGGCTTCCTATCTGAAATTAGATCTTTTCTCAGTAAATTTTGAATGTTTATAAAATTCTAGCGGCACTTTTTACTGGTTATCTTTTGTTTGGTCTGAAAAGGGAATTTACTTGAAAAACTATTATTTACAAGATATTAATATCTGTGGATTTTATATCCTTTGACCTTACATNCGTTTTGCCGACTGAACATAAACCTATGAAGTACTGTCACAAAGTAGACACTAATTACTGGCTTCCTATCTGAAATTAGATCTTTTCTCAGTAAATTTTGAATGTTTATAAAATTCTAGCGGCACTTTTTACTGGTTATCTTTTGTTTGGTCTGAAAAGGGAATTTACTTGAAAAACTATTATTTACAAGATATTAATATCTGTGGATTTTATATCCTTTGACCTTACATTTCAATTGTATCTTACTTTAAATCATGACCGAAACAATGCTGAAAAATTGTTTTGAAAATGTTTGGAGTGTTTTCAATCGAACAATGAATAAACTCTTTCTTTTTTACTCCCAAAGGTCTCTCACCAACATTGTTTTCATCAATTTTGTTTCGTCTATTTCAAAATATTTCAAAATATTCTAATTATTTGTGGTCAAGTTTACTTAGTGATTGATTTAGACAATTTTGTGTTCAAAGGTTACAGAATACATTTATTGTGTGTCTAGACAATGTGTCACTTTGGGTAGTTGTGTCATATTATTAAAACAATTTTTTTGTTTCTTTATCTGCGTTATTATTTGTTACTGTGTTTGTTTCTTTTTTCATTTAATTGATATTTGGATGATGGATCGTTTTGACCTGATCAGAGGATGTTCAGATATTCTTCGGGAAATCGTTGCCAAAACGAGTTATCTAATTTGCTGAGCATTCCCTTTTTTGTGTGGTGCTATGTCTCTTTGGAGATTATCCAATAATTGATTTAAGAACGAAGTTATTAATATGAACATGTTTTTATTGGAAAGTTTTGAATCGTTGGCCAATCTACTTGATACTTCTTTTCGCATGTTATTTTCTTTGTATCGTGGGATTATGTTATGTAACAGCTCACTAAACTATCACACCCGACAACCCGACAACCCCTAGTTTGGCTTCCGTAGCCTCATTCCGTAGCCTCAAACTATTTTATCAGGGGTACCTCAAGGCTCTGTTTTGGGTCCTATTCTTTTCAATGTTTACATAAACGATCTGTTTTTATTCATCAAGCGAGCAACACTACATAATTATGCTGACGATAACACTCTAGCTTATTTTTCCAAGACTCTATCAAATTTGATCGAGGTACTGGAAGAAGAAGCTGGAGTTGCTTTGACTTGGCTAAAACAAAATCAAATGATAGCTAATCCAGAAAAATTCCATGCACTCCTCATTAGAAAGGATCAAACAAATACTAGTGGAGAGAATTTTAACATCCAAGGCAAAATGATCAAATCAGAAGAAACGGTCAAATTGCTAGGTATTCAGCTAGATTATAAGCTAAATTTTGAACAGCATATCTCTGAACTTTGCAGAAAAGCTGCATCACAACTCAATGTTTTGAAAAGACTCAAACAATTTATTGGCTTTAACGAAAGGAAAATCCTTGTCCAAAGTTTTGTATATTCAAATTTTGATTATTGCCCTCTAGTGTGGTACTTCTCATCAGCTAAGGCTTTGCAAAAAATTGAAAAGATTCAAGAACGTGCCCTTAGATTTTTATACAATGATCACCGTACCTCTTACAGCGACTTACTTTTGAAGTCAGAGAGATGCACTATGCATGTTTCTCGCCTGAGAGTTCTTTGTATAGAGGTTTTTAAGACATTGAAAAATATAAACCCATCTTTCATGCATGACATTTTCAAAATAAAATCTTCTGTTTACTCATCACGAAACCCAAATGATTTACAGCATTACAGACCAAATCAAGTCACCTTTGGTTCTAATAGCCTTCAATCATTAGGACCTCAAATATGGAATGGACTGCCGAATGAAATAAAATCCGCCGAAAATTTAAATAGTTTTAAACACATGATAAAAAAGTGGGATGGCCCAAACTGCAAATGCAATGCTTGTCAGCATGTGACAGAGATTACCATGTAAACATATATAGATGTTATTTATTTATTTATTTATT
>REGM01000006.1:1205349-1225429 GCA_004194415.1 Aurelia aurita | reverse complement strand
ACTACCGTTGAGCCATCCCGCTTATAAGGTTCATTGTAAGGTTCATTGGATGATTTTTCTGACTTTGCTTGCCATCGTCAAATTGTTTGTTTTACAGAAATTTATACAGTTTGGTCGTAGGGACGTGCATTGACAACTCCAAAATTCACTGTTATCTTCATTTTTGGAGGCTTAGTGATAACCAAGAACTCCAACGTTTCTTCAAAAGTTCATAAATTATGTGAAACACCATCATTGGTATTGTTCATACAGATTCTTAGTATTTCTGAAATCTTTTTAAAAGCGATCGTTTGCACCCCACAAGACTTCAGTTGTGCTCTCTAAAGGCTAATTTTGAATTTTTTTTTTTTTATATTCCATAAAATTTTGCAAAACAAATTACCTCTACTATAAACTACAAGCTACTTTACAAACACTACGACAACGATACCCTGGGGAGCAAGAGACTATGACTACCCCGGGGCCATTAACATAGAAAGTTAAGAAATACACGTAACTACTATTACTAAAAAGAAAATGATAATATACAAACGGAAAACGAAGCTACAAGTTAAGGTAGCTTTCAACCAAACAATTGCGCGTGAAGGTTTAGAGTTTAGAACCAAACATGGTAATTTAAAAATTGACTATTTGGTTGCAAGCTGCCTTATGACTTCACATAATTACAAACAAGGAGGACTACTGAAACAGACATTACTAAAACAGACACATACAGAAGGGATTTTACTTTCGGGAGTCAGTGGAATTTCCGAGCGGACAGGAATCCTATTGTTACAAGAGAAAATATCGCCTTGAATTTGAATAGAATGTTACGCCTGAGTAACCTTTTACTGTGTAAAATTCCGCCGCTCGGAAAATTCCACAGCCTTTAGACTTCAAAAGGTTTTTCTCATAAACGATTAAAGTTGCTTTTCTCTTTTCAGACCTCAACGAAAGTAAAATTACTGCGAGAAGCTTGTGAAATGCATGGGAAAATGATGGATGAATGTACCAATGGGCAAGGTATGTATACACATAATAGCAATGATTTGTGGTTTACTCTTGACCACAAACCTAACCGTATTCAACTGGCTTAAGACCAGGGGACTAAGAAATTGCTAAACAAGTTCTCATTTTGAGCCTCTACTACAAAAGCAATTTTGTTATATCTAGATGGACTGTTTATCCAGAAATGCAGATTACCACGGTAAAACTATCTAGAAATGGATTTTAAAAAGGCTTCACCAGATAAAGATCGTCGGAGAAATTAACTTTTTAATTAGCTAAAAATGTGTTCTATGCACGTACGTACAGTTTCATATTTCCTTAAATTAAATCAAGAATACATTAACTTCTTGTTATTCTTGAGTTAACCTGTCATTTTCAACAAGTCTACAGTGTTATCACATTTCTTATTCTGTTTGTGTGTTTCAGGCATCGATCGACACTTACTCGGTCTCAGGAATATCGCAATGCTTGAAGGTCAGTCACTGTTCCGATTTTCTTCCAATGCTACTCGTCACATAGAATTATTACAACATCGTAGTTACTGCTATTGATATACCTTTTTATATATATAACCGGCTAAAATAAACAACAAAGTACATCTACTGTGCCTATCATGGCGGGAATAGACACTAGGTCATCGGAGTTCCCACCGTGAAACAGGACCTCTTTTAAGGGACCAGGACTGGGGGGCAATCAATTGTTTTCTTGATTAAAAGGGACAATAGGGTTATTGTTTGAAAAGGTAAAACAATAGATCTAAAGAAGGGAATAGGGGGGCAATTGCCCACCCAGCTAGTATGTTAAAAGAGGCCCTGCCGTGAAAGGCACTTACAATTCAAAATATCACTATGCAAAAATTACAAAGAAACCAAATTAGTATCTGCCTCACATTAGACGTCATGTGACAACTAGAAAGCAAGTAGAAAGTTTTGGAAAAACACAAGTGCACGGCAATAAGCAGAAGGACCTCCTCTGCGCAGACAGACAGCCACCGCCCCCAGCCCAGCCATTTAACAACCCAACACCTAACTCGCTACTGAAAGCGGTTTGTAAAAAAATCCAGTTTGACTTTGGTTTAATTCATGTTCTCTTACATCTGTTTCAGGTTTTGAACTCCCAAAAATATATGTTGATAAAGCTTGGAAGGCAAGGTATAATTTCTTATGCTTATGTATTAACTCGACAATGATATTCATAATTTATTGCATGTACAACATTTTTGAACTTTTCCGAAGAATTACTGGACAAATTCGCACAAAGGATTGTCAAGAAATATTTCAATACGTACGTTATGAAGAGGATAGTCAGTATCGGTAGAGTGTTCCTCGCCTTGTTGATGATACGTTTTTGCTTAGTCTTACCAATAGGGCAGTGGGAAGATAGAAATGTAGGCCTAAAGCCCATTAATCAACTTACCTTCAGTCCATTGTTGGCTTTAAAGTATTCTTTATATCAATCTAATGTTAAAACCATGGTTGTCATTCCTTTGCGTTGACCTACTTTCAAATCCTAATCGAAATTGCCAGCTTCGCTCTTCTAACCGCCGCCATGTTCTTAGGCCCAAATAAAAAATGCGCCTCCACGAGGGAACGAAAAATGAGAAGGAAAGAGAATTTCTCTTTCCTTCTCCTTTGTTGTTCCCTCCTGGAACTAACTAAGAAAATAACAACCTTTAAAGTCAACTAACCATTTAAACTTCTCTTGCTTCTAATTGTCCCAGACCTCCCAGTATCCTGAACAATTGACACAATTACGCAAATCGAAAATGGTGAAATTAACAGCGAAATTGAATCGTAAGGTTTCTTTCAATTTCATACTCATTAGTCATTTTGCCTCAACTCTGGTTATTTCTCTGTTTCACATTTCAGCGGAGGTGATGCAAATTTTGTGCTGTCTACAAGTCTGTCTGGCTACAGAACTGTACACGGTGGAATGGGACCAATGACAATGGATGGCTATGGAGTATTTTACACAATTGAAAATGACCTGTACGCTCCAATTATCATTTCATCTTTATTAATTTCAATCTATAGTTAATTACAGAACCAGAATGAAGACGACGATCATGTTGTATTTTTATTAAATTATATCATATAATTTGTATTATAACACAAATACAGCATGATTTCCGTCTTCGTTCTGGTTCTGAGATTTCTGAAAAAGTTGCGATTTCCAACGGACACGCCGATGGCGAATTATCTTTGATATCAAGCGTTTTGGTGTACTACGTGTCAAACAAAGTCATCAAAACTTGGGCACATCCTTTTTTGCTGCCTTTCCATCACGAGGATCTTTGCTTTTGACTTATTTAAGGAAGACTTCGAGAAACTCTAGATTCAAAACAGCTGAAAAATTCTCAAGGGAGTACACCCCTCTTTGGTGGCGAAAGTTTCATTCCCCGTGCATAAATCATATTTCGTTGTTCAAGCACGTTCAAATGATGCTTAGTTTGCACTATTGTTTGCAACCAAAAGACGGTTGCATGGCCAAAATAAATTTACTTTTCATGATTTTTAAATGTCTTGCGGAGTGGAAAACTGAGTTTGCTGGAGACTAATTATGTTTCAAAATCTATATATTGCAGGATACATGTTGTTGTTGGTACTATCGATAACGAGAAGACCGACTGTTATAGAATGAGAGAAGAAATAGAAAAAGCATTTTGCGACATGAGAGAGATCCTTATTTCACCAAAGCTCTGAACTACTTGGATATTTTGTGTGGTATTTTTAAAACTGTAAATAATATTTCCAATGTATACATAACATAGATGAAACATGTGCAGCTCCTTTGACAGGAGTTGTATGAAATCAAGTCGTTTGCATACCGGTTGAGTCAGAAAAATGTTGACGCTTGAAAAATCCTCACAATTTGCTATTGCTACTTATCTTAAAAAATTCCTTTTTTCGGTTACATTTAAGGCCAAATTATTTTCAGCAATATTAACACTTATGCTACATACACGAGCTCACAGTCCCGTGAACATTCTTTTCAAAGCAAAAACTAAAGTTTGAATTCCTTTAGAATATGCCCGTGATATCAAATCATGGTAAGGCCCTTTTTCAAAACCTCTTGTTTCAAGTGCACTCTAAATTTTGGCTTTGTGAGCTCGTATCTCTGGTGTTTGGTGCACACTTTAACGAACGTTACAAATTCACTTCAAGGATTTTGTAGTGTTTCGGATTTCAAAAGATGGTGGGTACTGTATCTGACTCACTCGGTAGTTTATCAACCTGGATCCGAGGGCCAGTTTCCTACGTCAATACTGCCATGCTGGATTTCAACAGCCTCCTTTTGGGTCATGGGAACGAGGTTGGGTAGTTTATCTGAGGAGTAGCTGAGTTTCAATCACATTTCATCTTTTGATGAACTGACCAGTGTTACTCGATAAAAAACGCATTAATTTACCAAAATTATCTATTCAATATCAAATTTTTTATATAACTTTCACCTAAGTAGTAGAGTATCGGTATAGTATTTCATGTACAATAAAAAAAATGAAAATTTAACCAATTTTCAAACTAAAATAAGAACTAATCCTATCAATGTTTTTAATCCTTTTGAAACCCTATCAGTGGAGGGAAACCTTTTCAACGGGTGTCCTAAAAAAGAAACAGATTTGGTCTGGCCTGAGAATCTTGATTGAATTAATCCGAAATCATTTTCAAAACATTCCTTGATGGTTAACTTGAACATAAGTACCTTGTTTGTTGATATTGGTACTTTGAGAGTGGAAATATAAATCGTGAAAGTTCAATCTTCCCTCCACCCCCAAACCAGCAGTTTGGCGTTCTGACCCAAGAAAATTCTTGAAGCACAGCGAATAAGTCAACAATAGACTTGATAAAATTTGAAACAAGACAAGAAGAAATTAAAAACTGCGAAAAGGATGAGTTCTAGCAAATGTAATAATTGTAACACTAATCATCAGGATGGCTCCGTAGTAAATTTCATTCAGTTTTAACAGCAACAATTTATCAGTGTAATACATTGTTGCAAAGTGTTGCGGTGTTCGGAGGCCAATATCAACAAACAACGTATCTATGTTTAAGTGGTCTTGGTTCAAGCTAAATTCTCACCGCTTAGCCTGACCAAATCTGTGTTCTTTAATTGGGACACCTGGTCTTTCGCATAGTTAACATCTATCTTCCTTGTCCAGTGATTTCTCATGTATGCAAACCAGCAATTTTAGCTTTAAATAGTCTGCATATGTTCATAAAAATGACGGTTCTTATTTGGTGTTTTGATGTACTGTAGTCTAATTAGTTCATTTACTCATTTTCCGTTCATCGTTCTAAAGTTTGATTCAAACATGCAACCAGAAAATATAATTTAGACGTTCACTCTGTATTAATTTTGAATTCGTATAAAAACGTGTGTATATTTTAAATCACCGTTGTTTGTTGTGACAATTGTTCGTCCATATTCCGTTCGTCATATCCAGAGAGAATATGATTTGATTTTGCATCTAAAGATATCATTCATAACTTTGATTTTGCTGTGTCTTCTTCTGTCTTCCATCGAAATGGTATCGATTTATCATGTTCTGCAATAAAAAACATTTATCATGACAACCACAGATTTGCGAATTAATTTTTACCTGAAATATTTCACAGATTTTAAAGACACTGTGCTCCCCATCATCCTTTGCAGTCTCACAGTGACTGTTATGCTGTATAAAAATGATTTTGGCTCAGCAATCGCGAGGCTGTATTTTTTCAATCTTCAAATGAATGATGTTATGCCATCGCTTTTCAACTCAAACAACAGACATTCCTGAAAATAACTGAAGCATTGGGACAGATTTTTCCGTGTAGTTACTTATGTTCCCACTATTGCGTGTTCAAAATATGTTGCAAAAGGTCCATATGATGTTTTGATGCGCGTGCAAAGGATCATGGGAGCACAGCATCTTCAAAGAGCGATCCTTTTTGGTTGTTGCTAACGGATCAAACCAGTATTTTCCTATATTTTTCAAATTTGCACTTCGTAAGCCATCTTGATTTCGACACAACCGAGAATGGCCATGAAACATGATCAAATGGTATATAATAACTGCACGCAAGATAATGTGGAAATGCTTATTATGTGCTACGAGTATTTTGAGTACAATCTCCAGAAGTTATAGATAACTTGAAGTACATATTTAGAGAAGGGAATTAAGCGTATTTCAGCAAAGTTTTGTGTGATGATTTGATCAATGTTTTATGACCATCAACCCCCCCCCCCCCCCCCTCATTTCAAAGTAAATACAATTTACTAAATTATGAAAGTTTACGTCTTAAAAATACAATAATAATGTCAAAACGCTGCACAAGAAGGACTGGTAACTATAATAACAATATCTGAAAAATTAAGGGGCACGGATATATGATTGTATTTCAGCGAAACTGAAATACTATGTGTGAAATACAATAAAAATACGAATCCTGATAAATACCATTTATTCTCCAGCTTTTTAACGGAAATTTGTTTAATGGAAACACGACCTTAAAAATTTTGTTAGGTCCGCACTAGCTTGACAAGTAATAACGTTTTTTGTATTCAAATAAATAAAAGTAAATTATTACCTGGTATTTCGAAAAGCGTTTGCGCATAAAGACTTTGTGCGCCATCAACTTTTACTGAATCACCAGTTATATTGCCAGCAGCAGGGGACAGTAGAAAGCAAACTGACGCTGAGACCTGGAAGAAATTAAAGTCCGTTGGTGAACAAAGGGCCACTTTGTTCCGTAACGGAATGTTGGAATGGCGGATCCGGGAACTATGGGAAAGGGATCGGTCAGACGGACTTCATGAAATAGACTTGGGACATGTCCAACTAACTGACGAAGATGGGACTTAGACGAACAGATTTTGCCTTATATTTATACCATTCAGGTAATAAACGTCGCATCAAATTTTGGCACATATTGAAGAAATTGAAAAAATTTGCATTTCCATAAAATTATTCACTTTCCAAAAGCAGCGAGTCATTTAGCTATTATATGACTGGTATCAGCATTTCTATTTCTGCCCAAAAATGCTGGTTGTAAAAATCAGTTACCTGTTAACTGCATTATAATAATCCCTAGTTTGAAATTTGTTAATCGCAGCAAAAATGTTGCCTTTTATATCCACTGAGAGAATTTAAGGACGAGTGGAGCAAGTTGGTCTCAGACAAAAATTATAATTTAAAAATATATCCGATTTTGACCAATTCCAGCCACAGTTCTAAAAATTCAGCTTTTGCAAATTTCTAGAAACGATTAAGATGTTGTTCATTATCATAACCACCGACTTACCTCTTCAACAGTTCCAAGACGTTTAGCTGGCAAAACTTTCCTTGCTTTTTCAAACATTGTTGGATCTGGATAATTTGCAGCAGCTGTCTCTGAATATATGGTACCCTGAAAACAGAACGAAAGCACATGTAGCTTAGCAAACAATTTACCCAATATAATCCATTATAATCATCAAGACATTGTTTTCTTTCAGAGAAATAAAGAATTATGTATTGCAATACGAATTTAACAATATTGCAAGAGATTATTGCACAGGCATAAAAAATTGTAAGTTCTGTGAAAGTACGTTGCGGAAGATATAAGATAGAATGTTAGAATCTCTGAATATCTATAGAAACAGTGGCGTGGTGGCTCCAAATTGGCTGGGGGGTACATACCTATTTTGGCGCCTCCCAGAAAACTGTGACAATTGTCTGTTGTACAACAGATCCAGACTTTTGAAAGCTAATTCTTTCTTCAGACAATGCGTTGAAACCAAATGATGACAATACCTTGGCAGCCCCATTTGATCAAACAGCATACAGTTTGGGGAACGGTTGAATCTGGGTGCGAGCGGAGCGAGCAAAAATTTTTGAGACCACGCCCTTTAAATCGTTGGAAAATGCCCCTCTTGTCAAAATTTCACCTTTTAAATTAGAAAAAGGAACGCGATATCGAAAGGCTTCTCAGGCAAGTTTTTGCAATTAGAGTATTAAAATCTCGAAAAAATGCCTTATTATATAAAGTAAACTACTAAAAATTGCATGATTGAGTACCTTTCTTTCTATTTTGCACAGTTGGTGAAATATTGATATTCACGGGGCTCTGGCTCCGGGAAAGTAGATTTAGCGATTCTAAATCCCAAGAGAATGAAACTTCAGAGAGAAATATTCAGCTTCAAGAACACGATTGATACACCAATGTCGTTGCAGTGAGGCAAGGAATGTACAAATGATATCAAAGTCCTAAACCCGCTTCCTAAAGACAGAAGCCCAGCAACTTCGATTCTATTTTCCCACATGCACCAGGCTTGTTTGATTTCAAAGATTGATTTCCGTTGTGGAAGATATTCCAAGATATTTTTCCTTGAGCTTAAGCTTGGTTAACACTAGAGCAAAAAAGCACTAGAATTGAGATGGAGAGAGCATTCTCTATGCACACCTTAAACGTATCTTTAGTGAGTTATTGCTTCCAAAAGTAATTATTTTACGTTTTTAGAGAGTTATACTTTTTGGTTCCATCCAATTTCCAAACATCTTCAAAGGAGCCTATAAAATCTCAAATTGAGACAAAGTAAGTTCGACACTTTTTTCCTCGTATTTCCAATGCATTCTAACGCTATTTCACTTTAGTTTGAACCTAGCTTACGTTCGGGCTTTTTGCGCCCTCTTAAAACGTTGGGCGCCTTCGGCGCCCCCATCTTTTCACGTCGCTGGGGGGGCACGTGCCCCCTGCCCCCCTGCCCCCCGGCCACCACGCCACTGTATAAAAAGGTTCACAATTCTACTGTTAAGCTTTATCTTTGCAAACAGGCCTAGATAAGATAGACTTTAAGTCCCCTGTGCATTTAGCTAGCATCAGAGGTCCTATGAAATCGTTCAAAACTAGCAGGGTACAAACTATGGGCGAATCAAAATAATCAAAGATGACTGGTTCTATCGAGATGTCAAAATGTGCGATATCGAACTTCAGAAAAAGACTAAACAATTAGTTTACTTTTTATTTTTGCTTTAAATTCTAAATAAGTAAAAATCTACTAAAATCTAGGTTAGGTTATCACAGGGTCCTTAGAAAAGAAACTATATTTACAACTTACAATCTAAAACAGTAGGCCAGAGTAAATCATATGTTACAAAGATACTTTCAACATAATCATTTTAAAAAGTTATGCTAAGGCTTCATCTCGTACAGTACAAGATGACCAAGAACTTTGGCAATTCGGCTTGGAAAATTCTCGTAAATCCCCGAGTAAGCACCCACCTTTGAATAAGCCCTCCCTCGAATAGGCCCCGACCATAGACCATAGCCCCCGCCCTCGAATAAGCCTCTGTGGGGGTATCTGAATTCAACACAAATTGAATTTCGCATCAATGTATACATTCTTGGCCTGGGTATTGTGTTTATCGACATTTTATTCCAATATTACACTTTTTAACCATCTCTTTTGTAGATTCTAGCTCTAAATTGGGATGTTCTTCACTTTTCTCCATACATTTCTTAGCTAGAATAGCAGTAGATCATCGCTAATCTGCCGTACTATTTAATAAGCCCCTTCTCTCAAATAAGCCCCACCTTAAATAAGCCCCCATCCGAAAATTCATTGACAGTGAAAAATATTCAAGGATTTTACTAAGAGAAATGTTAATTTTAACTAAAGTAATTTACGTGAAGAATAATCGAATTCATAGATGTATAAATATATCCTTGGTAAAAGTATTTCATCTACTCCAAGAGAAAACTTCATGAATATAGAAGGATTTGAAGCAGGAAAATAACGAATAATCTCAAGAATGACTTACTGGAGCAACACTATTGATTCGTATTCCATTTGATGCCCATTCTAACGCCAATGTCTTTGTTAAATTGTCTATTCCTGCTCTTGAGGCTCCTGAATGTCTGAAATTTTTGAATAATATCTGTCAGCAAAGACAAAATATACCTGAGGCATCTGTGTATGAGACACAATAGTTTGGTATTGGGCTCAATATTGTTAAATAATTAACTGTTTACTTGCATTTTGTGCAAATTTTCGAAATTTCAAACAACAAAATTACTTGGAAATTTCACGCTTAATGCAATGGTCAAGAAACCAGCAAGATACTCTTTAAAATTAAAAAGACATCCCTTTGATTGTAAAGAGGCTAATGCCAAGCTCAGTTGAATTACCATCAGATTCGCCTTTTTGCTGGCAATTTGCAAATAAAGTATTAGGGTAACTTTGCATTTCAGATCTGATTATCCTTGCGAAAAATTTCCAATTTCCCAAAAAGATGATTACCAAAGTTAAGGCCATTGTACCAGATGTGTTGGTGGGCCACATAAAATTTGCTTTAATGTAGCATTTGGTAGTCAAGTCAAGAATATGTTAGAGTATATCATGAAACATTGGCAAGTGATATAAATGTTTGTTTCTGCAATATCAATTGCTTGATGAATGATAAAAATAAACAAATATGGGAAACGGACTCAGACTGTTGGAGCTGACAGTATATATTTAGGAGAACAAGATTGTATATTTTTTAATCTCAGGATTCGGGATTTCTCCTCAAAAGCATGATTTGATCTGTGTTTTAACCTCATGTGAGATTGAGACATTGATTCATTCCTACCTAAATTCATTCATTCAACTCTTCATCAGTAAAATAACAAGCCAAGATTTACATCAACTAAAATTTACACCATTATCTAAAAAGTAAATGACATACGCAAATGCTGGAAAACCATTCCAGAAATCCATTGTAATATTCACAATTGCTCCTCCATTTTCACCCATCCAGGATTTATATGCTATGAAAAAATACACCAGATGGTGAATTCAACACCATACCGGGTGACCAAAAACATTCTTCACGAGATAGATCATAACTAGCTCTCTAAAATCAAAAGTTATTGACAAATGTTTTACCACCGTTTAGATCAAAGGCTTGGCTATCTTTTGAGATGCTGCAGAGTCGCTTTAAGCTATGATTACCATCCGAAAAACCAAATTCAAAGAAACTTTCAAAGCCTACATTCCTCATTTAGAGTGAAATAATCAACATCCTTTTCCAGACAACATTTTGTGAAAACTTAACACAGAGATGGATTTAAAGTCATCTGGGGAAATCCATTGTTTGCGAAATGACTGTTCTCTGCTTGTTATTCAAATTTCGTCCTCCAATGCAAATTTAGAATTTGGCTGTTGTCACATATTTCAAAACATGGACTGGATTAAGGAGGGGACAATACAAGAAATGAATGAATTACCGTATTTTTGAAACTGGTTTTTCAGAGGGCAGTCATTAGCTTAAACTAACTAAGCAACATCTCAAAAGATAGCTAAAATAAGCACTTCAGCTATGTGCTGACACCTTGTTTGTGTTTATAAAATTGCTTTCAGGAAGCTAGGCGTGATCGAGCTCATGACGTTTTTTTGGGTAACCGGGTAGTAAAAAGTCAACAATTAGTATTTCACCATCTAGTAGCTAAGACTGTTTCACCATCTAATGCACTGAACAAGTGCCAACAATATTATGCAATGTTCAGTAAAATGTTGGAACCACTTAACCAGGGCTTAACAGGGACTCTAAACATGCTGACTCAATTCTTGCAATTTGGGCTGGTTTGCTTCCTACCTTCCCTGCAGCATAGAAATGTTCCAGTGAGATTTGTCTCGATGACTGCATTCCAACCTTTAAGAGATATCTCAGATGCTGGAGAAATAAACTGTCCACCACCATTGTTCACAAGATAGTCTAGTCTGCCAAACTTTTCAACTGTTTTTGACATCAAGTGCTTTACCTGCAAAAGAACAAACAATTCAAAACCAGTGGTACACATCCAGTGGATTTAAGTACCTATCATGCTATTACATTTAGCATCACAAGAATTCTCACGAATTACACAAAGTTAAACAATCCTTCAACAATTATGTTTAGCATTCTTTCAGATAGGACACAGATAGGCAACTTTTTTGTGTCTAGGACATTTCCCTCATCATCAAAATCATCATTTTTTTGTTTTTAACCGATCTTTCTTACTTGCAATTGGTGAATTGAAGACTAATTGTGAACCGTAATCTTTTCATATTGTTTTCATACTGTAATGATATCATGCAAATGGTGCCTAAATAACATGCAACTGGTCTTTAACTGCCTAGTATTGATGGGAATTTTCAAAGGGCTTTTGCATTAAAATTACAAAAAGTATCAGAAGATATCAATTTTTACAAATTGAGGCGATAGATGTTTCTCTGTAGGGGGTCCATCCATAGGATGTTTCTTTCTTGTTACGAAATCAATTTCTTTGTGAGTTTTCTCTACTAGTGCTATAATTTGGCTGAGCTGGGATGGCGAATCCAAATAGGAGGAGGCTGTGACCTCCAGTCATATGATCATGACGTGGTGTGGGTGGGGCTCAAACCTAGACTGACAACGTGATTCCTTGTATTTGTTCAATGTTTTTAATCTGATGTTTTAATTTTCTCTCATACAAGGACTCACAACCGAACAGATTGTAAACAGAGACTAAAATCTGAAGGAAACTCGTACGTCTTCTATCTTTCGAACGTTGATAAGAAAAATAGAATGTCGCTTCGAACGTTGCTTCGCTTCGAAAAGTCAAACTTTGATCTAATCAGCCAATCAAACGCTAAGAATAGGCACGTGGTCTAACCTTATTAAGAAAGTCGAGATTTGATTGGATGCGCCCTAAATGCGGCGCATCAAGCCTAATTAGTCTCTGTTTTGAAAGTGCATTGTCATGAGTCTCAGTTTGAAGCCATAACTATCATTCAATTCAATGCGGAAAACTGAGACTCATGTAATCAGTCTAGCTCAAACCTCGAGTGCCTGAACTCGTGAACTGTGCTGGCTGCAAAGTCAAAGGATTACCACATCATTGCACCACAACACCTTCAACTGTTGAACTCCCTGTTCTGTTACGGATTAAAATGGGATCAAAGTTCATTGGTAAACCGGGGTAATGTGGGACAAGGGAAATTTGGGACATCTCTACATCTACAAAAAGTCCTTATAGAAAAATCATGGTATTACCAGGTTTAGAAAACAAGATTGAAGCAGTGAGGTAGATTTTGGTAAGATTCATGCATCCCTCACTGCTTCAATCTTGTTTTCTAAACCTGGTACCATGATTTTTATAAGGACTTTGTAGAGATGTCCCAAATTTCCCTCTTGTCCCACATTACCCGGTTTACCCTATTTACTAGTCTTTTATCCAACTAAAATAAAATCCAATCTTAGATGCAAACGAATTATTAGCAAGTCTTTTACCTCCCTCTCTTGGTCTTCTTATAATACAATAATGCACCTTACCTCGTCTTCTTTCCGAGCGTTGCACTGCACCGGTAGAACAGGTTCAGTGCCATTTGAAACCGCAGTGTTGATCTCTTCGGCAGCCTTTTTCAGACGCTCTTCTTTTCTGGAAGCAATCACAACTTTGCAACCTAAATGCACAAGTTCTTCTGTTATTGCTCTACCTATTCCAGTAGCTCCTCCAGTAACCACAGCCACTTTACCGGCAAACAAATCTGAGCGAAATATCGAGGACACTTTTGAAGCGAGCGCCATTTTATCAACTTAGGCCGTAAAAATCGTAATCGAGATTCTGCACATCATAACGAGACTAACTGCTGACGGTTACGGTTTTAGTTCTTTTCTACTGAGTTTTTGGGTCTGGTACCGAGTTTTTGAAAATGGCGCGAAAATCTACAGCTACTTGTTTGACCGTATATATTATGGCATATATTTTTTTTTGTATTCCATTAAACATTTTGCAATACATATTACGGATTAATGCTACTTACAATCTACATTACAATACTACGAGGACGATGCCACAGGGATCAGGAGACTATGCCTACCCCATGGCCATTACATGAAAGACATAAAAAAAATGGATAAACTACATACACAATACGCGTAATTACTATAAATGATGTAATACCTCGGTCTGTTTTACATTAGATGTCAGGTCAAATTAGTGATGATGACAAATTTACTGGGGGGAAACCCGTCGTTTAGGTTTATGGTATATATCGTCCTGTGAATGCAAAAACTGTGGAGATATCACTGCTACTTCCATAAATTCGTTTTTCAAACAGCACTCAACCATTATTTAGTTGTAGCTTCATTAGTTATAACGATCCTCGACTTTTTCGTTCTTTCATTATTTATTCCTGTTAGTAGATTTTACATGTCACTGATTTTTATTTAAAAACATGTTCAGCTAGTGATGCTTCTAGCTCATTTAAAACGTAGCTTCTTATATAATCATGTTTTATCTTCCACTTGTCGTCAGATGCTTTGTTGAGCAGACTCACCCTCAAATAAAGACCTGGGTTATATGTGTCACTCACTTTCTCTTGGGTTATGTGAGTCTGGCACCTAGGTTATCAATCACTACGCTGCATCTGAAAATCAACTGGTTTCTAGCAAATATACTTCATTCCATGCTCTCTTTTTCCATGCAGCTGAAGTGTATTTTGCTGATTGTCAATCTACGTAAATTCTCGCGTAAATTAGTTGCTCGTACTTTGAAGTAGCTATCACTTTAACAAAAAGTCGGTTTGATATTAAGAATGATATTTACGATAAGAGTGACACTAATTTGTCATCTGTAATACCCTCAGTTAATTGATAATTAAAACCATGATTTACAAATATAATGCTGTTTTTCCTAGGGATAATGCTACCCTTGATACCATCAGAACACTGAGAACAGCTCCCTAAAACGAGTGTCGTTAAGGATGGGCTTGCTACCCATAAACATCGATCAAACCAAAGTCAAATTGCACAAAAATCATGACGGTATTCTTTGTCATCTTCTTCAAGCATCTTAATCCAAAATGCTCCTTCCTCTCCAAAACATTTGTAACGTCACGCGTCTATGAAGATATATGCTAATTTAACAAGTCTCTAAAATGTCTTGAAAGCATCCTAGACATAAATAAAACTATTTATTGCATAAAAACAATAACTTCAAACAGTGTTCAACTGGTTCAACTTATGATATGTTTACAAACTGAGCATCAAGCAATGGAGGCTCAAGGAAATTATGACAATGTAGTCTATAGATAAAAAGATGAGCTCAAAAACTGAGTCGTGATAATTTATAATCCCGCGTCAAGACCTGACGCCATAACGTTGGAGCCACACAAATGTAATCCAACACAAAGTTTTCTCATGAGAGTCGTTTCAATGTCTAATCCATAAATATCCTTATTAACGGGGAATTGGAGTTAAAGAGTAACAAGTTCTCATAAAGAAATGTTTTTATTTCCATCACAAAGGGGATGGGATTAAAGTGTGAATTACTAGCAGCTGATAAGTGTTATTAATTAATCCATTTGAAACCTTTGGCTAAGTTGGTGATTTTCATTAGTTAGAGATATGCCGGCACCTTTGATGTCTACATTTCTTATTCTGCTAAAACGATCTCCGAAATAGCTTAATTTATCATCAGTTAAAAACTGGGACAGTGTTTCTCTTAGGCATCAATAGCGTTTTGCAAAGTGCTTTATTTTATAATTGTTATGCCTATTTTCCATCCAATTCACTTCTCTCGGGTTATTATGTAGAACTTCCTTCGTGTGCTCGGATCGCCTAAATGAATTGGCTAAATGTAGTACAATAACGTATTGTTGGTAAATGACAACAATCAATCTGTGTATTCAATTGAGATGCAACCAATCAATCATCTCTGGTGTTGTGACGAGTTCTACCACACTTTTCAACAGACTCTAGTGAAAATTTATCGTGCACAGCACGTGCTACCCTAAATAGCAGGTTATGCAGGTAAAGTACTGATGACTTATCATTATGAGTGAACAGTCAAGTTTGTCTCACTTGGACCAAGCAGCTTCAAGAAAATTTTTAGGAGGCCAAGTTATTTCTATCCTAAGTTTTAATAAAACAACTCAGTTCACTACCAAGCTAAATGCTATCTGCTAGCTTTGCAAAAGAAACTATGAACATCAAAATGTTTGTAGATTTTTTAAGGGAACAGATGGGTCATCTTTAATATGTGGTTGTTGTCTTATCTGAAGCCATTTAGCTAAATTATAGCAGTCATAGTATTTACATTGAGCCACTCGTCAAGAATTTCTTGAATTAATAGCAGTTTGGCTTCCCAACCCCTACAAGAAAAATATTGCGCTGTTGGAAATTTGTCCCCTTTACCCCAGCCTATTTTCGCAAATGTTCCCATTCTTGATGTTCCCAGCTAAAACAATGGCAAATATTCCTTGTTGCCCAAAGCCTTAGTTTTCTGTTGCGTTGCTGAAGTAGGCAATCAGCCTTAGTAATAAATGACAACAATCAATCTGTGTATTCAATTGAGATGCAACCAATCAATCATCTGACTAGTAGTATTTACATCCATGAACTTGAATTTGACGTATGTGCTCCAAGAAAATCTCAAATTGGCGCCAATGATTTTTCAGCGATTCTTCGTCATTTGTCATAGTCCCATATGTCTATTTGTCTGGTTCACTCGACATTGTCTCAATTTCGGCAGCTCGGTCAAAGAAACCTGGACGGTGAGTTATTGGAAAATGACCAAAGCCGAGACACACCACATGTCATGGAATGATAGGACTTTTTATTTGAATTTCTTTGGATCTTAACCAGTCCACGCATGTTATGTTCTATGCATGTGTTAATACTGACAGATGTGGCCACACGAAAACAGAGGACAAGATAATCTTACTGATTTCAGTGCACTAGGCCATACCTTTCTTCTTGGGTCCAAGAGGCCGAGAGAGCCCAGAGATAATTTTAAATCCTTCAAGTTATGTCAGGTGGCATCGACTTCTGACTAACAAGGGCAGATTTTATAACAATAGCATCAGTTGATTTTGATTGCCACGCCATTTTTCAAAGCGATTAGCAATCGCATACAAAAGGAATTTTCTCAAGCAACGAATCAAAAGAAACGAAGCAAAAGATGCCCCGAAACCAGTATGGCTAGCTATCTCGTTACGCACGCGAAAAGGCGTTGTGACGAGAGGACATGAGAATATATCGAAAGAAGAAGGACAGACCTAAACATTTGCAGCGCAGATTTCATTTGTCTAATTCAGAAGCTGAGGATTAACTGTTTAATTTAAAACCAAAATATGAGAGAATTATAATACCTACTGTTCAGCTTTTGAATTAGAAAATAAAAGATGCGAGGCGGATGGTTAGATCTATCCTTCTTCTTTCAATACATACCCAAATTTGCTCTTTAGTGATGCTTTTTCGCGTGCACAACGTGACAGTTGGCCATGCTGGTTTCCGGGCATCCTTTGTGGCTTTGTTTGTTTTGATTTGTTGCTTGAAAGAGATCCCTTTGTCTGTCTGCGATGGCTAATCGCTTGGAAATTGCGTGTCAATCAAAAGCAACTGATGCTATTGTTACAAAATCTGCTCTTGTTTTTCTGACTAACCTTCCATGACCAAAGAAAACATCTCCAAATTTAACCCCAAAAACACTGCGATACAGAAAACGTCATCCATTGTGTGTCATTCTGGCAAAACGAAGGAACTCGTTGAAGAAGAATACCGCTATTAGCAGAACATTTATTGTGGCATTATATCCACATCTTTTCCTACTAGATTTCACCTTCCTTTGAACTATCTCTGCAACAAAGTTTGGTAATGAACTCTTTTCAATCAATAGGCTAAACCTCATTGACTTTTTACCTGCTTTCAGGGCACAGTATCTTACAATTATGACATTAACATATAGCAAACAAATTCTTAAATTTTGGATTAGATTTTTGACCATTTTTAGTGACAGCTTCCCCGTTGACACAACATTGCTAAAATAAAACGCGCAAAAATTGACTCTCAAAGTTGCATCTACGTTGATGAAACGCTGAAAATGAAATAGTTTGTCAATTATGAAATGTAGACGTTAGATAAACGTTAATTTTAATAAACTTTCAGTACTGGCTCAAATTCTTAGTTTCTTGTAAAAAAATACGTGTAGCTTGTAAAAGCACAAATTCCAACAAATTCAATAGCGTTTCAAGACTCTTCAATATTTCTAAAGTAAATCTTGTCCATGACACAAATGCACATGCAAAATTTTCGTGATAGTTGATGTAATCAGATTTGGATGATTTTTCAAAAAATTCACATTTTTTGGGCCATCCGGTACTTTAAAAAATGTCGAATCAAGATACACTCACGAAGAAAGTATTTTCCATAAAAAATGCAATCCCCTTATATCCACCGCAGACAAAACTCAACATCAATGACTACAAAGCAACGTTTCTTTATTGGCAAATTTTTAATGTCAAAACAACCTCAAAACAATCACAGGACGCATGAGGTTTTATTTTTCATTCAAAGGGCTTCCTGCCAGTTTTGGCAGTGACCTGAGATAGAAATATTGATTAGTAATGAATATAGAGCTTTGAAGTAAACAGTGACAGGTTCCACAAGTTTTATCATGGGCGGTAGGAGACGCGTGGATTGCTGTTTGAAAAATATTGTGGTCATAGGTTGGGGTTATTAAGATTAAATTAGCTGCGATGTTTTGGAGCGGCTTCCTGTTATTTTGTAGCCACTTGCGGTTGACCCGGCAGACGCTAATCTGCCCATACCGTAAGTGGCTACAAAATAACAGGAAGCCGCTCCAAAACATCGCGGCTAATTTAATCTTAATAACCCCAACCTATGACCACAATATTTTTCAAAAAGCAATCCACGCACCTCCTACCGCCCATGATTTTATGTTTTTAGAAGTAGCGTTTAGTCAAGTCTGGACTTAAAGGCTCTTGGTTAACCGGCGTGCATTGTAGCCCCATTTGTAAAGGTGGCCTAATTTTATGCTGGATGAAAATCCACGAAACAAAACAAACGATCTCAATGCATGCCAGTTATCCAAGAGCCTTTAATCCTAATCCTAGTATCTGATGTTCTCAATAGATGAAAACAATAGGATAATAAGTGGTATACGTGGCCTTCTATTGCTCGATTCTTATACTTTATTGCTATATCTCTGTTCATTTACTTTAAGAAAGTTGATGTAAGCAGTTATTACTTTTTTCTTGGATTGAATTGCTTGCAAGGAACGTTAGGTATTTTGTTATAATTCTACTTTGCGGATTTTCGATATCTCAGTTTGTTTCAAACTTACAGCCTTTCATTTTTATACTTCAATATGTTTGAAGTTGTGACGTCATCAAATTGCTGAATCATAAGCCAGAATAGCAACAGATTTCTGCTAACCATGATATTGCAGACCGTCATAAACTCTGGTTTTCGTGAAAATCCTACCATTTTCCTCTACTGTATTGATTTCAAATTTATGATCATTTTAATTTTTGCAAAATTTGGTATGAACTCTTTTCATAAAAAATGATGCAATTTCAAAAATAATAAAGATATCAAAAACCCGCACTGTAGAATTATAGCAAAGCATCTAAATTTCCTTTCAAACAATTCAATCAACACAACAAAAATGTAACCGATTTACATAACCTTTTTAAAGATTCCTATGCTACGAAGGCCCAAAGAAGTTCTGGCGGTGGGCGTTCTGAGCTTGACGATTGAGCAAAAAGATATAGCTAAGTAGCCAAAAGAATGGCTCAAGGAGCAAATTGTCGTGAACAATGTCTATATCTGCTGAATAAAGCAATTTACCTAAAAAAGCTCATTTAATTCCGCGTGATGTAGTAAGATTTACGTCAAAAGAATCCCATTTTGGGAAATACATAGGATGTGTGTCTGCATTGAGACAAACCTTTGAACAGCCCAATTTGGTCGTTTATGCACCATGAAAATATGGCTGTTTCAGAGACAAGCAAACGTAGAACGAACCTCAATTTAAACTCCGTACTAGAAACTTTATAATAGTGCAATTTCAAAAATGAACAAAACTGAATAATCTTAATTTGAAGTTGTTATCATATATTCCCATTGTTTAAAACTAAGACTAACTAAAATATATTCTAGAACATTTAACAGTAAATCTAATCAAAGTCTTCTCTACTCTAAAATCCAATATTACACGTATATTCTGACTTTTAAAATCCTTATAGGAATTTCAGACAAAGAAAACAGCAACCTACTTTGGTTATAGGTCCTTCAAATGTATTTAATAGTTTTATACCATATTCA
>REGM01000006.1:1149231-1204424 GCA_004194415.1 Aurelia aurita | reverse complement strand
AGGCAACATATTTTCAATAATAAAGAAGACATTCATTTGTCATCTACAAAACAAGACTGTGTGACAGAAGTTGGAAACTTTGAAGATTTTAGTTGGAAAGTGGCAGATGTCTCCAAAACAAGTTCAAATGTTTGATTGACTCTCGTGCAAAAATAAAGAGTGATACAATTTTTGAATTCTTTTTCTCACATTTTCAAGGATCTGGTTAAGATATTGACACCTTCTTTGATTGGATTGGATTGGATTGGATTGGATTGGATTGGATTGGATTGGATTGGATTGGATTGGATTGGATTGGATTGGATTGGAAAATTCTGAGCTACAGGCTCCAAAAGATATATATTAAGAACATTTTGAAATGGCAGATTCCTCTAAAAATGCATTCTAAAAGAACATGTTTCACTATGCCAAGGAACAAGATGCTTGAAGTTTTGAAACTGAATATAGAATTTTCAAATTTCTCTCCATCTTCACTGTTCCACAAGACTTGAGCGAGGTGATCTGTTTGGAATATCCTGTGCTCGCTGGGAGATTTAGGCCGTTGCGGATAGGGATCTCTTGACTCTCTACGACGAGTTCGTAATT
The DNA here is from genome assembly GCA_004194415.1 of Aurelia aurita. Classification (NCBI taxonomy): domain Eukaryota; kingdom Metazoa; phylum Cnidaria; class Scyphozoa; order Semaeostomeae; family Ulmaridae; genus Aurelia; species Aurelia aurita. The sequence goes on along the minus strand of REGM01000006.1, from coordinate 1,203,839 downwards.
TAGCAAATATTTTGCCCTATCTTTGTTTATTTACCGTAGCTATTCCAAAACTAAACCTAATAAGTTTGTAAAGGAGTTATAGGAGGGAGTATTGGTGGCTGTTCTTGACAAGCATGTGACCATTGTGAACCATAATTAAATCCAGAATACTCACAAGACGAGACAGGACATCTATTTGGTGGTACTGTCACCATGTTATCTTTGTCTCTCTCTGTTCGAGACATCTTTTCTTTCTGCTCTCTCTTGTATTTCATTCTACGATTCTGAAACCAAATTTTGATTTGCGATTCTGAGAGATGCAAAGCATGAGATATTTCCACTCGTCGAGCTCTTGTGAGATATTTGTTGAAATGAAATTCTTTCTCGAGTTCGACAATTTGTTTCTGTGTGAAGCAGACTCGTTTCTTGTTGGCTCCAGTCTCTCCATTTGGGTCTGGTTTCTCCTTACTGTCCGGTTCTTGATCTGAACCAGCTTTGTCGCTTTTATCTCCTTCTTTAGGTGTCTGTTTCTCTGGTGTTTCATCTTCTACTGTGGTGTCTGGTGTTGACTTCTTGGTTTGAACTTTTTCTACAAATAGAAGCCGATTATCATGTACCGGGTGAGTGAAATGAAACTTGCACCTTTTGCAAAATCATCAATATTTGATTATGTTACCGATCTTTAAATTCATTTTTCTGTATATATGTTATGGACCAACTAAATTTAGCAGGTGATTATTAGCTTTTTCTTCCAGGAGACGCATGCAAATCTTGTTTTGAGCAACACTACTTTACAAAAAAACTATTTTACAAAAATGCTTCATCTCAAATCCTTCAAAACAGGCCAAAAATCCTTGATCAAATTTGCTAGCAATTTAGCCTCGCAGCGATCATAATCAAATTATATCCGTCTATCTCGTTGCTCAAACATTTACTAAGTATATAAAGAGGCTGCTGCATAATCGTATACTCTCGGGACTGCATGCCTTTTTTGGCTATCTTTTTGGCTATCGGCGTGGCGTTTACCAAGATTTACTATGATGAATTATCCATCGATTTGAATAAAATCACCAATCGTTTTGTAGCAAAAAGCCTAACTTAGTTGTAGAAATCTATTTCACTAAAATCAGTCATACCATTCTAGGGAAACGGGTTATTTTGCTTTGGAGTTATTTTTTAACATACTTCAAAGAAACCTAAAAATTTTAATAACATTTTGCTAAAGTTTCAGCTTCAACGAATGAAAGCGAGGGTGATAATCTTTCAAAGAGCAAAACTTGAGGATAAATATGTGCCTATTACATGTAAAAGTAGATAGGTTGTTTATTTGATATTCTTAGAAGATCGTTGATGCAATTTTCATCTTATTAAAGCCAAAAACTAGACGAAATTTGATTCAGTTTTATAGCGTTTCCTCAGATTTTTTAAAAATTACTTCCAAGTAAAATTGTATTAGAAATTTAATTTGTATTTTTTTTATATTTTAGCATGGCCCCCTGTAAATCAGTCCTTTGACTGAGGGGCTACCATGGGTAAAAAGGATAAAACGAAAATGAAATGTACAGAACTCTAGAACAATATGACCGACTTCAGTGCAGTAAATGTCTACATCTAAGTTAGCCTTTTTTCGTTAAAATGGTAGGTAATTCATTCAAATCGGTGCATAATTCATGATTGTACGGTTCGGCAAACTCCGATACATTGTTTTGTTACACCCAGTACATGATCGTCAAAACTGATAACTCAAAATGCACACGAATCTTTACGGCGTACGCAAGCTTTGATGTAAGCGTAGTACATATTATAAAGAACTCAGTGATAGAACAGCTGACGATTTAAACAGTGTTATTAAACGATCGTCCGAATTACTCGGTTGTTTTTAGCAGAATTCTACCGAAAGTAAACTTTATCTGCATATTCGGATATTGCTGTTTGGAAATCGGTTATTTAGCAAGCGAATTCGGGTCTTCAGCGAGGCACAGTCAAAATTGGCGGAAAAGATCTGATTTTTCTAGATATTTCATCGAAACATTCGGCACTTCATATTTTTGGCATAAAGTCAGCAACATTTTCATCATCTAAGAGCTGGTATTTAAGTGGTTTTATCTGCTGTTTTTCTACAACTTGCTGCTATTTAAGTGATTTCAGTTAACTGATCAATTCTGACGGTCTTTAAAGGGGCCTGTGCAAGATAGATCCNCGCATGCGCTACAAACATGCCAAATTTTTATGATGTCTAATTTTTTTATGATGTCTAATTTTTTTATGATGTCTAATTTTTTTATGATGTCTAAATTTTTTATGACATCTAAATTTTTTTGTTATGTCTAAATTGAAGATAAATTTTAAAATTTAAAATCAGACCATGTGAATAAGACCACTGGACATTGTAAAATATGTTAGATATAAAAAAATTAATGCATTACACATTATAAATAAAAAGTTATATATCATAGAATGAAAGTAGACTTTTGTCCGCTATGGCGCCTCATACAATATGACCGACTTCAGTGCAGTAAATGTCTACATCTAAGTTAACCTTTTTTCGTTAAAATGGTAGGTAATTCATTCAAATCGGTGCATAATTCATGATTGTACGGTTCGGCAAACTCCGATACATTATTTTGTTACACCCAGTACATGATCGTCAAAAATGATAACTCAAAATGTAACCGAATCTCTACAGCTTTGATGTAAGCGTAGTACATATTATAAAAAACTCAGCTGACGATTTAAACAGTGCTAAGGGATCGTCCGAATTGTCCGTTGTTTTTAGCCAAATTCTACCGACAATAAATTTAAGTGTTCGGATATTGCAGTTTGGAAATCGGTTATTTGGCAAGCGAATTCGGGTCTTCAGCGAGGAACAGCCAAAATTGGCGGAAAAGATCTGGTTTTTCTAGATATTTCATCGAAACATTCGGCACTTCATATTTTTGGCATAAAGTCAGCAACATTTTCATCATCTAAGAGCTGGTATTTAAGTGGTTTTATCTGCTGTTTTTCTACAACTTGCTGCTATTTAAGTGATTTCAGTTAACTGATCAATTCTGACGGTATTTAATTGAAATCATAGTAAATGCTGTAAATAATTGCTTGCAGCACCAATTAGCCTTTCTTGATTGGCATTCGAATTGATGCAAAATTTCTATCGTTAGTTCTTCTCTATCTGATCTCACGTGAAGACTTGCTGTGATCAATGTCAGACGAAATATTAAGACAAATTGCATTTAAACTAGTCAAAACTGTCAAAACTGCGTTTTAATGGGCACCTGCTAGACTCAATACATGTCGTAGTTTCGCTCTTTGACTGAACTGATAATGCTACAACTACAGCAGTTGCACTGCAGCGACAACAACAACAGCAATTCAAGTCAATGAGATGAGCGTAAGTTGAGGGCCTTATGCAGTGAGGCTAGGCACCTGCATTGTTTTATCACGCACATTAATTTCAGCGCAACCTTTCTAATTCAACTAAATAGAATTTAAATAGCTAACAAATATTCCCCATAGCAGCTGCTGTTGTCGTAATGGGCATCTCAACGACAGAAGACTGACCTGAGCCGCGAGGTACACTATTCATTAACGTCCATGCTTGCAGCCATGGTCAAATCAAAACTGTATAACGAAATAACGAAATAGGAAAAAAGTGTTGAGATGAGGCCAGCGAGCTGGGTCATCTTTTCAAAATTCGAATTCCCAATTAATTCAAGACTAGATTAAATTATTCGATTGCAATTCTGCCAATTGTTAATATGTTTTATGAAATCTAAAACCACGGTGATGTCTGTGTCTCCATTTATTGTATTCTCGCACGATTTCAATATTAAATTATTTCTTGTAAGTGATAGCATGTGATATTTATCGAAATATCTTATAATTTTGGTGTAGACAAATGCCCTCATGACCACATTTTTATTTTATTGTTCTATCAANTGGTCAAATCAAAACTGTATAACGAAATAACGAAATAGGAAAAAAGTGTTGAGATGAGGCCAGCGAGCTGGGTCATCTTTTCAAAATTCGAATTCCCAATTAATTCAAGACTAGATTAAATTATTCGATTGCAATTCTGCCAATTGTTAATATGTTTTATGAAATCTAAAACCACGGTGATGTCTGTGTCTCCATTTATTGTATTCTCGCACGATTTCAATATTAAATTATTTCTTGTAAGTGATAGCATGTGATATTTATCGAAATATCTTATAATTTTGGTGTAGACAAATGCCCTCATGACCACATTTTTATTTTATTGTTCTATCAAAGGTTTATTACTCATTTTGGTCACTGTTATTATCCTCTGAAAAACAACTTGCAGAGAAATTAATCTTTATTTTTTTCTTCTTTTAACTGATAGCAAAAAGACCCAGACCTCAGTTAAAACGCGAACGCTGAATTATTTCCCAACCCTCAAGATTTGTCAAGTTTGTCCTCGCCCAGAAAGAAGATCTAGGAAGCCGAACTATTTGACAATGATTACCAGTTCTCTTTTGTGGCAAATTTTATTAATTTCTTTAAAACTTTTGTTCCTTGACTTACCAAAGTTCAATTTTGCTAGAACGTTCTTCAAAAGTATATTATTCTTTGGGTTGTTATTTTCATAAGGATAACAAGTTCGAAATCTCTGGAGATTGAAAATCTTTCTGATATTTCATTTCTGATTCAGATTTTCTGATTTGATATTCAGTTCATTTTTGATTTGAAAGGATAGCGTTATTATAAATTCTGTTTTCTTGCTAAGAAATCAGTTGAAATTCTTTCTCTGAGAGAAGCCAATATGTAGAATCGTACTGCTTTTCAGTAATGCCGCGACCCCGCGATGTTGGCAACATCTTATGGATAAAACTCAGTGAAAATATACCGGGCGAGTAAAACAAGTCTTCGCCTTTAGTGGGTTATGTGATCGGTAAGGGACGGTTCATTATTTATGCCTCGGGTTGACATGGAATTGAAATAAAGCGTCGATAATTGTTTTCACTTACCCAACCTTTGAACAAGTCAAACAAATAATTACCCAACCTAAATCAAAGTCAAAAAAAGTTTTACCCAACCTTGGGGTGTGTGAAAAAAGAGAGACAAAAACAGAGAAAGAAGGAGCAGAAAAGTAAAAAAAGAAACAAAAGACAACTGTTCTGCGTCAAGGAAGATTGCTATTGAAGGAAAGCATGAGTTGGTTGAGGTAACAAGTGATGAAGAGAGTGAAGATATGGACAGTGATTCTGACATGAGTTTGGATGACTGACATTTATAGTTTTAAGACACTTATTGATAAGAACTTCAACTAAGCAATTTTTCATTGAGAATTTTTGTACCCAACCCTTCAAAATCATGAAAATATTTTTTACCCAACCTTTTAACAAGCTAGAAAATGGATTACCCAACCAATTTCTCTTCGGTGCCAACCCGAGGCATAAATAATGAACGGTCCCTAAGTATTCATAAATTTAGAATGAACATAAGTTGTTTTATGATATAAAGGCTAACTTAGAATATGTGGAAAATGTATCAACAAAATCTGCTACGATCTTCCAAACTTATGTTAAATTTTGCTTGGAATCTGCTCCTAAAGTGCAGGTCCTTCTTCGAGCTTTTTTAGAAGCAACTTCGATGGAAAATCGCTAATAATTTTAGAACAGCAGGACCAATATTAATGAAATAAATTTTCACTTCTAAGTTAGCACTACATAAAAAAAATTATAGCGATCTTATATTTCTGCAAACACTGAGACTTTTTGATTCATCTCCTAACTTTTGATAGGGTAATAAATAGCAAACTTAGACCAATTTCACACTTAGAAAAAAAACTCATGAGAAAATCCATTTTATACAGCAAGCACAATCAGTGCCAGCAAACAAGAAGCTGGAAATGATCTAGTGTATGTTCTTTTCAATTGGCTCACTTCAGAAGAAAAAAAATTAAAATTGACAATTGTCAGCCGCGAAGAAACATTCTCATAAAATTGCTTGTAGCTTGGGAGCGAAGCGATCAATTTTGCTCAACCAAATTTTCACATCTAAATTTGCTTGTTGGCTGCACATTAAATATCTGCTTGAAGGAATTTGAAGAATAGCTGGAAAAGTGCTCCCTCGCAAACATCTACGCATGTTTTCTCGCACAACCGGCAGAAAATATATATGAAAACAACTACTTTTGCGAAAGATTAGGCTAAAAACTTCAACAATGCATGTTGAATTTGGTAAAAACTTCATCAAAACTCAAACCATATATGCTGGAAGCAACTAGTCGCTTATATCTTGCAATTTACATGCCTTCAGAGTAGCATAATCCCTCTTGAATAAGTAGGGAAGTTCTCAAAATTTTCTCTACTATACAGATCTCTGATAAAGCGAAAGTGAAAGGGGTATCTTTAAAGTACATACGCAGAATGTTTCGATTTTCAGACCCCTCCCTCCAAGTGCGCTTTCTGAATAGGGAAATAGGTAATTTTATATAGAACGTACACATTAGCTGGACCCCCTCCAGTGCGTACGTGCTCCGCGGGTGCCCCCAAATATCAAACAAGACCACTATAATTTCAAAATTAGAGATTCCAATATACGCTCCTAAGCTTATGCCAATTAAATAAAAAGTTCCCTTGCCTTATCTCTTTGTGTCCACCGTCTATCGCCCCGTTGCCGATTTTTTAACATTTTGCTTTGCTTACTTTATTTCTGTTTTTATTTAATCAAAGTGTTGGTTAAAAGTTGGTATACACTAGGAAAGCGGTGATTGTCTTCCGCGGTACTTTATGCCAGATCAAATAGAAGGTAAGTGATAAGCAAATAATACTGTTGTGTCTCAAAGACTACCGCAGTCCAGTTCAATATAGAAATTGACAATATTGTAGCTGATGCCACACAGCGACACCTAAAGTCTGACGTGATAGAATTTCTTTGACAGAGTAGATTTATTACAATTTTGTACAGGGTGAGTCAGAAAGTTTTCAGACGTTTGAAAGTCTGTAGCTCTCAAATAATCTATCTGATTCCTATAAACTGAAATATTTGTGCAGCTAACATACCAACTTAAAATAAGAAAATTTAGTTTGTCAAAATCCGTCACGTCGTTCTCAAATTACAGGCGCTTTTATCAAAATACTTATTTCTCAAAATCATTCAAAACAGGCCTAAAATCCTTGATCAAATTAGCAAGCAATCCAGCCTATTGACAATAGAAAATAGACGGGAAAAGGCCGAATGACAGTCCCAAATGTAAACCATTATACAGCAGCCTCTTTATATACCTACTAAATGTTTGTGCGATAAGATAGACAGATGGAGTTTGATTATCATAGCTTCGGGTTAAATTGCTAGAACATTTGATCAAAGATTTTAGGCCAGTTTCGAAGAATTCTGAGATGAAGGACTTTTATAGGATTGCCTGCAATTCGAGAACGATTCGACTAATTTTGACAAACTAAATTTTCTTATCTAAGTTGATATATTAGCTACATCGGTATTATCAGTGTATAGGAATGAGATAAGTGGTTTGAGAGCTACAGGTTTTCAAANAGAAAATAGACGGGAAAAGGCCGAATGACAGTCCCAAATGTAAACCATTATACAGCAGCCTCTTTATATACCTACTAAATGTTTGTGCGATAAGATAGACAGATGGAGTTTGATTATCATAGCTTCGGGTTAAATTGCTAGAACATTTGATCAAAGATTTTAGGCCAGTTTCGAAGAATTCTGAGATGAAGGACTTTTATAGGATTGCCTGCAATTCGAGAACGATTCGACTAATTTTGACAAACTAAATTTTCTTATCTAAGTTGATATATTAGCTACATCGGTATTATCAGTGTATAGGAATGAGATAAGTGGTTTGAGAGCTACAGGTTTTCAAACGGGTAAACATTTTTTTGACTCACCCGGTAGTTTTCGCTTGCTCACATTTACACCTACCGAGTGAGTCAAGAAATCTATCACCTGTTTGAAAAATCATACTGCTGAAGCTATCCCTCTAATTTCTAAAATGTCAACACCTTTGCCTCCGCGATGCTTCAACTTAATTTTAGGAGATTTTATCATAATTTTGAATGCGTTCTTCAATCTCATGTAAATTAAAAAAAGGTTCTTTTCGGTGCTAAGCATCGCTCAGAAACATTCTCCTTCGCAGAGGCTGTATTACCGAATTCGGCGCGGTCCGTCCTTCACAAACACAGCCTCTGCGAAGGAGAGTGGCTCAGAGAGCATATTCAAACTTAACAGTTTTACCAAGAAAGCAGCTGTTTGGGCAACTAAAACAGTTTTTTAACATTATCAAAGATGAAAAAATGATTTAAATTGAACCATTATCATAAACATTATGCCAAAGCCAATGGAAATTAGTTCGAGAATTTCTTCATTTGAGAACAAAATAGTGCATTGTAGATCGAGTAAGAAATTCTCAAATTAATTTGAAGCCTTTATAGTCCGCCAATGGATTTGAGATTTTATAACGATTTTTCAAACAGATAACATATAGTTTTGGCACACTAGGTATAATTCTTGGCCAAAGCTTCTGAGATGACATCTGAAAATATTTGATGGAAGAAACGTGGGTTTGGTTTCGAAGACATCAATAATGTCCTTAAAATTTTGCGATATTAATCTGAAGGTTTGTGGTTCAAACCTGCTAGCTCGAGGGAAGAGAGTAACCAACTCTCTGTAATTCCAGGCTAAAGAAATCACGAGGTGATCACATCGAGAGGAAGGACCAGGGCACTGTTTCGATAAGCTTAGCTTCTGTGTTCCTAAAAACTACCTTCGGATGCTGGGTAGAAACAAAAACTACAACTGCAGTAGGTTCGCTGCAAACAGCAAGATAATAGGGTGAGTAAAGGTAAGAATGCAAAGCACCATGCACTCGATCGATAAAACAAAATATTACCAAGTAAACTTTCCTTTCTTGTCTTTGTAAATTCATTATCACAAGACGAGAGTGGTTTTACATTTTACGATAACGCTTCTATGATAGGGTAGAAATTCTTAATATTTGAGATTTAGAGCAAAATCCAATCCAGCTTTGACACAGCAACCATATTAGAGAAAGTATTCTCCAGGTATTAATATAAAAACCCTTCAAATACTTGTCTCATCTGTCTTCCCTTAATAAGTCATACATAACACTTATAAGTTCGTCTTTGCAACTCTAAGTTTGTCTTTAATACCAGATCTCATAGATCAACTACNGACGGGAAAAGGCCGAATGACAGTCTCCCAAGTGTAAACCATTATTCAGCAGCCTCTTCTCTTTATATACCTACTAAATGTTTGTGCGATAAGATAGACAGATGGAGTTTGATTATGATAGCTTTGGGGTTAAACTACTAGAAAATTTGATCAAAGATTTTAGGCCAGTTTCGAAGAAATCTGAGATGAAGGACATTTATAGGATTGCCTGTCATTCAAGAACGATACGACTAATTTTGACAAACTAAATTTTCTTATCTAAGTTGATATATCAGCTACACCGGTATTTTCAGTTTGGCTAGTCTGCACTTAAGTGGACCAGTCTTCAAGATCGGCAAGTTATGTGTCATGGGGTAAGTGTTAGGGTCAGGGTTAGGTTTGGAAAAGGGATTTTAGGACAAGTTAGGGTTAGTTAGGGTTAGTTTTAATATTTGAATTGTAAGTGCCTTTCATGGTGGGAACTCCGATGACCTAGTGTCTATTCCCGCTATGATAGGCACAGTAGTTGTATTTTGTGCGTTCTTCTTTTAATTGATTATATAAAAAAATAAAAATAAAAAAAGGGTTAGTTAGGGCTAGTTAGGGTTAGTGAGGGTAAGGAAGGGTTTAGTTAGGGTTAGTAGGGTATTTGGTCAAATTCGTTCCCGAGAGATATGACATAAAGTTGGTCCGTTAAAGTGCAGTCGTCCCATCAGTTTATACGCATCTGATAAGTAGGTTGAGAGCTACAGGTTTTCAAACGTCTAAACATTTTTCTGACTTACCCGGTAGTTTTAGCTTGCTCACATTTAAACCTACCGGGTGAGTCAAGAAATCTATCACCTGTTTAAAAAATCACACTGCTGAAACTATCCATCTAATTCCTAAAATGTCAACACCTTTGCCTCAGTGATTCTTCAACTTAATTTTTGAGATTTTTCTTATAATTTGGATGTGTTGTTTCTCCTAGAAATCCTTAATTAACCAATAATAACTTTCCTTGATTTTCCAAAAACGGTCAAAAAAGCGTTGTTCAATCTGATACAGATTTTTATTTGATCTTTGTGGTGCCAAGCATCGCTCAGAGAGCATATTTCAATGTTAACAGTTCTTTACCAGGAAAGCTACCAAAGCAGCTTTTTAAAATTCTGAATCATGAAAATGATTTAAATTGAACAATTATTATCAATATCATGCCAAGGCGATGGAAACTATTTCGAGAATTTCTTCATTTGTGTGAAAAATTGTGCAATGTAAATTAAGTAAAAATTCTCAAAATTAATTTACAACGTCAGTCGGTCAATGGAGTTGAGAGTTTTCAAATCGGCTGGTTGGTTTTTGTTACGATTTTTCAAACAAGCGATGCATTTTTTGATTCACCCGGTATAATTCTAGGCCAAAAAGCTTCTGAGAATTCAAATGACATCTGAAAATATTTGATCGACAAGAAACTTGAGTTTCTGTTCAAAGACAAACATAATTTCTCTAACATCTTGCGATAATCTATGATGCGAAGATGGCTCAGTGGTAGGGTACCTGACTACCAATGACCAATCTGCGGGTTGGTGGTTCGAGTCACCGCCCTGGCAAACCTGCGAGCTAGAGCGAAGAGAGTCACCAACTCTCTGTAATTCCACGCTAAAGAGATCACGAGGTGATCACATCGAGAGGAAGGACCAGGGCATTGTTTCGATAAGCTTAGCTTCTGTGTTCCTAAAAACTACCTTCGGATGCTGGGTAGAAACAAGAACTACAACTACGGTAGGTTCACGCTGCAAACAGCAAGATAATAGGGTGAGTAAAGGTAAGAATGCAAAGCACCATCCACTCTATCGATAAAACAAAATATTACCAAGTAAACTTTCCTTTCTTGTCTTTGTAAGTTCATTATCACAAGACGAGAGTGGTTTTACATTTTACGATAACGCTTCTATGATAGAATAGAAATTCTTAATATTTGAGATTTAGAGCAAAATCCAATCCAGCTTTGACACAGCAACCATATTAGAGAAAGTATTCTCCAGGTATTAATATAAAAACCCTTCAAATACTTGTCTCATCTGTCTTCCCTTAATAAGTCATACATAACACTTATAAGTTCGTCTTTGCAACTCTAAGTTTGTCTTTAATACCAGATCTCATAGATCAACTAGNGCACCATGCACTCGATCGATAAAACAAAATATTACCAAGTAAACTTTCCTTTCTTGTCTTTGTAAATTCATTATCACAAGACGAGAGTGGTTTTACATTTTACGATAACGCTTCTATGATAGGGTAGAAATTCTTAATATTTGAGATTTAGAGCAAAATCCAATCCAGCTTTGACACAGCAACCATATTAGAGAAAGTATTCTCCAGGTATTAATATAAAAACCCTTCAAATACTTGTCTCATCTGTCTTCCCTTAATAAGTCATACATAACACTTATAAGTTCGTCTTTGCAACTCTAAGTTTGTCTTTAATACCAGATCTCATAGATCAACTACAAATTATAACATTTGAATGACAGTGATTCGTACGATTTTTCTCTTATTTCACTGAGAAATAACTACGGATTTATTGTAAGCGCCTAAAGAAAGCCAAAAAAGCTTCTTTGAAGTCTTAAATAACTTTTTATTCAACACGAGTGTCTCCAGCTTAAATTTGAATCGGCTACATGATTTGGTGAGTCTCAAAATAAATTTTGAAGGAATGTTACCTGGACTGTCAAACACACACACTGTTGTGTGAAATGAATTATTATTCGAACAGTTAATGTTATGAAACATTCCATTTAAAGGCCTGCATATAAGAAGTTTATGATTTATAGATCCCTTAGGGCAAAATGCAGTAAGAAAATTGTAGAATTGTACTTTCTGGAAGGGCGGTGGCGAATCAGGGTTTGATTTGATCCAAAGTAGTAGCTGAGTGTTTCCCTTGCTGAGTGTTTACGAGCAAAACGCTATCCTGGCTGCCAAAGTAACTGACTGCCAAAGCAAACTGTTTGCCCCTTTGGCAAAGGCTTTAGGATACGTCAAGAATTTGGCATCTGATCAACAAAAAAGCCCCAACGGCTGTGACAAAGACAGATGATAGAGGTTAAAAAAGAGCACAATAATTCCATGCAGAAGAAGCTCGTTCCTAATTTTCACGAATATTGAAGTATTTGAAGTTTTCGTATAGGTTCCCACTCATCTAAATTAAAAATAGTATTTAACATTATTAATTTCGTTAATGTTATGCCTTTACATCTTGAAAGATGAAAAATTGCTATTTTCCGAAAAATAAAATAATGTTGTAGAACATGCTTTGACAGTTTGAACGAGAATGTACAGTGTGTACAACTGCAAGCAACAGCGATTGAAGTTACTGAATGTACACGTCTATAAATTCCTAAACTTCTTTGGGCAGGGTGCCATTCAACGGGAATCAATTTTTTCAGAACTGTGCCGTGAGTGCAAATAAGGAATCTCTTTCCGTTGCTACTGTCATCTCTCGCATTTCCACGCTAAAAAATATACCTTTGAAACATTTAAGGCCAGTTAACAACAATTTTCAGTTGCGGAATAGAATCATGAACTTACTGTTTGAATTTAACAGCCATGCTATAGTTATGGGTGATTCCGTTGAGCCTGCCGTGGAAAATGCTTGAAGAAGGAGTAGAAATTTTGATCTATAGTTACTTGTGTCTAATTTTCAGCTTCAAGACAGTTACAGCAAGCAGAGCTATATCCTCTTCGGAGAAAAAAGGTGACAAATATACGCTCCCATTCTTTAAGATTCCTATGGTTCGGATAGTTTTTCTTTGTCCGAAGCGATCCGATTTATGCGAGTTTGACTGCATAAAAAATTTGCCGCACTTCTGGACTGTCATGTTTGTTTAATGCTTGATATTACTATCAAAAACATTTAAATTCATATGTAAATGGACTAGACTGCAACTATTTTTAATGTAGAAAGAGCAAATGAAATGAAACTGAAGATCTCTCAGAGTGCTTTCAGTTGCCGATCAATCGGAATAAACTGGTTAGACGTTTCCAAAGTCTGATCATTTCGAGTTCATATTTTAGCGACTAGCGAGTCCTTAATCTACGGCTAAGAGAAAGGTGTTAGAATCTAAGTTAAACTTTGATAATTCGGTATATAAACGTCTCACAGTTTGCTCTGTTCTAGCTATTCTAAAAGAATGGATCAAAGTGGAAACACATTTGCGTAACAACTGTTAACATGATGGGAACAGCACTCACTGAGTAACACAGGCTGTTTGCAAAATGGTTGATCTGTTGCCTATCCGACACAAATTATTTTCCTTAATTAAGGCTAAAAGGCTAAAATATCAACTGGGTAGTTAGTCTTGTTGGGACAGTAAAGTCTCATCGAACTAGATTCTGCTTCTTGGTTATTTACAATGGGTAAAGTAACTAACTATTTCTAACTGTAACTGTACCTAACTAATTTGGAAAATCAATCCGTGTCGGACGAGTATCTCCAAATGATGTATCGGCGTTTGCCGAACCTTAAAATCATGAATTATGGATCGATTTAAATGAACTATAGACCATCTTGAAGCAAGAAGACTAACTTAGATATAGAAATTTATTGCACTAAAATCGATCATAACATTCTGGAGTTGTGGATAATTTTACTTGGAAGCTATTTTTGAAAAGTCTTGAGATAGCTAAAATCATGATTAAATTTAGTCCCGTTTTCGTCTTCAATAAGATGAGAAATTGCATCAACTATCTTCTAAGGAACTTGAACAAGCAAACCATGTAAACATACCTGAAAAGGGCACATATTTATGATTAGGTTTTGCTCCTTTGAAGCTGATCAAGCCCGCTTTCAATTTTGAAGCTGAAACTGAGTAAAATGTTATCTAAATGTTTAGTTTGCTTTTAGGTATGTTAGAAAAAGCTCCTACGCAAAATAACCCATAACTATGGAATGATACGACTGAATTTAGTGAAATGAATTTTTACTTCTAAGTTAGGATTTCTGCTACAAAATGATTGGTATTTCATTCAAATTGGTGCAAAATGCTACATTTTGGCAAAGGCCGATACATCATTTTGGGACCAGTATCTCTCAAAATGTAGCACACATTAAGCCAATCTGATTCATGTTATGATAAATCTGTTCTCTCAAACCAAACGCAACTGAAGAACAACAAACCATGCCTAGTCCTAAATCGACAAATTCAAATATGCCATATCCCTAATTCAAATTGGAGAGCAAATCTGATCGAAGATGTAATTTTCGTTCAAAAGTGCATCTCGTTATTGTCAATTTCCTCAACTCTAAAATGTGTAACATAATGATTGAGTCACAAATTGTATTATCGTTTGCCTAGGTATATGCTTGTGCTTTGCCTACAAACGTCCTTGAATCATGTTATATTCTATCATAGAAATGCTAACTTAAACTGAAAATGTATAAAGTTAAAATCGGTCAAGCCGTGACACAAGTTGTTGGAGATTTCTTTTGGAAGCTGCTTTTGGGGAATGTTTGAAGAGGGAGTAGAAATTGATTACTGGGTGAGTCAAAAAAGTATCAGCGTTTAACAAACTGTATAATTACGAAAAATCCACCAATTTCATCATACTATATTTCATTTTATAGCGAAAAGGCTCATTTAGATGCTAAAATTTATTTCAATAAAATAGCTCATTTGGTTCTAGAAATATCAGCTATTTTGTTACGGAGCTGTTTTTGAACATGCTGGATGAAGACTGGAAATATTGATAAAATCTTCTCTCATTTTCAGCTGATGAACAGTGGCAACGAGCATAAACAGCCAATAGGGTGGAAAACAAATGATACAAATTTGTCCCTCGCATTTGCATGGCTTATCTTAGCTTCTCAGAAGGCTTTGATGCAATTACCATCAATTCAATGTTGAAGACTTGCAAAATTTGGTTGTAACTTCTAGTCCTGTTTCAAGCTCTTCCAAAAAACAGCTTCCAAGCAAGATC
This sequence comes from Aurelia aurita, assembly GCA_004194415.1. Classification (NCBI taxonomy): domain Eukaryota; kingdom Metazoa; phylum Cnidaria; class Scyphozoa; order Semaeostomeae; family Ulmaridae; genus Aurelia; species Aurelia aurita. The sequence goes on along the minus strand of REGM01000006.1, from coordinate 1,188,746 downwards.
ACCAATAACTCTAGAACCATAAGACCGATTTTAGTGATATAAATTTCCACTTTTAAGTTAGCGTTTCTGATATAAGATAAACTATAGTAGATTGAACTTGGAGGATTTTTCTTGACTGTATATTCTGGCAAACACCTATACTTTTCCTTGACTTTCTCGGTAGAAGCATGTTATCGTATGTTTGCCTCCCTAGAAGATGGTCGTCATCCTTTCCAGAATTTTTAAAGAAAGATCCAAAAGAATCCCTCATAGCATTAGAAGGGCACATCTGAGTTTAATATCTAACTTTGCCTTTCAACTGTAACTGACAATGGCAACACTTTAACATCTATATAGCCTAGCCATAAGCTCGCCCCACGCGCATCAAACAAAATGACAACACTTTAACATCCAACTTTGCCTTTCAACTGTAATACATTTCAGGCAAAGGCGCATAAACTTTCCTTACTCAATAAGTAACTTCCAATTTTTAATACAGTTATGCCCCTTGCAAATAAAAATTTAAATCGTATGCTTTACTATTGTAACGTTTTGGCATACTGTCCGTTCTTTAAGACAAAGGCAAAGCAATGCTATAGGGAAATGGCTTTATCTCTAACTGTAAATTCAATTTTTTCTTCTAAACTATAACATGACTTTTGATTGTCAACCGAAAGACGGGAGGTCCATTACTTGTCTTTGATTATTATATTTCTACACTAAAATTGTATGTTATGTTGGAAATTCTAATTGATGATGCTGTCTAGCATAAGCTTTACGAAATTAAACATAGCTTAGATTATGGGTAATGTTAAATTTTAAGGTGGTCTATGGATTTATCTCTATAATTCAGATGAAGAGAGTGTACTAAAGTTGCTGCTTTTTGGATACTACAATGCATACTAAAGACAGAATGAAATAAAAGAAATCAGACACATTTGCAAGGCAAACATGGCTTTTTGTTGCGCTGCAGTGTCCTACTATAATACTGGCTTCCTGGTTGCCTAGCTTTCCACTTAGGATCCTCAAATTGCAGCCAATTTCAATAGTAGTAGCATTAAACAGTTTGATGTATTTCTTTGCCCAAGTGCAAGCTTTGATCATCTACTGATACTGGAAGAGTAAGGGCACTTCGTGATGATTTGAGCACCCTGGGTCGTTGCAATCATGTTTCAATGATAGGCAAAGAATTGCAGCGCAGTAAAGGAGTAAAAATGAATTTAAGGCATTACCAAATGCATGGAAATTACATCACAATTCCACAACGCAAGTGTACAAGTGTACTCAGTATTCAAAACTGCGTGCATCGAAAGCAAATTTGATAAATTTAATCAAAAGAAAGATCTGTTTATACTTTACCATTTTCGGTTGTTGCGGATGATTTTCGTTCTCGCTTGATGCTCATCCACTGAAAGTTTGCAGTATTCCAACATCTTCTTTGCTGCCCGTTCTTCCCAGTCGATCCCTTCTTCCAGTTATTTGTTACAGTATTAGTATACTTGTTATTTTCTTGATAGTCCATAGGCTGGTATCTGTCCGAGCGTGTTTGGTATGGGAGATAATCATATTGATTGGGGTCGTGCATGCTTTGAGAGCGGTGCTGCGGCTCTTGCGGATCGTACGGCATTCCGTTCGGAAAATACTGCAGAGTATGCTGATAACTATGGCAGCTATATCGGCATGAACTCAAGTCTCTTGGGGATAGGTGATGCATGTTTGAGTACATCTTGTAACGTTGCAAACCTCTTCTTATCTAGCTGTCTGATTCAGCCTGATTTGTTATTTTTTCTTGCAGTTGTCCAGATCTCTGTCCTCGAATTATCATCAAAAAGTAAGGTCGTATCTTCGTGTCAAAGTAAGCAATAATAAACAATTATTGCAGCACTTCTCTTTAGATTAACCCTTCGATGATTTCCAGCTATTGTGATAACTTTCTTGCAACTTCTTCGCATGGGACTGTTCAGAATGAATAACGGCTGAACTAGCAAACTTTGTTTGTAGTTCATTTATCAATATTTTGCTTTTGAAAAATGGCGTAGATAGGGTGGAAATATGAAATACCAGGGTCTGAAGATTTCTGTCTTTCTACAGCGATAAATACTCCACTACAGAGGCCTTACCTCGGCAAAAAGTAACCATACGGCGCTACGTATCGCTCTAACAAAGGGGCAATGCAGGCGGAAAAACAAAGANATAACTTTCTTGCAACTTCTTCGCATGGGACTGTTCAGAATGAATAACGGCTGAACTAGCAAACTTTGTTTGTAGTTCATTTATCAATATTTTGCTTTTGAAAAATGGCGTAGATAGGGTGGAAATATGAAATACCAGGGTCTGAAGATTTCTGTCTTTCTACAGCGATAAATACTCCACTACAGAGGCCTTACCTCGGCAAAAAGTAACCATACGGCGCTACGTATCGCTCTAACAAATGGGCAATGCAGGCTGAAAAACAAAGATACAGCCTTGCTGAGTGAGGTTATCTTTCAAATGTTGCTCCCCATGAGGTTATCTTTCAAATGTTGCTCCCACAGGGACTGAAGATGCAAATTGCCAGAGATACGTCCTTGGGCTCGTTCAAGCCTTGCTAATGTAGCCAACTGCAATGCCAGAAGCTGTGTCTTATGTGTATTACAGATTCGATTAAAAACAGTTTCAACAGTCGGCAACCCACTGTATAAATGTGCATGAATGCTAGGCGAGCATCTGGGTTAAAATAGGTGAAAACCGTAGATAAAAACCTCGTCCTTTGACTTTATTGAATAGCAATGAAGATGCAATTATAAGGTCTGCTAAAGCTGATAAAATTGCGCGACCTGATTCTGTTCTGAAATGAATTTCGCCACAAGTAATACAACTATGGTTGACACGAACCTTCGCCAGCTTTGCTTTGGTAGCTTTGGTATGTATGATTTTCAGTTTGATGATTTTCACAAATCTTGCTTTTCTTGCATTCATCTGTTCTTTACACCGCTGCCCCTTCTCTCTGCCGAGTCCGTCCTCACACGTATGACAGTTTCGATTTCACCAGCATTGTTTTACGATTTACTTTGCAGACGGATAGACGAATGATCAGACACAATGCGACGCCAACCTAAGTCACAAAGCTGGCCAATTAGAAACGAGAGCTCTTATGAGAGCAGTCTGACTAGCCAATAAAATCATGGTTACATAAGATACGGGTGACGTCGCGTGCGAAATCTCGTAAACAATCCAATTTATTGGTCGCTTCTTCACCCGTTTATCGTTCGCTATGTTTCTTTTAAGCGTAGCGTGGTACGATAAGTTCTTTTTATTCTCGGATTTAAGTTATAGTCTAAGTTTTCACAATGGTAGTCCAATTTATCTATCTACCGATACTCAAATTGGATACAAATAGGCGTGGAGGAATGTCTTGGCAAGAATAACTCTTTGCAGTTTGCTGGAAAGAAGGTAGAGGGTATAGGGGTAAATGACCGAGATCAAAGGGTCATACCCTCGAAAAGGCAAAGTTGTTAGAGAACAGGGCAATTCCGTATTTCCATGAACCTACATTCGTCCAAGGCCAAACAACCCAGTCCAACCTTTCTGATGTTTCTTCTCGCTAAATTGCCAAAAAGACTGGTTTAAGCAATAAAAAACCATTAGAAGATCAAATAGAGAAATATATTCACAAAAGGGTAGGAAAAGGGCATGTTGGAGAAACATGGTTATTTAGGGCACAAATGACCAAAGGTCAGCAAAGAAGCGTTTTTGGAACATGCATGGGAAGTCTCTCTGGATGAGAAAATACTCTTCTATGAAATATTTGGATGACAAGGAGCAAAATCAGTATTGATTTCTGTGCCTCTTGGGAAAAACCAGAAATAAAAGCGAAAGGGTGCAGCAGTATTGCTTCTTGATGTTTTGGCTATCGGAGAGCTTGTTTCTTATGAATTCTTACAAAGATACATATAGCCCTACAGCTTAATGGCTGAAGTAAGGTCAAAAGTATCTCAGAGTCAACTAATTGAATCTTAATTATCTGATCTTTCCTAAATTGAGACAATTTTTCTTTATAATCTTAAAGATCTGAGGATTTGTCTGACGTAGACCCTTGGGGCATATGCATCATCTTAAACAGAGACGTAGCTTTTCGTTAACGTTAAGGAGATACAAAATTTCTTAAGCGGGAACCTTTTAAGTTTCTCCTTGGATAAAACCTTGAAGGCTTTGGGTGCCAGGAGTGGGATGGTTGGGAAAGTCCAGATGGTCTGTGAGACGTCAGTAATGAGTAAATGAGGACCCCTGTAGCAAACAATATATATGAAAAAACAAGAAAAGGGGATAGACAAAGGGTACACGTATTTTTATAGGAAATTTTAGGAAATCCAAAGCATATGTTTGCTTAGTAAAGACGATAGATATAGACAGATGCTTTGTTTCGGAAAACCGTCTATGAAATGTTAGCGAAGGCATTGGTGATATTCCCACCGATATATATGTCGAGGATTTGAGGAAAATTTGAAGAGACTTTCAAGAATTTTTATTGCTCGTGCTATTTTTTGGGTTCGAAATTTATTCATATGATATGTTTTGTCAATGTCTCTATTTTAGTCACTTTCTTTTGGTTTTGAAAAAATTGATGTTATTTTTTAGGGTTTTGAGAAAATTTGCGTTTCTTAAAACTGAATTTGTTATTTTTGCAATTTTGTTGTTGTTGTTTGTTGTTTTTTATTTTTTGGTCTGAATGTTTTCCTGCTACTTCTTTGGGTCTAAAATTTAAGGAATGGGGTATGTTTAGGGTGGAAATAAGATGTGCGCAAATAAGCATCCCTGTCCAGGATGTTACTGAGTACTCTCTGGGGGTCAAATCTTTAACTTCCTATACCGGGTGAGTAAAAAGAAAATGATTCCCGTTTGAAAAGCAATTGCGCCCTGGATATCAAGGCAATATTATAGGCAAATATATTATTAAATAGTGGACATATTCAAATCGATTTTAAAAATCACCTGATTAAAATCGGTCACTCTGTTCTGAAATTATGAGGGATGTTCTCGAGAAAATCCCTCATGATTTCAGAACGGACTGATCGATTTCAGTCAGGTAACTTTCATAATCGATTTGAACATGTCAACCATTAAATAATATATTTGCCAATATTATTGCCTTCATATCCAGGGAGCAGTGGCCTTTCAAGCGGGGATTGTTTTTTTACTCACCCGTAGAAAACACGTGGAGTTATTGGTGGGTCATATTCGATGCTTTTATGCGTAGTTGTTATTTTTACTGATGTTAGAAAAGGACAAAAGATGTCGTCCGATAGCTTGAGTCGTATCCGTTTCAAGTCGACCACACGTGTTTAAACATAATCCAATAAACGTTACAAGATAGATCTATCAAAAACGTATCCACTAAACATAACAGTACCTATAGCTGTCATACAAAACAGGATTTAAAATGGCCACCTCAAACAATGTTGCTGATAAAGAATAAATCATTTTATCGGTCATCCAAACAAGCAAAATCCGGAGAAAGAATGAAGGAGAGAATTTTGAACAAATCGTTCTCTTGAGGGAAAAACAGGGCAATTTCAGTTCCAAATGAATTTCAAAAATTAAGTTTAGGTCTCAGTCAGGTGAAAGAGTTGAAATGTTTAAAATTGGTTTGATTGTTTCTGCAAAATCATTTTTCAAACTTATCCGGTAGGAGCACGTGTTTGTTGAAAAATGAAGTGTGGGTGTTCAGGAGAGGGCATTGTATCAAGAAGCAAACAGTTGTAAGGATTTCATAAGCATAACTGATCGATCGATTACATAATTGCCTGACTGATGAATTGACAGATTGATTGACAATCAAATGTACATTGACCAATCCGCATAGGGGTCAAAATCAAGGTCCAATGGTTGATTGGTTTGGAAAATATAACAGTTGTCTGCAAGTCATTAGAAGGGTACATTCTTTCCTCTAATTTTGTATCCTTTATTATCCACCTTTGTTGTTTCTACTGAAGAAGATACTTAGCCAGAGCATAGTGAAATTGGTGTTTAACTGCAAGGTCTTTAGGTGCGCATGGATGGGTCACGTGATTAAAAGTCAAGGTATTTTCCCGCTCTTTCTTGCTTAACTTGGTAAATGGGCCTATAGCTAAATAGCCAAAGCTACGAGCAGTGCAGAAAACAGTCCAGTATTACCTTATCTGCCTTAAAGACACTTGGTATGTGGCTTAGTCGGATGTCAGAAGATTTGAAAGTTTCTATGATGGTTAGTGGGTTTGTTGTCTCTGTTGCGTCTTGTTCAATGCTATCTAGATCACTGTTTCCCCCACAGCTTTGCTTCGATTTCATGTACCTAATTGAATTGGATTTCCACGCAACAAGTAAATTCGGATTAAAGCTACACTTACATAAATATAGGCCCAAAGCTACTGGGGCTTAGCTGCCCTTCAGATATATTTCAACCTTTTTTCGTAAATCTTTCTTCACAAGCATCAGACAAACACAAGGTTGCACTTTCTCATCATTAGGGCAAGTTGGGCTTTGAGGGAACCAGCCCATCTCCTGGAAAAGCAAATTACCCTCCCGAAGGTGGGGTTGGAAGGAAAACCTGCATTTTTCCCGCAAAACCAGTCCCCTCGTCCATGCTAGAAGAAACTTTCCATATGCATCTGCAAAGAAAGAAGATCCAACATGAAAAAACTGAAAGAGGCGGGTAGGTGGGAGATTCAATTTGCAACGAGTGTGCAAAATTACTAAATTCTCAAATTGAACTCTGTTTTATACTGCATAGGAGAAACCATGCCGCATGCACGACCATCACGACAAGTAGATAATAAGACAAAATACATCTCTAGAGACCTATAACCTATGGCATTTCAAATCGCCAGATGCGTAAATCTGTGATGAATAAGAAACTCCATGTTCGTTGCGTAATAAAACAAGAAACTGCATGTTCGTTGCTTTAACTCCGATTAGAATTTAATTCTAATCGTCATTTTTGCATGTTATCCGTGTGCGTCTTTAATGCTACACATGAAAACATACATCAGAGGCAAGGCAATAACATAATTCCTGGAAGCTTCAGGCAGTCGAGACAATCCACACAACTTATCAGCTACTTGAGGAGGATCATTTAAACCACATACAGTAAAAACTCAAGACCACTAATAGTTAACATCTTTCAAAATTAGTTTATGGATCTCTGTTTGGATGCAAATCTTGTGTTTTGAATTAAATATTAAATGAATTGCAATGTCACATGATTAGGTAATAATCAGAAGAGGTATTCAAAAGGGCCACCCAAATGCTACTTTGTAATCGTCGCGACGGAGATAGGAAAGAGTAACCAATTTTGGGGAAGAAGTTATTTTCAGTGCATTAAACGAAATACTTAAAATTAGAAAATTTGTGGAAATCTCTCCATCTTGGATGCAGAAGAGTTTATTGTTGGCAAGCCAACTTCTGTGTTGGTTAAGAAACTTAGTGATTCATTGAAGTCAATTGTGTCTCGTAGGCTCATTACATCTTCGTCGTAATTATCGCCCTTATCGCTATTGGATCGGATTGCTTGACGCTTAAACTACTATTTTATTATTGGACATGCCGGTCAACGGCATCAATGTTTCGGCTCTGTAATTATCAGGAGACAGTTGATGATAACCGAAATTGATCAAGCCATCTTATACTAAGATAGCCTGCGTGCAGACTCTACAGTGCGGAGGAGGGAAAAGGAGAGGAAAGCTACAGTGCGGAGGAGGGAAAAGGAGAGGGAAGTCTCCTTTTCCCTCCTCTGCACTGCAGAGTCGGCACGCAGGCTATCTTATACCTATATATTTTCTTTAATCAAGCCAACCAGAAGCAGGCTACATTACATATTACATTGCTATTGAGTTTTGACTAGCAGCACTGTTTGATTCGGCATCAACTGTGGACTTGCTACAAGTCTTGCCCGGTAATAAAATCGCCCGTTGGCAATAGAATGGGAACTTCGAGTGAGGAGAGAAGCTCGCCCGGTAATAAAATCAACCGGCTCGAAGCTCCCATTCTATTACCATCGGGCGATTTTAATACCAGGCGATACTTGTAGCAAGTCCACACCAAGTAATGAGTAACTAGAATGTTATAAAAACCAAGTAAAATATGAATTCTTTCTGTTTCTTTGCAGTACGTTAACATATTCCATAAATTCCAAATAAAAAGACACATTTACTCTGCCAACGATGTAAAACTTTCGTCTATAAGCTTTGGCACAATACACAAAGCTATTTTCAAATTAATTTTGGCTTAAAGACAAATGACGGAGATATAAGGCGACTTAAATCAGGGGCCTGGGCAATCCAAATATAGCCTATNCATTCTATTACCATCGGGCGATTTTATTACCAGGCGATACTTGTAGCAAGTCCACACCAACTAATGAGTAACTAGAATGTTATAAAAACCAAGTAAAATATGAATTCTTTCTGTTTCTTTGCAGTACGTTAACAGATTCCATAAATTCCAAATAAAAAGACACATCTACTCTGCCAACGATGTAAAACTTTCGTCTATAAGCTTTGGCACAATACACAAAGCTATTTTCAAATTAATTTTGGCTTAAGGTAGAATTATACTGTTTTTGTTGCTCAGTTCGGGATTTGCAAGCTCGAGAAGGCTGTTATCACTGCAAAGTAGATTTCTGTTGGATGCTTGATGGGAAATACAGGGTTTCCCAAAAATATCGTGTCCCGTTTGTGCAGCTGCTGTGGAGGAGCTGCATTCTAAATTGTCTCATTTTTGATACATTTGCATAGGTCAGGCTTCAACTTAGAGTTTGAGACCTTGTTTCAGTCAATGTGGCAAGTGGCAGCTGATTTATGGCACAAGAAAGTCTAAATTAGTGGTTGCTTCAAAAACAGCAGGTCTTTTGTTTACTAACAATGTCAAAATCACTTAAATATTGCAAAAAGAAGGTTGAAGGTTCTTGCGCGGCGCTGTATTTTAATTTCTGCTACATTTGAAAAGGGTTAATTGTGTTGTAAGTTTTGAGATGTACGTAACTGGAATCACACCGGCACAAGAATTTCCTAATTCTGTTACGAATGAACTCAACAGTGCGAAGGCACAATTCATGTTATTGGCATGTACCCGATTGATGTGACCACAAGCGACTTAGAAGAGAGAATTTCAAAACACTGGGCATGATAATTTGTGGTCGTATCAATCAGGCACTGCCGATAAAAAGACAGCATCTTGTAAACGCATTCTGCCAGCAAATTTAATGTCGCTTTCGTCTCGACACAAAATGTCTCTAATTTTCCAATTAAATGTTCACAGATTCGAATATAGCTATTGTTTACCATTGTTAAAAAATCCACTGGCTTCATGTTGTTTGAAGAAGTTGTTGTTTGGTGTACCTTAAATGATTATCGATGTCAATAGCTACAGTCTAATGTATCTGCATTGAACCATGACCGAAAGGACACTGTATGAATCACAGTTGTTTCTCTCTAAGTTGTTCTCCTCCACAAAGGTGTTATTTACGTTGTTGGCAAGTGCCTGATTGATACCAACGCAATGATGGAAATCACTGCTACCTCAAAATACGGCACATCACTATTTTGCTTAACGCACTCTCCGCACGTCTCTGCATCTAGTTATAATTATGGAGACTGCACTTTCCATGCAGTCTTTACATTTATAGATGAATAGTACTGTATGTTCATTCTAGATTTACATTTCACATTGGAATAGGAAAGAGTCTGCCCCGAGTAAGGATTTATCAGCATCTTTCCTCACGTAAATTGTAAATATGCTAATTATCTGCTTATCTGACAGCATCGTGCTNCGTTGTTGGCAAGTGCCTGATTGATACCAACGCAATGATGGAAATCACTGCTACCTCAAAATACGGCACATTACTATTTTGCTTAACGCACTCTCCGCACGTCTCTGCATCTAGTTATAATTATGGAGACTGCACTTTCCATGCAGTCTTTACATTTATAGATGAATAGTACTGTATGTTCATTCTAGATTTACATTTCACATTGGAATAGGAAAGAGTCTGCCCCGAGTAAGGATTTATCAGCATCTTTCCTCACGTAAATTGTAAATATGCTAATTATCTGCTTATCTGACAGAATCGTGTTGGAAACAAAGGGTGGCGCAGCGCAAAGGCCTCATCGGCTTCCCAGTGGCCAGTCCGCCGCCGCCGCGCCGGTTCTTAGAAAAGCAATGAAAAAGCCGACACGGACTTTCAAAATCTGACCAGCAATCAGAACACATAAATCAAGCTTACGATCCAATCAAAACGACTCCTTGTGGTCTTGTCAAATCATGTTTGGAAATTCCTGCTTGATTTTTGTAGACGCGAAGATAAGACGATTCTGAGTTGTATCATTTGGTTGCTATGTTCCTCCTTTTCTTCTACCGCTTTAAGAATGCATGTCAAGGATGTGCCTAAGAAAAACATAGGTTAACATAATTCTTGAGAGCATTTCACATTTGGCAATTAAACCCCGCGACGATCCATCTTTTCATACACTTAACATTATGAATATTAATGAAATATTAGTGATATCTAAATGCGGCGTTCTTTTATGTCTACTGATTATTAGATAAATCTACTCTTCGTGGTCAAAGCTAACGTCAACTTTATGAAGCTTTCGAGAATGGAGCACTCCTAGGTCACGCTGCGATCAGAGAAGCAATTGTTACACAAGCCTCGGAACCGTGCCAAGTGAAGAGAAGCAGTCCCGTTATATAAGTGTACGAGCTGGGGGGCTGGGGGCTGGGGGCGGTCGCTACCCCCAACGTTGGGAATATTATCAAAAATCAGTTACATTCCGCAAAAGATGCACCTAAGTCGGGCAAAATGTTCGCAAACAATGGCATCGTTTTCAGGCGCCCCCCCAATTTGACCACTTCCCGTACGCTTATGTCTAGCTAGATAAGTTACAAAATTATACAGAGCGTACTGTAAGTACTGGAGATTAACGCTATTGGCAGACCTAGCGACGTCACACCCAGCATTTCACGATTTCATGAAGTCAAAATCTAGCGGAATCATTAAATTTGACCTGTCTCGAATTTTCAAAAGATTTCGTGATTCCTGAATGAGTCTCTCGCAAATGAGCTTACGTGTAATGAAAATATATGGCTTGTTATTCATTTCCTACAAATTTCAGTCGCCCTAAAGAAGATCCTATTTACAAGTGGATGCCGCAATTTGCGGTTGTAAGAAAGATAGACAGTGTTTCGTTAGCAATCTAAATTAGCTGGGATTGTTTTCATGATTAAGTTGATCTGTAGCTATCATGCAACAATGTTTAGAAGGGATTTTGCATGGGATCACATAAAATACTAATGGGACTAATAGGCGTAAAAAGTATTAACTTGTATATTGGCGACATCGTAGCTTTCGCTGCAGATGTGATGTCTTCCTCGTCGAATGCACAGCTGGGTTCAGGTCAACATTGTCTCAATGTATTTTCAGTCGTGTTTGAATGAGCAACGTTTGAAATCGCGCGCTTAAATGAGGGGGGGGGGGGGCTCTATTTGGGAGGTATCAGAATCCGCACACCCGAACCAAAAACCCGAAAGAAAAAGATCAAAAGCCGAAATGGACCTTTTGAACAAAAATGTTCAATTTTCACCAGCTGTCATCAATTATTTCCAACATTTTTAAAGACCGCGTGACTTCGAAAACTCAAAAACGAACGTATTTTGAATAAAATATCCGAGACCCGAGCATAAAAATTGGCCAAACCCGCAAAACATCTCAAGTCTTTAAAACTCAGAAACCTGCACCTTTTATACCTAGAACTCGAAACCCGAGGGCTAAAGTTAGGTGTACCCGCAACCCGCGCAACCCCAAAGCATCCCTCTACGAGGCTTCTTTTCGCTTGCACAACGAGACAGTTGGCCATACTGGTTTCAGGGCATCTTTTGCGGGTTTGGTTTGGTTTGTTTTGATTTGTTGCTTGAGAGAATTTCTTTGTCTGCGATCTCTAATCGCTTTGAGCTGGCGTGTCAATCAAAATCAAAACTTCAAAACAAGCCATGAGCAATGGGACACTGTTTGGATCAATTAAACATACAACGTTCATTCTTTCCTTATTTTTGTCACTATCGAAAGCACGATTTTGTGGGCGCGTGTCTGGTTGCAGGGGCGTAGGGGTGTAACAGCCCCCAAAGTTTTCAAAAACGTCAAAATTCAGGCAAAGTTTAACATATTCTGGCAAAATTCCCCCGAAAATTTCGGGTAAAATCATACAGAACAATGGCTATTGTTAACTAAAACAATCGAATATCCAGAGAAAACAATCGAAAATTTATAGAACACAATAAATAATTCGCACAATTTCCAAACCGAGATAGAGCACCCTCGCCCAAAGTTGTTACCTCGCTACGTCCCTGCCTGGTTGACCTGACCACAAGGGATTATGCAACTTAGACTAATAAAAATTAGAAGTTGGTGGTCACATCAACCAGGCACGTGCCAACAACATGCATAGCACCTTCACAGAAGCGAAAGGCACAAAGAGAAACAATTTTGTATGTGCAACTTCAGTTTCATACAGTGTCCAATTGTTCATGAGCAAACTACAATCTCAGACAAAACCTGTTGAGACTAAATTAAAAAGTAAAAGTGCTCGCTTTGCTCGCGTGTAAACATTCCTAGCCCTATCAGACGGTGGATAGAGCAGTGAAATCTTAGTTGATATTCCCCTTGGTGAAAAAACATAATTAAAATATAAAATAAGCTTCTTACAAGACTTAGCTGTGATTCGAACGTTTTAAAAAGTAAAATAAATTTAATATCCCCTATAGGACGAAATCCAAATTTTTATAGAATAATGAAGAAGAAAAGAGTTTTCTTGTTTTTGCATACAAATTGGAAAATAAAAATTGGATGAGCAAATGATTTAGGCCCAAAAGAGGTATTCTTATAAACCTTTTGCATAGCGTGTCCTCAGCCTCCCTTTTCTCGCCATGGAATAGTAAGCCTCACTTCTGGATAGGCTTCTATGGGGATAAAAAAGGGATCAATCCAAATAGGAAGTTATCCAGTACTGTGAGATCTACTAACCAGCAGAGAGAGGCACGATCCCGAGTAAGAAATAAACTGGTGAAATCTACCTAGGGCCAAACTGGTATATTAAAGAAAAATTGAAAACTGATCCGGTATTATAACAAAAGCAGGGTTCTACTGTCAAAGTAGTGAAGTGTTGCTACGGAATGAAAACAAACCGGTGTCTTATAGCTTGGGCCTACAATCAAACGCAATCACATGCTAGCTTAATTGGCAATAAACAAACATCCTGTTGCAATTGATAACCCTTAATGCTCAATAAATATCTCTTCCTTTGCAACTTCTACTCTGTAATATCTCTGTAGGTGTATCACGAGAGTGTACCATTACAGCCAATTACGTCATAATTTCATTACTGTATCAGAAAAGATAAGAGTTGTCTCATTAACAAACGCAAGATAAATACGGAAATATTCTGATCACGCATTTCAATTCTTGTATACGTCTGTGGCTTTGCTTTGTGTGGTCTAACTAGCGGACAACGTACAGAAAGCAGAGTCTTCAGTTGACGCCAAGTTTGGAGGTCAATACGGCACCAGTGCTTGCCGGTAGACCTACTTGCTACCTTAATCTCTGCGATTACCTAACTCACTGATGAGGCGGCCGATGGGCAGCGAAATATTTGAGGAAACAGTGATTAATGATTAAGTAATTGCATGTGTCTTTAGAAACAATGATCACGAAAACAAAACTACCAAACTACAAATAAAGGATATTCTTTCTAAACTAAAACTGTAATGTGCTGAGATTATTTACTGCTGAAGCAGTTCACAAGACATCTCAAACTCTATATGAACAATCAGTCGAACCTAAAAAATACCAGATGACCCGAAAAATGCACAACTTTTGAAAGGTTATTGAATTAAAATAATCTCCTTAAAGACCCGTTGCTAACCATGATCCTTTGCGGGCCAAAGTCGAATTCCATATGATACGAAAGTCGTTTCTGGCCTAAGTTACATTTGCTTTACTTTGCATTCGGCGCGCAAAGGATCATGGTTCGCAATGGGCCTTTAAATTCCAGCGTTCTTAAAAATGATGACAAACGCNTCCTTTCTACTAAAACTGTAATGTGCTGAGATTATTTACTGCTGAAGCAGTTCACAAGACATCTCAAACTCTATATGAACAATCAGTCGAACCTAAAAAATACCAGATGACCCGAAAAATGCACAACTTTTGAAAGGTTATTGAATTAAAATAATCTCCTTAAAGACCCGTTGCTAACCATGATCCTTTGCGGGCCAAAGTCGAATTCCATATGATACGAAAGTCGTTTCTGGCCTAAGTTACATTTGCTTTACTTTGCATTCGGCGCGCAAAGGATCATGGTTCGCAATGGGCCTTTAAATTCCAGCGTTCTTAAAAATGATGACAAACGCAGACTTGAAGGTATCACACGAAAATCTACGAGCAAGTTTCTCAGCTAAGAATCAAAACCGAGCCCCCCCCCCTATTTTCTACGTTTCACATATTTAACATATACGCTATCTCCGAAACAATGCAGAAAGCGGTATGTTACACTTCGTTATTCTTGCTCTTGACTCTTAATCATACAAATTTATTACAGCAACATAAAACTTGTCTTTAGCCCTCAGTCACGTGAAGCAATTTCCGTATTGATGTTTGTACCCGCTGAGTCCAAAATTAATCGACGTCTGTCAAAATTTACCATCATGAATTATGCACCGATTGCAGTGACTTATAGATTGTTGTGAAGAAGAATGGCCAGCTAAGATGTAAAAATCTATACCAGGTGAAAGAAAAAGTTAAAACGTTTGCAAGCCCGTTGTTTGTTACCTATTTATCAAATTCCTGAAAACTGGCCACCATTGGGTAGGTAACACGTCAACTTAGATAACAAAATTTAGTTGGTTTAAATCGGTCGTACTGTTCCCAAGTTATGAGAGATTTTATAAAATTCTTCAAACTCAGAATCCTTCAAAACAGGCCTGTCCTTGATAAAAAAAATCCTTGATCAAATTTGCTAAAAATTCAGCAAGACGACACTGAAAGCTACCTGAAAAACGGCCAAAAGAAATTCCCAAATGAAAAAATTAGTAGGGCTGGCTCTGTATCTAAAAAACAAATGGCCTAGGCAATAAGACAGTTCCACTAAGTTTCATTTTCATCGCTGTGGTGNACTACCAAACTACAAATAAAGGATAAACTTTCTAAACTAAAAATGTAATGTGCTGAGATTATTTACTGCTGAAGCAGTTCACAAGACATCTCAAACTCTATATGAACAATCAGTCGAACCTAAAAAATACCAGATGACCCGAAAAATGCACAACTTTTGAAAGGTTATTGAATTAAAATAATCTCCTTAAAGACCCGTTGCTAACCATGATCCTTTGCGGGCCAAAGTCGAATTCCATATGATACGAAAGTCGTTTCTGGCCCAAGTTACATTTCCTTTACTTTGCATTCGGCGCGCAAAGGATCATGGTTCGCAATGGGCCTTTAAATTCCTGCGTTCTTAAAAATGATGACAAACGTACACTTGAAGGTATCACACGAAAATCTACGAGCAAGTTTCTCAGCTAAGAATCAAAACCGAGCCCCCCCCCCTATTTTCTACGTTTCACACATTTAACATACGCTATCTGCGAAACAATGTTGTTTTGCAGAAAGCGTATGTTACACTTCGTTATTCTTGCTCTTGACTCTTAATCATACAAATTTATTACAGCAACATAAAACTTGTCTTTAGCCCTCAGTCACGTGAAGCAATTTCCATATTGATGTTTGTACCCGCTGAGTCCAAAATTAATCGACGTCTGTCAAAATTTACCATCATGAATTATGCACCGATTACAGTGACTTATAGATTGCTGTGAAGAGGAATGGCCAGCTAAGATGTAAAAATCTATACCAGGTGAGAGAAAAAGTTAAAACGCTTGCAAGCCCGTAGTTTGTTACCTGTTTATCAAATTCCTTAGAACTGACCAGTATTGTGTAGGTAACATGTCAACTTAGATAACAAAATTTAGTTGGTTTAAATCGGTCCTATCGTTCCCAAGTTATGAGAGATTTTATAAAATGCTTCAAACTCAGAATCCTTCAAAACAGGCCTGTCCTTGATAAAAAAATCCTTGATCAAATTTGCTAAAAATTCAGCATGACGACACTGAAAGCTACCTGAAAAACGGCCAAAAGAAATTCCCAAATGAAAAAATTAGTAGGGCTGGCTCTGTATCTAAAAAACAAATGGCCTAGGCAATAATACTGTTCCACTAAGTTTTATTTTCATCGCTGTGGTGCTTAAATGTCGGAAAATTTGATCCAGAAATTTAGGTCTGTTTTGAACGACTCTGAGGTAAAACACTTTTATAAAATCACCTGTAAATCGAGAACCATATGACCGATTTTAACAAACTAAATTTTGTTATCTAAGTTGACATGTTAGCTACACAATAAAAATCACTTTGAAGGAATCTGATGAATAGCTAGCAAACTACAGGCTTGCAAACGTTGAAACTTTTCTTTGACTCACCCGGTACATAAAATAGGTCATACCATGCTAGAGTTACATGCAGTATTATTTGGAGGCTGTTTCTGGATATACTTGAAAAAATACTAAAACATTGATCAAATTAATCTCATGTGCAGCTTTTAAACATAGAAAGTGAGTACGAATAATTTCCAGCAACGAAAAACGAATGCTTGTATCTATTTCATCTCGCATTTATTAGAAGGTAAATGACGAAACTGTCACTTTTCTAAGTGGAGAAATGGAATAGATATGGATAAAATTTTGAGTTCTTTCTGAAGCCTATCCAAAAATAGCTCTCAAACAAAATGGACCATAAACATAGAACTGTATGATCATTCCACCTTTTCAGGGCTCCCCGCGAAGCAATCACGTGCCCACTGAATCCACAAGTCTGATTGGTTAAATACAAAAGTTTGGACACTTATCTCCTTGATTCAGATGGCACGCGACACGTTGCGTGAGGGGGCGGGGGGGGGGGGGGGCTGAAAAAAGTGGATTTGAATGAAAGTAGATAATAAAATAATCTTGCTACTCAGAACAGTTTAAAAAGCACTGCACTCGATGCCCAATTAATGATCGTATATTACAGCCAATGCAGGACACCATTTTCTAACTCATCTGCTACTTTAATTATCCTTACCTTATCCTTATCCTTATCCTTAGCGGCCACATACCCTTGGAATTACATGCTCCAACTGTGGACTGCTTATAAAAAAGCAATCATCTAGTTGCTGGACATCCTCGTCCAAGTAAAAAACTACACAGCGGTACACTACATACAAAATCAACCACCTACTATAAACCAATCCTTTTTAAAATGACTATGATATGCAGCCTAAAGTTGAAACTCAAGGTGTCATTCTCCCAAGCTTTTTCACGATGCCCACATTAACGTAAGTAAACTTGTATGAGGTATATGTGATCCACCTTGACAAAGGGCAAGTTTATAACTACGTAGTTTGTCTTAGTCCTCAGGTTCCTCACAAAGCGTAAGTTTATAACTAGCTCGTCTTAGTCATCAGGTTCTTTGCAAACTTCTTCACAACTTCTGCGTCAACGACAAGAAATTTTCATCCAACATAGGCAGATTTCATAACAATAGCATCCACTACTTTAGATTGACAAGTGTCAACCAAAAGCAACTGATGTTTTGTTACAAGATCTGTCCTTGTTACTTCAGCCGAGATTTATCCTGCAGCTTCTTTGCAACGCCAGGAGCCTTTACCTGGGTCATATCTCAAGCAACATGACACGAAACATTAGCTGAACAACGCTATAAAAGTAGGCAACTAAGATGTCATCGTCCGCAGCTTCTTGGCAACGTCAAGAGATCATATCTCAGGCACCATGCCCCATTAGCTGTTCAACACAACACAAGCAGGCAACTATGATACCATCGTTCGCAGCTTGTTCGCAACGTCAGGAGCTTTTAAGCGGGTCATATCTCAGGCACCATGCCCCATTAGCTGTTCAACAAAACACAAATAGGCAACTAAGATGTCATGGTCCACAGCTTCTTTGCAACATCAGGAGCCTTTANACATTAGCTGAACAACGCTATAAAAGTAGGCAACTAAGATGTCATCGTCCGCAGCTTCTTGGCAACGTCAAGAGATCATATCTCAGGCACCATGCCCCATTAGCTGTTCAACACAACACAAGCAGGCAACTATGATACCATCGTTCGCAGCTTGTTCGCAACGTCAGGAGCTTTTAAGCGGGTCATATCTCAGGCACCATGCCCCATTAGCTGTTCAACAAAACACAAATAGGCAACTAAGATGTCATGGTCCACAGCTTCTTTGCAACATCAGGAGCCTTTAATCAGATCATATCTCAAGCAACAAGACACATTAGCTGAACAACGCTTTAATGGTAGGCAACTAACATGTCATCGTCGACAGCTTCTTGGCGATGTCAGGAGCCTTTAACCAGATCATATCTCAGGCACCATGACCCATTAGCTGTTCAACAAAACAAAAGCAGGCAACTAAGATGTCATCGTTCGCAGCTTCTTTGCAACGTTAGGAGCCTTTAACCGTGTCATATCTGTAGGATCATCCATGTTGTCGTCGATAGCTATCACCTCCACAGTTTGGCGCCGGATTTGCCCTCCTGCTTGTGAGTGTAGTTCTTCTTCCATTGTCTGATTTGTAATAGTACCTCCTATGTCGTTCGTTATAGTTCGTGTTATCATAGAGGGACTGACTCCGGATAGTTCGTTTGTTCTCGTGTCTGCATGTGAAAATTGGCCCGCTAATAAGGCAGCTTCTGCTTCTGATTTGCGTGGTGATGTAACTGTATGAGCAACGACACGCTGTCCTTCGTCTGTGACTGAGACAGTGTTTACTTGAGCACCCTGCAAAAAGAATGACAAATATGATGCTGAAGTCTGTTGGAACTTGAGTTCATCCCAGAGGGGAGCTAGAAGAGGCTAAGTCTCTGCATCGAGTATTGAAACCCCTGCTGTGAAACCCCTAGAGAAAATGTGACGTTTTTGGGGGCACTACGATAAAACATTAAATTGGGATGATAATTAGCATGACTACAGAAATTATGTTTCAAAATCCATCAGACAGAAAATGACACCAAAATAAATCAAAACTTACGAAATTATTACCAAATTTAACGGGCATTGAAGTCAAATTCGTGCCTGAAAGCAGAGGGCCGCACGCATTATGACCAATGTTGATATATAATACCTGCGAGCAGCAACATTTCGACAACAAATTTGGCGTTAACCATGGTTGCGAAAAGAATAAAGAACTTGATCACTGTTCACGGAATTTGATATTTCAATCAACATAGACGCAGAAAACATGTCTCACTTGGAGAGATACATCTCTCAGAAGGGGCACTTTTTAGAACTAGGGGCACGATTCAAATAGGGAATTTCGAAAGACTAAGAGGGGCACGGTGCCAATGAGCATGTATATGTCAATCAACAAAGTTGCCCAGAATGGTCAGGCTTTCACAGTGACTCTGATAATAACATATTGAAAATGACGTAATGACCGCAAGATTTATCATAATTCACACCGACTCACCTGGTATAAAACTTGCGTTGGGATCTGTCTTGCTGAGAGCACTTGCACAGGCTGCACGGTTGGTACAGTAACCACTCCAGACATGCCCTGGTTCATAGCAGAGACTGTCTGCACGAATGGCACTTGTGAGAGGACTAACTGCTGTGACGAACTGGATGCAATAAACTGCGGCAAGATATGTGCTCCTTGTAGTGAATTTGGCGATGTTACAATAGCGACATTACCATCTTGGCTCAAAATGAATGGCAAATTTGTGACATTTCCTGTCGGTGGTGACGCCGATAAAATGTGCTTCACTTGGCTTGCTGGTACTGTCAATGCATTTTGAAAATGTGCCTCTGCAGTCTCGTTCCCATCTTGGTGCTTTCGCCTCGCTTCTAATTCACTTCTAAGAGAATTGTCAGGGATTGGCTGGCCTTGTCTTTTAAGATTCTGTTTGCGGTTGCAAAACCAAACTTTAACTGTGCTCAATTCGAAACCTAGTTCATTTGCGATCATTTGAATTTCATCTGGAGTTGGCTTCGGGTTTTTAAGAAAATGGTCGTTTAGCATTTTCTGGGCGTCGTGAGTAAAACAAGTTCGTCGCCTTCTCTTCTTGCCAAATTTCATGTTCTTCGAACCTTCGTCTTCTTTTTGCTGCAAAAATGCCTCTAAGATTGGCCTCATCCGCTCAGCGGCTTTCATTCCCAGTTGCTTCCCTTCGAATCTATGCGAAAAAGAAAAGGACAAGGAATCTTAATAAAAACTAAGTATACGCCGTGGTTATTGTTCCAATAAAAACGTCGGATCGATAGAATTCCGTCGGTGGGTTAGGGTTTGGGTTAGTTGTAAAATAAGGTGGTTCACTCCTAATTAAAAATAAACTCCTAACACAGACACAATGGGTTAAGGTGGCTCACTATTGATACAAATTTAACACTGATACACACATGGTGTCCTATCGCTCATGGTATGCCAGGGCCTTTAGAAACAAAGTCGCCTGGAGATAGGCAAATTTCAGTGAATCAATGACAAATTTTTATCTTTGAGTAACATATGTTGGCAATATTCTTGGGTTACTTTCCCGTTGTTGATCCTTACCAAAACAATGTTTATCATTGGCCTAACTCAATGTCACCTATTCGGCGTGTTCTTATCTTTCCGATATATGTCTCCATGTTCACAAAGGTCAGGCAACGCATGAGTCAAAACAATTTTAATTCATTGATTGATAACGAAAACAGCTAGGTCATCCATTCGTCCAGACGGCATGACGTCACAACAAAATGAACATACGACGCCATCTTGTTTTTGACAAATCTGCAGAAAATGTATACAGATACTAAAGGAAATTCAAAAAGTTGCATAATATCGCTCTTACATTGTTCCTTGCGATAGTGAGAACGGAAAGGATATGTAGCAATTGTCTGTCAGACCTAAACAAGCACGAACAGGTTGTTCTTAGGAGCAACACTGAAATTTAGTCCNGCAACGCATGAGTCAAAACAATTTTCATTCATTGATAACGAAAACAGCTAGGTCATCCATTCGTCCAGACGGCATGACGTCACAACAAAATGAACATACGACGCCATCTTGTTTTTGACAAATCTGCAGAAAATGTATACAGATACTAAAAGAAATTCAAAAAGTTGCATAATATCGCTCTTACATTGTTCCTTGCGATAGTGAGAACGGAAAGGATATGTAGCAATTGTCTGTCAGACCTAAACAAGCACGAACAGGTTGTTCTTAGGAGCAACACTGAAATTTAGTCCACGGAGGTTGTGAGAAAGTTGCCTTTATGACGATCTTTTAATGATTTGATCAGCTTCCCAGCCCTTGAAATTGATTTATAAAAAAAAAAAGACGAAACAATCTCAAAATCCCATTCCAACGCTCTTTTTGTAATGGCTTCATTTACCCCAACTCTGATTTTTGAGCGAGAATTGATAAAATCACGTGGCATGTCGACTGAATGAATTTTTCAAGGTCCAAAAGTATCATTATAATGTAAAAACAGATAGAAATAAAACAAATGACAAAGAATCTCACAAGTTCAACTCAACATCTGCCTTCTGCGGTCTTCTGCTTATGGGCATTCTATTTGCTAACACATGGAACAGATAAACAATATTTTTCAAAATGAACTGATGTCAAAAACGAAACTTATCCACATGGTGCTTGTGAAAGATCTGCAATCTATCTGTTGGGTCAAAAAGCGTCTAAAGTATTCGATCCGTCATAATACTGAAGACTGAATTTTCGCCTCACGCGGTAAGAAGCAACCGGAGGTGGCAAGCACTTGGGGGGCTCGGCAGCCGTCAATGTTGGGAAGAAAACAGCCTTTTGTTTGCAAACGATTTGTGTAGACAAAATTATTATTACTATTATTATAATAATTATTATGACTATTATTGTGTATTGTTGAATTGGTGTATACAATCACTTTTAAGCAAAATAATAGCTTGGCTCCCTGATATTGAGAAAAGTGTCCGCTACTGGAACTAACTAGAAGATTTTTTCTTTCTTTCTATATTGCTACCTAGCATCCGAAGGTAGTTTTTAGGACACTACTGAGAAGCTAAGCTTATCGAAGCAATGTCCTGGTCCTTCCTCTCGATGTGACCACACCTCGCGATTCCTTTAGACTGGAATTACAGAGAGTTGGCGACTCTCCTAACTCTACGTAGCAGGTTCGGCAGGGCGGGGACTCGAACCACCAACCCTCAGGTTGGTAGTCAAGCGCGCTACCATTGAGCCATCCCCGCTTATAAATTAGAAGATTGAGCATACCTGGATATAAAGGACTGACTGTAAGTAGGCCCATTCATTTCTGACAATTCTCTCCCAATATCTTCCTGGGTGTAACCAAGACCCATGCGTTTACTTTTGAATGCTCTGATAAACTCTTGCATTTCATCTGTAAGTCCATGATCCTCTTTGCTTGAAAAAGATCGACGTAAGTTTGGCGACGGGTTTGGAATGGCTTGCGTCACTGTTGTACCATCAGAATTGAATTTCATTTGAAAATAAAGACTCTTCGCTTGCCCAACCAACTGACTGCCAATCACGCCATTACCTAGCACTTGGTTTGCACCAGGACCGCCAATGTCTTGGTTTTGGCCTTGGCCATCAGAGACTTGAGTCTGGAACTGGATGGGGGAATGAGCAAATGAACAGTTTGAATTGCATGAACGGATAAAATAGCTTGAAAGCAAAAAATGACATATTGCTTTGCTCATAACAAAGTGTTTTTCTTACGAAAATGCGCAATTTTCGAAAACTCAGACCATTTCTCGTGAAGGCCTGAATAAATATTTTTGCTACTTCTACCTTGCTTCTCAGAAACGAGCTATCTTCTTATCAAATAAAAAAATTAGAAATTTGAGTTACACTCCGCTGGCTGAGCACCAAAATAAAACAAATGACAACAATGTTTCTAAACAACCGAAGGCATTTTGCTACAATAAAACCAGTTTATAAATACCCTATGCTGAAACTTTAGCTCCATATTCTTTAGAAATTCATAGAAATATGACTAAGCTAGAAAAGCAGATATTAAAAGTAATCAACATACCGGGTGTCCCAAAAAAAAGTTTACAGATTTGGTCGACCTTAGTGATGAGAACTTAGTGTGAATCAATCCGAAATCATTTTTAAAACATACCTCTATAGTCAACTTGAACATGGATACCTTATTTGTTGATATTGATGCTTTGAGAGTTGAAATATTAATCTTCAAAGGACAAATTTGCCTCCACTTCCAAACCAGGGCTTTGGCATTTTGGCCTAAGCAAATTCTTGAAGTACAGCGAATAAGTCAATAATAGCCTTGACAACATTTGAAACAAGAGCAGAAAATTTTAAAAACTGTACAACAGATGTTTCACAAAATAAATTTACGTGACAGTTATCATCAAAGGAGCTCCGAAGTAAACTTCGTGAAATTAATTGTTGATATTAGTGCAATTTTTAATTTTTGTCCACCTGTTTCAAATTCTTTCAAGTCTATTGTTGACTTATGCACTGTGCTTCAAGACTTTGCTTAGGCCAAAACGCCAAAGCTCTGGTTTGGAGGTGGAGGCAAATTTGTCCTTTGAAGATTAATATTTCAACTCTCAAAGCATCAATATCAACAAACAAGGTATCTATGTTCAAGTCGACTATCGAGGTATGTTTTAAAAATGTTTTCAGATTGATTCGCGCTAAATTCTCACCGCTAGGGTCGACTAAATCTGTATACTTTTTTTTGGGACACCCGGTAAGTAAATTGAGTGGCCTAGAAACAGATTAAGGAAAACGTCTACACATCCATTTTTCTTTAATACTCAAGCACACACCAAGGTATCAAATACAATAGGCTATTTGACACCTTGGCCCGGACCAGGCTTTAACTAAGCTTATTCCCTTCAAAGATTAACATATTACCCGCATGCAATTTATATGCATTGACAAAAAAGCCTCCTTCATTGCACTATTATAATACACAAGAAATAAAAACTTTTGTTACACTGAGCTCAGAAAGGAAATATTTTCATATACGGGTTTTTCAAGTATTCGGTTTAATCCTTGAATTTCTTGACCGTAAAATACGAAAATATTTTAAAATAGTAACCTACTTGTAAGGCAGCTGACAATGTGTTTTCACCAACTGATTCGCCAGAAGGGCTTGATCCATCTTGGCCTTGCGTGGACTCTGTGTGAATAAAGCATTATTGATTGACGTAAAATAAATCTACCGGATGAGTTAACATGAACGTCACATTTCGGCAACAAACTGTGAGTAAGATATTTGATGAATTTCCGATTTCTTTGCGTTTGCAAGCTTTTCAAAGACCTAATCAAACATAGAAATAAAGCAGAATTGTCTGTTTTTAGACTGCTAAAGCTGCCAAGCTAAGTTATTTGAGTTTTTAGGCCAACGAATTTCTTAATTTCGGCCTGCTTTGATTCTTGCCAGCCTTTTTCATCCTGCAGAATGAAATAAGACTTTGAAGATATTGTTCTTTGCAAAGTGGCAATCTGAAAGTCTACTTTTGATGGACGCTCAACAAAAATAGAACTTTGCGAAGGGAAGGAGGTTTAACTTTAGCTAAGCCATAATTTCAGAAGCACAGCAGTAGTAGGAAGTTCAAATAAGAGCATTTTAAACTTGTTTACAAAAAAATTTAGAACTTTTTACGCGATAAGAAATTTCTATACAAAGAGAATACAAATTTAGATAATACGCATTTCGCATTTCGCTTTTTAAGGCACTTCTTAAACAGGTACATCTCTAGCACAAGTGAATGAAAATAAAAATAAATTCTACGAGCGTTGATTTTTTAGGATCTGTCGGGTTACCAGAAACAAACAACATATCATTTTAGTTTTCTTAACCTTGATTTTCTGCAATAAACTGCATATGTCTCCTTGCTAATTCCTCCACAATCTTTTCTTCAATTTCTTTGCCAGCCTCTAGTTCATTTTCTGCCATCCATATTGGATATTCGTCATAAGGTGTTACTAACACAACCGTTTTGCGTCTTGTTTGTAAAATGTTAGCTATCACAACCTGTTCAAAATAAACAGAAAAAATATGAGGGAGGAGCATAAAGTACAGAGCCACGATTTAAAGAGACCTCAGATTGATCGTCTTGGATTTAAAGAGACCTCAGAAACCGAGTAGATATCCCTAGAAAATTACACCCTAAATAATACAACAGACTTCCATTTCCCAAGAAGATAGCAAAGTACCTGAAGTTCCTTTCAATCTGATTCCTAACCTGGTTCCGAGGGCCAGTTTTCTACGTCAATACTGAATGGATTCAGCAGCCTCTTTTTGGGTCATGGGAACGAAGTTGGCCGATTGATCCAAAGGAAGATGCACTAACCATTTACACTATCATTTAAAAAATATTTGAAGACTATGCTAGCAATACGAAGAAATAGATTTTAAAATTAGAAGCATCTTGGATTGAAAGAAAAAAATACCTTGCGTCTCAACATCAATGATAACAAAATACTAACTACGAATAAGGTTAAATTGTTGGGCATAGAGATTGACAACGCGTTGACTTTCACTGCCCATATACAAAATTTGTGCTCCAAGGTAAATAGAAAGATAAATGCCTTCTCAAGGCTAAATACTTATATCTCAAGGCCACAGGCCATGTTGATATGTAATGCTGTAATACTGTCCAATTTCAACTATTGCCCGTTGATCTGGCTTTTTTCTACGAAAGCTGCTAATAACGAAATAAACCGCACACACAAACGTGCACTAAGGATCCTCTTCAAGGACTATGACTCTTCCTTTGATGAGTTACTGGAGAAAAGTGGGAGCGTGAAAATACATGTTCAAAATCTCCAGAAACTAATGATTGAAATATACAAAACAAAGAACAACTTGAACCCCTCATATATTTGGGAATTTCACGAAGAAAAGGTTGTGAAATACGACCTACGAACAAAAAATTTATGTCGATTACCAAAAACACAAACAATGAAATTTGGAATAGAGTCATTATCCTTTAGAGGAAGCCTCCTTTGGAACACTTTTAGTGACCAGCTAAAAGCACTTCCAAAAATTGCAGCTTTCAAAAGAGCGATCAAGCACTGGCCTGGCGAGAAGTGTAATTGCCGGATTTGTAAATAGCCAGAATTGTAAATTTGTATATTTTCTGTTAAAGCTGTTTTTGTGTAAATAGTTGGTATGAATTAGTAATTATATTACTATTGTAAATAGACCAACTTTAAATAAATTTATTATCATTATCATTATCTTTTCCTTCCTTAAAAATTTAACGACGGAGCGAGACTTTCCAAAGAAAATTGTTGCCGGAAATTTCTAAGGCATCAGAGGTCAACCTTTTAGTCAAAGAGCACACAGTAAGGTCCCGCCTTTAAGAAATCCACTTTTTTACCTCAGCCTATCGTTCTCCCATTGTTTTAGGAAAAATTCTGGGTCTGAGTTTCTTATAAAGTGGTTTCTTAAAGGCGGGACTTTACTGTAGTTTACATACCTGGTGATGATACTTTTGAAGAGCATCCCTCGCTTTTCGGGATATTATGTTTACATCTGTTTCCAGCTATGAGAAATAAGTGTAACAATAAGTTATAAGCTAAGAAATACCGAGAATCATTTTCTCATTTAAACTCTTCCCATAATAAGTCCAGCCGGTCTTAACGCAGCTCTGATTAGTATTCAAAATACATTATCAATCTCGCTTAAGCCTGGTTTCCATATGATCGTTCGTATCGTTCCTGTCGCTCCCATCGCTGAAAAACGTACCAGCGACCGTAAGGACACGAACGATTTGATCGAAACTATTACTTTTTCTGCCAGCGATTGTAGCGGCGCGAGCGACACAATGTCGCTGAGATAGAAAAATTTCTATCTCAGCGACGCAAGCGACTGTCAGCGATCGAAAGTATAAATGGAAACCACTTTTCAAAAAGTCAGCGATCCCAGCGCCATTTGAAACCATTCGATCGTTCCTGTCGTTCGCTTTGACGAGTGTCAGATGAAGAAAGAATTAGCAATATTCTAGCATTATTAGCATTATTCTAGCATTTTTCAAAGCAATTAGAGCTTTGTACCACGAGGAAACTTTTCAAGAGCTTATGAACAACGGATCCTATAACCAACATATCATACCCTGAAAACAGCGTTGAGCAACGGAACCATTTGCTTGAGACATATTCCTGATTCAAATATATGCCCTGCTTGATTGCATCTATCGACCTTGTAGCCTGCGTTACAGACCATAACGAGGGGGAGTTATGGCCTGTGTGATGGACTCATTTTTGTTGTCCCAATGACTTCAGCATAAATTGAACAAACAAATAGCTAGACAAGCCAATATCATTATTTGAATAGCAGATTTCACAAGATCTCTGTGAAACTGGAACAACAAAAGTGAGTCCATCACACAGACCATAACTCCCCCTCGTTGTGGTCTGTGACGCAGGCTATCGACCTTGATGAAGTTATTCGTAAAGAATCACATGAATTGCATGGAAAGATAAGTGAATACCAACTAGACTCAATACATGTCGTAGTTTCGCTCTTTTGACTGAACTGATATCGCTACAACTACTGCAGCTGCACAGACAACAACGACAGCAATTCAATGAGATGAGCGCAAGTTGAGGGGCTTATGCAGTGAGGCTAAATACCAACCTTGAAAGAGACAACAAATGAATTCTTGGACCAATCTTTAACGAGTGGTGATAACATCTTTGGAGTTGGATGCATTGTTAGTTGCAATACTCCATCATTGGACTGTAGTTTGTGCTCCGACTAAAAGAAGAGAAGACAGATAATAGCTATTGATTGTAATGTCACGAAAGTTTTTCAACCAGCAAAAAATTTGGATCAAACAAGTGAGAACTTTAATGCAAAACTATTGTGCAAAGGTAACGCCAACTCTTAACGCAAAATTTAATAGAACAAGAGACTTGGGTGGCTTTTAAGACAAAGAATAAGTAAATACTGAAGAAATTTGCTTATGTAGCATTTTCTTGCACACAGCTATTTTCAGTAGCTTTGATACCGTATTTGAGTAAATTGAAGGTGCTGTGGCGCAGTGGTGTAATCCTCTGACTTTGCAGCCAGAACAGTCAGGCGGACAGGGTTCGATTCCAGGCAGAGCCCCACCATTTGAACGTCATGACAAGGGGTTGCGGACTCGATTAGGTCTTCTCTACTTTGCGATCCCAGCGCTTGGCGCCAAAAAACGCAACTTCACCTTCACCTCACCTCACTTCACCTTCGGTTCCAAAATAAATTTTCGAGTCATCTCAAAGAGCTTTCCCACTGTCCTGTCAAGTTTCATCTAAAAAAATGGATTCTCCATTGTTGTCTCTGGACTAAAGATTTTTCAAGAAATCACTCATAACTCAATAAATTGGCAGCTGAAAAATCGAGCAAAATTACCAAGAATGATTTAGGATTCTGATTGAAGATTAAAAGAATGACAGTAATTATTGAATATCAAGTACCTTTCTTATGTTGAAAGCCATTCAAAGAATATGGAGTTAATATTGAGAAAATTTTTCCATACTGGGTGAGTCAGAAAACAACACACCGTTTGAAAGGCTACTTCCCTGAAATACCAAAGCAATACTATAAGTTAATATCTTATTGAAGAGCCAACATTTTTGATTAATTGTAGAATTTTCCTGGCTGAAACCTGTTGCTCTGTTCTGACTTTATAAGGGATTTTCTAGAGAAGGCCCCTTTAAAAGACCTTCAAAAAGGCCTAAAATCATGATCAAATTTCCCTAATATTTCTGCCTTGCAGCAATAACTTGAAACGCTTTGGCACCTGTTATCCNCTTTCTTATGTTGAAAGCCATTCAAAGAATATGGAGTTAATATTGAGAAAATTTTTCCATACTGGGTGAGTCAGAAAACAACACACCGTTTGAAAGGCTACTTCCCTGAAATACCAAAGCAATACTATAAGTTAATATCTTATTGAAGAGCCAACATTTTTGATTAATTGTAGAATTTTCCTGGCTGAAACCTGTTGCTCTGTTCTGACTTTATAAGGGATTTTCTAGAGAAGGCCCCTTTAAAAGACCTTCAAAAAGGCCTAAAATCATGATCAAATTTCCCTAATATTTCTGCCTTGCAGCAATAACTTGAAACGCTTTGGCACCTGTTATCCTCGTGGGAAAATGAATAAAATACCCAACTAGTGTAACAGAATTATTCAAGGGGATTCCAGCCTCATAAGGGGATAATACATGCTAACACAGGTAATTGCTGTTGCTGCGTGGCAGGAAAACTGATAAAACTTGATCATCATTTTTTGCTGTTTTTAGACTTTTTGAAACAGACTTCTCAATAAAATCTCCCATAAATACGGCAAAGAGAGACCAATTGATACCAGGTAAATTCTCACATCTAATTGAACATATCGGCTATAAAAAGACACTTAGCAACATTATTGCTTTGATATCCAGGGAAGAGTATTTTTCAAATGTTGTGCATTTTTTGACTCACCTGGTATAGTGACTCACCATATCAGTTTCTGGGATATAAAAATCAGAAACAGCAGCAGCCAGATAAAACATGGCATGAGGTCCCATAGCTGCCAGAGCCTCGGCAGATGCTTTCAGGAGGAACAGATAGTCTGATAATGTCAGAAATCCAATTTGGAGCAGCAGGCATGTGCTTTGAGCCTAGAAAGTAATAAGCAAGCTGATTTCTGATGCTGCTTAATAAAAAAACATGAACCCTTCTTTCTTCACTGACCATATTGGACTGACCTACAGATCAGATAACTGCGAAAGAAAATTTGCCCCTTGTTATCTTGAATCTGAGTCCTTGAAATGTTTTCTCAACCCAGTGCTACTACTTCTAAATCAGCTATTTTGCATATAGTATGTTGCCTTCTGTGTCGCTTTTCTAATTATTTGCTGTTGATTCCTCAGTAAAAACCTGGTCATCTTAAAAAAAAACCCCAGCAACTTTCTTCCCATGAAGTCCTGACTGTTACACGGCCTTTTCTAACATACTAACTGGGGTGCATGGTTCCTCCCCAGCCCCTTCTTAAGTCCTAATTTTATTTACATTTTAAACAGGCCTATTGTCCCTTTAATCAAGGAAATGATGGATGCCCCCAGTCATGGTCCCTTAAAAGAGGCTCTGCTGTTACAATGTTTCAGATATTTTGATGATAATCTGGAAAAAATCTAATTCATACCTCTTTGTACTTCCTGAGAATGTCCTGAAGCCACGGGGCTCTTGATTCGTCAACTGAAAAATGAAGACAGCACACAGTAAAAAATTGGGTTCGCATTTAGTTTGTAGAAAATTTGTGCAAAGTTTGTTGTGAGTTTATTATTAGTATGTTCAAATTTTAAGAGTTTGTAAATTGTTTGCAAAGAGTTTACATTTAGCACCAAACCAGTCTGCAACAGTTTGCTTGAAGCTTCCTGAAAGCATGCAAATTTGCACCAACTCCATACAAACTTGCAAACTCCAAAAGAACAATAGAACATACTCAATGAAAACTGATTGCAACGTTTGCGCAAATTATATTTTATACTAAGGGGGTAGGAAACTGTCAGTGCTTTAGCTAGTGTTAATCAAAGTTATGACAAAATATTACAAAACAGTCCTTTAGTCAAGTTTTCTTGATAAGCAAAAAAGTCCAGTTCTACTCCGTACAAGACCTAAGTCAACAATCAGAGGCTGATAAAATTTCTTTCTTCCTGGGAACGGCAAAAATTTCGTCAAAACTACCTGCAAATTTGTTTTGATTTGACAATGATTTAGTGGATTGTACAGCGTAGTTCGTGCAAGTTGTAGATAGAATATAGTTCACATGCTACTTGGTGAAATTTAACAAGTTCATAAACCAACATCTTAAGGTTTAAACTGTGCAACTGAAGAGCTCAGGGTGTAACTAGAGAGCTCGATGATAGGCTGATCCGGACGAAATCTAGTACTTATAACGATAAATCTTTTTCAAGGAATTAAATTTAGTTTTCTCGATAACAATTATCACAGGTTCTAGTTCTTGCGTTTTGATGGCAGCATAAAACTTTAGCCTGTTTTTTTTAACGGCGTTCCCCTGTTCCCACACTTGATTGGCCTCTGTCAATAATACCTTGTTTTTTTCCTTTATGTACGGTATATATTGTTTTACATATAAAATTGTCCACTGGATTTAAAGTTGCACTTTCCCCATCTTTTACTTTGATTTAGCCAGTATACATTATGGAGAAGAACACTGTTATAGATTTCTAACAGCTAACCTGCAAGGCTGCAAGTGCCATGCTGATCAACTTGCATTTCAAGCATATCAAGGGCATTGTGGCTCTCAAAATGTCTGCAAAATGGTTCCAGTGAGCGTTGTCTGTGAAGAAATATAACTGCATATCCATGCTGCAGAAAGTACCTGACAACTGTTAAGAAATCTACAAAACACAAGATCAAAGATGTGATTCCATTATTCTGATCTAGTAATAGCTTCTACATTCTTCGTAACTTAAGAATCTAAGTAGAGCCATGTCTGCTCAACAAGGTACCAGGAGAGTGAATAATGCACATTTGAAAAAATACTGTTCGCTGCATATCAAAGCAATGATTTTGGCAAATGTCTTGTTTAATAGCTAAAACGTTCAATTCGATTTTAAAATTTACCTGGCTTAAATTGGCCTTCCCAATCGGAAGCTAAGGGAGATTTTCTGAAGAAGCCAGCTCAAAATGATGATAAAAAACCCGTTCAAAATGATGATCGAATTTTGTAGGTTTTCCTGCATTACAGCAATGACAATTATTAGCATATGTGTTAACCTCTTGGAAGGATGAAATTCCCTTGAATAACTTTGTTAAGTTTGTAAGGATGACTTTTCATATCTCCAGAAGGATAAAACGTGCTAAAGCGTTTTCAAGTCATAGCTGTAAGGCGGAAATTTTAGGGAAACTTGATTGTTATTTTCCGCCAGTTTTGACGGACTTTTGCAGAGACCTTCTTCAAAAAATGCGTCATAAGTTGGGAATGGAGAGGTGAATTTCATCCAGGTATATTTGTAAAATTAATTGGACCTGTTATCTATTCAATAAGGCATTAACCTATATCATGTTCCTTTATATTTAGGAAACAGTGGCCTTTGAAATGATTTGAGATTTTTCGTAAGTACGCTGAAATATTGGAACAAAGTTACAAGGTGAAAATACCGGATGACCCAGAAAAAACGATCCGAGAAATTCTTTCTAGCCAAGCTTACAGACTAGCTAGACTTTAAGCTGGAACAAAGTTTGAATCCCTCCTTTTGGTTTATTAATGTTTCTCAATTTTATAGAAAGAATTTGTCGGTTCACTTTTTTCTGGTTCACTTTTTTCCTTGTAAGTTTGTTGCAATATTTCAAAGTGTACTTGATGAGTTAGAAAAAACTCAAATCAATCATGAATAATGATATATATATACATTGCCAGTATTCTTTTATTTTTAACCATGTTATTGTTGGAAATTGATGAAAGTAAAGGATTGACACCAGGCAAAAGTTGTTTAAAAATTTTCCTGTTCATTAAATATCTTTCACGAAAGGATACTCAGCGGAGGCTGCTCCTCTTGTTCCTTGGCTGAAATTATCAACAAATCTGACAGTATTGCTTTCTAATGGTACCGTAGTACCTCCACTCTGAAATAAAAAAATGAGATATAATGCAAGTATATAAATGCAAAAAAACATGAGCTAAAATGCAAAACATGAGATATATGCACAATATAAATCTGAAAATACAGAACGCATACATGTTGTGAAAATTGTTTGCTTCAATAAAATAAAACCATTTGAAAAATAATTTATAACTATTTGAATTCCTTCAGTACATAAAGAATTACACAAAAATATGGGAGTTTGAAGTTTTGAAACTTTATAGGCGTTGGACCACCATTTGATTTTTCCTTTTCTCCCTTCTCTTTTCTTGTTTAAAGGGAATCTAAGCATATAAAAGTGGCTCAAGCCACCTGCGGTCAGATTCTAGCCTATCGGATATCAGTATTTCCTGTTGACCTTGATCAGTTACCCAAATATGGCTCGGCGCATGTCAAGGTCTACACGTATTTTTTTTATAAGAAACTAAGAATTTGAGCCAGTACTGAAAGTTTCTTAAAATTATCAGATTTTCAGTACTCAGAGTTTCTTACGAGTTTCTTACGACTTCCATAAAAATCTTTATGTTTACTTCCTGTGCCCTCGTGAACATTTCAAAACAAAGTTTTTTTAAGCCTTTCCAAAGTTTAGACATTACTCAAGTGCCTTTCAAGTAATATGACAAAGGAAAAAAGTGAAAAGAAGGTAAAACTATACTAAGAATTTCCTTGGCTAAAATAAATAGTTTCTTAACTAATTTTTTCCCAGTACTGGAGTTTCTTAACTTTTTGGCGATCTGAGTTTCTTATAAGCAGTTTCTTATAAAAAAAATACGTGTAGTCTTTGCACGGCTATTTCTATCAAAGGCTTATATATGCTTAGATTCCCTTTAAGTAAATAAATAAATAAATAGGCTTTATTCTATTCCAAGTGCTTGNCATTTCAAAACAAAGTTTTTTTAAGCCTTTCCAAAGTTTAGACATTACTCAAGTGCCTTTCAAGTAATATGACAAAGGAAAAAAGTGAAAAGAAGGTAAAACTATACTAAGAATTTCCTTGGCTAAAATAAATAGTTTCTTAACTAATTTTTTCCCAGTACTGGAGTTTCTTAACTTTTTGGCGATCTGAGTTTCTTATAAGCAGTTTCTTATAAAAAAAATACGTGTAGTCTTTGCACGGCTATTTCTATCAAAGGCTTATATATGCTTAGATTCCCTTTAAGTAAATAAATAAATAAATAGGCTTTATTCTATTCCAAGTGCTTGGGCTTCATCTCGTACTTGGTTTTCGGAAGTTACATCGCACTTGTGCACCTACTACTAGGCTAGATCCAATAAGGAACAAACAAAACATTTGTCTCATTCATTGTATCAATTGATTGTCCTCCGTATTATTAATATTCCTTCCAAACTGAAACACATAGTGTAAAAAGAATGCTGCCATGCTAAATTTTGCAAAATAATTGATACGACTTTCGCGCCAAAATATCAAATACCGGTTGGTTTTTATAGGCCGAAAAGAAAGGGCCTAAGTTTTTTAAATGGCGGTTGCCTTCCCGTTCAGACAAAAAAAATGTGAATTCATTAAATTCCTCGCGAAAGAATTACCTGAATAGATACTCCAAAAAACTCTTTGACTGTGAACTATGGCATCGATGAGCAACTGCAATCCGCATATGGCCTAATTCCTCTACTTTGAACTGGCCTAATTACTAATCTATGCACAACTAATTTATTACTTCGCATTTTTAGGGCTGCCTCATCAATGCGAAATTATGAATGATAGATAAATTATCTTGCTTTGTAAATGAATTTGAACACCTACCGTCACTAAAACAATGTTTCTCCCCAGCTGCCGATGTTTCGATGCAAAATCTTCGATTGCTCTTTTCGCTTCTTCAAGATTTGATGGTGGACGTGAACGAGAAAAATACTCGTGCCAATCCGCCATTTTCGAAGTTTGCAATGCAGAGGGAAGGACGAAGGAAAGCTCCTCAACTGGAAGCAGTCAAGTGACGTCACAAGAGGGGAAAATTACTTCTCTTCCTTTTTACGAGAAGCTTTTTTCTTATGTTTCCTTTCACCAGCGGTTATCGCCAATGATCTTAATAGATCCCGTGTGTTGTATGCTAAGTTATACTTTGGTAATTTCATACCTTCTTGTTATACACCATTATTTTAAACACACTTACACATTTTTTTGTTTTTGTTGTTTTTATCTCAAAATTTTCGCAGCCCTCCGGCTGCCTCTTCAGTGAGAATGCTTGAATCTCCCGAATGTTGCGTTCTTTGACAGTTCTTCGATCTCAAGTTCGATAAATTAATTGGCTCGAATCCGGTTCTGCGTTCTCTTAACTTATTCGAATTTCCCCATTCTTCTTTTGTATTCAACGTTGGATTTAATTCATTTATGAAGACTGCTTCGGTGACTTGCCTGAGCATCGCATCACCTGGGCATTTGGCCAGTAAGTCCAAAGCTAGTCTTTGCGGAACCGCATCATGTCTCTCTACCATGTGTTTGTGGAACACCGAGTTCTTATCTTTGTTTTCGTATTTTGAAAAGTGTTCGCTTGCTCTTTCTCCAATGCTCCGTGCTGTTTCTCCTATATAGGTTCCGTCTCTACTATCTCTTCCCACACAACCGTTACACGTAACTCTATAAACAACGTCTCTTGCTCTGCAGTTTATTTTTGGGTTTATCTCGCAAACTTTACAGTTCTCTCNGGCAGAGAGAACTGTAAAGTTTGCGAGATAAACCCAAAAATAAACTGCAGAGCAAGAGACGTTGTTTATAGAGTTACGTGTAACGGTTGTGTGGGAAGAGATAGTAGAGACGGAACCTATATAGGAGAAACAGCACGGAGCATTGGAGAAAGAGCAAGCGAACACTTTTCAAAATACGAAAACAAAGATAAGAACTCGGTGTTCCACAAACACATGGTAGAGAGACATGATGCGGTTCCGCAAAGACTAGCTTTGGACTTACTGGCCAAATGCCCAGGTGATGCGATGCTCAGGCAAGTCACCGAAGCAGTCTTCATAAATGAATTAAATCCAACGTTGAATACAAAAGAAGAATGGGGAAATTCGAATAAGTTAAGAGAACGCAGAACCGGATTCGAGCCAATTAATTTATCGAACTTGAGATCGAAGAACTGTCAAAGAACGCAACATTCGGGAGATTCAAGCATTCTCACTGAAGAGGCAGCCGGAGGGCTGCGAAAATTTTGAGATAAAAACAACAAAAACAAAAAAATGTGTAAGTGTGTTTAAAATAATGGTGTATAACAAGAAGGTATGAAATTACCAAAGTATAACTTTTTTCTTATGTTTTTGGGAAAATTCCTCGAATTTGAAAAAGATTTTGACTGCAAGGGTACGAGAATTTAAAAAAGATTTTTTCATCTATTTTCACCTTTTCCGTCACCTTTTCCTTAAAAAATGTATCTGCCCCGATATATTAATTTCCACTTGCAGAAGTAATCTCTAATACTTCAGGTAACTACTACTTCTTGAAATCGATCATTTATAATGCCACGAATTCCTCACATAAACTGAAAGCCTGTTACGAAAAAGTTCACGTGTTTGCGAAGCAGTGGCGGCGCCACGGGGGGGGGGGACTGGGGGGGACTCGTCCCCCCCACTTCTCTCCAAAGTCGGTTTTCCATCGCCCCCGGACCACCATTACAGTTTTCCCCCCAGTTGTTGGCGGCTGGCGCCGCCACTGTTGCGAAGGTTACCGTCAATGCATGGTCAATGTTACAATTCTTATTCCTTACAAATCAAGACTGCTACAAAAGAGGTCTAAAACTTCTGAAACTTACATTTCGAAATTTGTTGTTACAAGACAAAAGGTTTAGATATAATTTTTTGTCTACACTCTTTGAGGAGTTTCTGGTACCGTTTCAAACTTGTCAACTGTCAAAAGAAAGGGATTATGGTACAAGTTACTGAAAATGTCTCTTTCATCAAGCTGAATACTTGCAAAGGACAAACGACGAAACGGCGCCTCCATACAAGGGCACAAAAATTTCTTGCGACACAAATTAATTCTTGGCTGTGTCTGATTTGCGCAAAAATTAATGTAAATGGACGGAGATATAGCAACCAATCTAAGAATAGAACAAAAGAAGGCCACGTGCCATCTTTTGTCAAGGCGATATTTATTCACGAGGAAACATATGGATCTGGGTGTTATAAGGTGCTTCCTTTCGTACATCCGTTATTCCGTGTAGTGGTATAGTCAAGTGACTTTGTATCACCGTTATATTTCGTTTAGGCCCATTATCTTCATTCGTTTACAGTTTTTCGCAGTAAGATAAACTCCATCTGAATATGTTATTTTGAAAAATAAGGCAACAATTCTGTATCTATAAAGCAGTCCATGCTCTGCTACTGACACGAAATAGGGGCGATAGATCCTGCTGCTCATACAAATGTATTTCTTTCCTGTGGTACAAGGTTGGAAAATTGCTGCAACTGCTAAAGGTATTCTTCAAAGCACAGAACAATTGTTTGGCCCACAACCACATCTGCCACATTTTCCTTTCTTTGTATTATGGCTATTCTCCTTCTTCCGATTGACAAGAGGTGATGTTTCACTGATGTCTGCAAATGCTGTTGGCAAAGAGTACACGTTTAGAACTTAGATAAAATATAAACACAAAGAAAAAAGAACTTTCGTGAACTAAAGCTTGATCTTCTAGCCGATTGGATGGGCCAATCAGAATTTTTGCCTAGTTTTTGGAGTTTCAATACAATTTTTTTTATAGGGGCTCTCAGTAAAATGGTGGCTCCAAAGATTTCCGAGGTTTGTTTGAAAGTATGTCAAAATAAATAAAACACAAAAGACGATGCAATTTAGTTTTCACAAATTGTTGCTTCCTTCTTCGAAAATATTACCCTAAAAATAAAAGCGTTTTCTTTTCTCCATTCCTCTATTTTCCCTTCTCTCTTTCGAGGTTCTGGAATCCAGGACACATGGTATATAGACACCACACCAAGACACGACAAATCAACTACAAAATGGTGAAAACCGAAAAAAATTGTTGCTGACTTTGCCACTCTTGTTAAACCTGTTGTTGTCGTGAATTGATACTATTTTGAATAATATCTCTTCTCTCTTCTTACACTCTTCTTATCAGACATCTTAAAACCAAATGACGAAAAAGAGTTCGTGTCTAATCCAATACACGGTTTTTTTATAAGAAACCTGGATCAGGCCATAGTTCTAAAAGTTTCTTAATTCAACATGAAAATTTCCGCATTTTGGTACTAAAAGTTTCTTAATTAGTTTCTTATTTTTTAAATGCATGAAATATCAGGTAGTTTCTAACACTGCTGCAGATATGTTTCTTGACATATAAAACATTTGGTAGGAAGAAAAAGTGTTCTATGACGTTCAAAACATAAAACTGTTAGCTAATATTACTCAAGAATAAGGGTTCAACGACACATTTACCATAAAATCCTTAAATTTAACTTTTAAAAGTTTCTTACTACTTCTCAGACATAGTACTAGAGTTTCTTAAAATTTTGGCCATCTTAGTACTAGTTTCTTATAAACCAGTTTCTTGTAAAAAAAAACGTGTAACACTGGCTGAACTTTCTGACCCTTCCTATTGTTTGGTGGAACTCCCTAAGGATAAAAACCATAACACAGTAATCGGTGTCAAGCAAACCTTACCATCTTTGCCCTGGCCTTCATTTTCAACATTTCCATCAAGTTCTATGTAATTTACTGTTCTTCCACTGAGTAGTTTGGTGTGTTGGTAGTCATTGGAAACACGGGCAGACACCTTGCTTTCAATATCTTCAATCAAGAACAAAAATTGATAAGCTGCTTTTGTAAGTTCTACGTCCTTTTTGTAAACCCTAGGACTGGTTCCATCAACTCTCACTAGCTCATGCTTGATGAGAGGAGAATTTTCTTGAATTCTAAAATCGTCATCAGCATAAATCTCAAACAAATCATTGTTAGCTCCGGCTGCTTGGCCTAAAATCAACATCACTAATTTTGGATCGTTCTCATATTCCGGGTGTTTCCAGGAGCATGTCCATGTAATGTTTTGTTCCACAGCTTCTACTTTAGTTTCCTCTTCTGGCTCCATCATATCATTTGAATATTCTTTTCTTGTTCAAAATCCGATAAACTCTTGTCCAGTGCCAGACCAGACGGTCGCAGACTAAACGACACACCCCTCTGCGATGCGAAATCACAACTCTTTTGTAAAAAGACAATAGCCACGCGGAAGCGAGACGGCCAGGTCTAAAACGCGGACATCGCGGACATCGCGGACGTCGCGGACATGTCCGCGCCATTTCCATGTCTGCGTTTTAGGTTTTCGTATAGAGAAAAACCTAAAACGCGGACATCGCGGACATTATCTAATTCTCCGGAATAAATTGTTAAATGAGCATGTTTCCACGATTTTTATTCACGGAGAGTGCATGAAAAATAGCAACGAGATTACCAACAAGGAGCAGCCCCTGCAAAGCTGTTTCTCGCTGTAAAAGAAGACATTCGATAAACACTTCGGGAGTCCCTAATTCAAGATTCAATCAAGATTCACACTAATTCAAGATCCGGAATTCAAGATTCAAGATCAATCAAGTGATCTTTGGCACAATGAGTGACGTTTCAAAGTGAAAAACTTGGTTTTATAAGTGTTTCAATTTGGAAAAACTTAACATTTTTTGCATTTGGCTCCCTTGGCTCTACTGAGTGGAAGGTCACACACAATAGATGTTTCTTTCATTTTCAGTGAAATTACTAAGCTCTTAAAGATACATTGAAATATGATGTCCACTATTCCGGATGTTTACAAATAGCGGACAGCGATAAGGTTTCTTTTATGGCCTAGGCATGCTCCCCCTC
>REGM01000006.1:1118360-1148296 GCA_004194415.1 Aurelia aurita | reverse complement strand
ACCTAAAACGCGACATGGAAATGGCGCGGACATACTTTGTTTCGGAGAATTAGATAATGTCCGCGATGTCCGCGTTTTAGGTTTTTCCCTATACGAAAACCTAAAACGCGGACATGGATAAGGTTCGGACATGTCCGCGATGTCCGCGATGTCCGCGTTTTAGACCTGGCCGAAGCGAGACTTCGAAAACAATACACACGTGAGTAAAATGGCCACCGCAAAAGCAGCAAAGATTCATTCTATCACAAACTTGTCTCCTGAGAGAAGCTTTGGGGGTTTCCCACGGAACTACGTTGCAAAGTTGAGTGACGATTCCACGAGCAGGTAGATCAAGCATGCGAAATTAGGCTATCGGAAAGCCAACTTTTTGCTGGTGGTGGCGGCATGGCCTGGCTGGCAGTACTGAGGGGTTGAGGGGAAGTTCCAAATGGGCACCAACAAAGGTGGGCATTTGATATTTCATTGTTTTCATCACGTACCCCTTCTCTGACCTTGTTTGAAAACCTGTTTTGCATCCCCTACACACTTACGTCAATTTGATATTTTCGTCAAAGGATTAAAACCATGACGTCAAGCCTCTTTATCTTGCACCGCGACGCCGCGATAAAACCAGATCGACCGGTTTATCCAACTTGAAACGACATGATTCCAGAGCATGATTTAGCTTCCGTAGTGCATGGATTCGGCGGTGGTGCCCACGTGATATCAGGGATTTGTAAACGTTCTGTTCAAAACATACACATGTACAACTCTATATGATCACATGCATGAGTGATTCATGGATAATGATCACATGTTTCTGTCACAATGAGCAGATGATATGATTATATTAGCCAATCAGAGGCTGACAGATGCATCAGCTGGCCTCTGATTGGCTAATGTAAATCGTCTCATGGTGACAGGTAGTCTGATTATAAGAAGCGTTGGAAAAGCAACCTCTGCACAAAATGGTGACTTTGAAAATCGAAGAGCTGTCTTCAACGGAGAAGGAATTTACGGTGAGTTTATGAAATGTTTTAATAATCGTTTTCATGTTATTATGAATGAAATAAATGTATTTAAGAATTTAGAATGAATCTTTTGTAACTGACACGGTTTCAATTTTATTTCTAGATGGGTAAAACATCAGCTGTTCTGGTTTTGAACGAAGGCGCGAAAGAAGAATCTCCCAAGAGAGATCCGTTTGCCGTTACAGACGATGTCGTATCAAACGAAATAGAGTGGTCTGGTGAGTTCACCTTACTTAATTTATCTTTATTTTGTGATCGAATGTATTCCGAAAAGCCGAACACATAGGCTCAAGCTTGTATAAATTTTACACATTTCGAAAGAGGAAAACCCATCCCATGTGCATCTCCGGTTGAATGAATGGTTTGCCCACATGTTGTACGAAAGTGTCCAACCGCAGTGCAGGTACTCTTGTGAAATAGTTTTATTATGACACTATGAATTTTGCAATTTATCAAAAAATTTGAATCCATTTTGAAAGTCATAATCCAATTTGTCTTGTTGATTTTGAAGTGAACTGATTTTGATGAATTTTGGCGGTTAAAATATTTTTGGCGCGCGACTCCAACAGTCGAATGGCCTAAATGAAATTTGGCGAAATTTGACTCACTAAAAATGGAGAATATCTTTTTAATCAAACACAATGTTATCTAAATGGGCAGGAAGCCACTTATGCTTCGTAAAGACTAGAGTGGCATGAATGTACTTCCTTCCAATCCTTAGCGAATCACTTGAAAATGCCGGTCGCGGCCAACCCACCAATGCGAGAAAAATTTCCTTGTCCAGTGACCGGCCAGTGACACAGTCAAAACAGCCCAGGTAGTAAATTTACACACCTTTTATCGTTGCAGATTTGACAACTGTGGGAAAAATCACACGTGTCCTGAAAATTATTGGAAAATTCTGCCTCCTGCTTACACTTCTCTACATGTTCATTTGTTCACTGACCTTCCTGAGCTCTGCTTTCCGTCTTCTTGGAGGAAAAGCAGCTGGCGAGGCTTTCGCTTCAAATGAAGTCCTCCAGAATCCAGTTGCCGGATTGATGATCGGTGTCCTTGCTACTGTGCTTGTTCAAAGCTCATCGACCTCTACTTCCATAGTTGTTGCAATGGTTGCATCAAAAAGTAAGTTATTTTGTCAACATCCTGAAATATTTTTAGGAATCATTTGATGGGCAAAAATCGTTTGATCTAACTTTTCAAACTGTGAAACCCAAGTATTTACATTCATGATCCAGACCAGATCATTAAGAGTATCTTTGAATTTATGAAATACACTAGACAATTGAATTGCAGAAAAACTCTTGTTTTATTATACACTGAAGGAAACTGTTTGATTTTTATCTGTAAAAACAAAAAAATTGTTTTTGGGGGGAATACATCTAAAAATTATTGTCTTTTCAGTCAAAATTGTGTTTGTTTTGAATGTAAATTTCAACAAATGTCAAAAAATGAAACTGAGCAGAAAATTTAGTCTCGGAAGAGAAGAGAATGAAAAACAAGCAACATATTAAAAAATCTGAAAAATTGTGCACAGCTAGTTCTACTAAAGAGACCCAAGTTTATATATGATTTTAATTGGGAGGCATAATGATATCAGTTCCACAAACCATCCCAAGAAAACCAGTCTGGCTGTGCTACTTTGACAGTGCTACTTTGACATCATTTTTATCCAGGCTCCTTTTTTCATCCGTGCACATTTCTCATCAAACATTATATTTTAGTCCTCAGCGTCCGCACATCCATACCAATAATCATGGGAGCAAACATCGGCACATCCGTCACCAACACATTGGTGTCACTTGCACAAGTATCAGACAGGGATCAGTTCCGAAGAGCATTTGCAGGAGCTACTGTTCATGACATGTTTAACATCCTCTCTGTTCTTGTGTTCCTTCCAATTGAAGCAGCCTGTGGTTATCTCTTCTACTTCACCAGATACCTTGTAAAGCAGATGAATCTCCATCAGGCGACTGCTGGGACCAAGAAAGAGTTTCTCAAAAAGCTGACCAATCCATTCACAAAGCTAATCATCCAACTTGACAAAAGCGTCATCACTAAAATTGCAAAGGGTGACAAAGCAGCTGCTTCAGAAAGTCTAATCAAGTATTGGTGTGACAAAGGAAAGAAACAAGTCATCCAAGTCAATGCAACATCAGAAATTGTAGCAGGGTCAACACTGTTGAACTCCACCACCACACTTGTCAACAAGACCATTACTGTTCACAGCAAACCATGCAAATTTCTGCTTCATGACACTGGTTTGAGTGATTCAGTTGTTGGTATCATCATGCTTATTGCCTCTCTGATAATCCTCTGCTTCTGCTTGGTTTCCATTGTAAAACTTCTTCACTCAATGCTTCAAGGCCGTTTAGCTGTAGTCATCAGGAAAACAGTGAACAATGACCTCCCAAAACCATTTGGTTTTCTCACTGGGTACCTTGCTATCATAATTGGTGCACTGATGACAATATTGGTGCAATCAAGTTCAATTTTCACATCAACGCTGACACCACTGGTTGGTCTGGGACTTGTGAGCATTGAAAGAATATTTCCACTGACACTTGGCTCTAATATTGGCACAACTGGCACAGGCCTTCTGGCAGCCATGGCAAGCTCTGGCGACAGTCTTCATTATTCTCTTCAGATAGCATTGTGTCAT
Source organism: Aurelia aurita (assembly GCA_004194415.1). NCBI lineage: Eukaryota > Metazoa > Cnidaria > Scyphozoa > Semaeostomeae > Ulmaridae > Aurelia > Aurelia aurita. The sequence goes on along the minus strand of REGM01000006.1, from coordinate 1,144,627 downwards.
CTGTTTTTCAATATTTCTGGCATATTGCTATGGTATCCGATACCAGCAATGCGCAAGATTCCAATAAACATGGCTAAGTTTCTTGGCAACACAACAGCAAAGTACAGGTGGTTTGCACCAGTCTACATTGTACTGTTCTTCTTTTTGATTCCTGGTTTCATATTTGCCTTGTCCATGGCAGGGAAATACTGGCTGTTTGGAATTGGTGGAGCTGTAATGCTTCTCATCTTCTTCATAACCATTACAAATTTGTTGCAGAATAAAGCACCAAATCGTCTCCCAGAAGTACTAAGGACTTGGGAATGGATGCCTCTCTTCATGCGGTCATTGGAGCCACTTGATAAAGTTATCACAAAAAGTGGTGAATTAATCAGGACTATCAAGAAAGGGCGCAGATCAACGAAAGAGGTTACAGTACATTTGAGAACAGGTAATTTGATGCATAATGTTGATAAAACCTTAGCTGAACAGCAGATCTCAGTTGTGTAGTCAAATACAGAAGGTCTATCAATCTAGGTCCCCTCAGAAGACTAGGAAGTCCCCTGAAACTAAGTTAATTAAGGATCAGTTTCTATTGCAACGAGAGTGACCCATAATGCTAACAGCTTGATAAAGAAAATTTTCAGGCACCTGGCTGCAAAGTTTATTGCATACTGCCAAAAACTTGCTTGAAAGCATGAAAGTTTTCACCTTGTAGGAGTTGATGAGTCGACATAAATCTATCTGCAAACTTGTTGCTTTGATTGTCCAGGATTGTGGGTCACTTTTAGCAGTTGCAGTTTGGCTTAGTTTTCAAAACAGACAAATTTAGAAATACAAATAAACGGTTCTAGCTGATGCTTTTATGAAGCAAAGCTAATGAAACTAAAAAAGTTACCAACAATTTCTATCCCCTAGAACATCTGCTGGCAGCTCCTTATAGAATTGCTAATTACGATTTTTTTACTACGCAGTTCACATACCATTAATTTGATCACAAATTATTAACAGACACAGTGGCAAACACCTGGATGCTCAAGGGGTGGTAAAACTGAACCATGACATTTTGAAAACAATAAAAAAAACTGTGTGATTTGTGAGTCAACATATACTTGTGCCCTAAATATTTACGTATTTGTCACTGTGTCCAGATTTGTGTTTAGTAGGCTCCAAGCAATTAGGCTAAGTGTATGATATTTTGCAAATGGACAAAATTATGAAGGTGTGTTGTACAATCATCTCCACTGTGCAAGAATTATTCAACCTTAAAACATATCTCCCTTGAGTAATAAAGTTAATTTCTTCAACTTCCGAAGTTCAGATGTCTTACTCCAGTGTTACTCTCCTTAGAATAATTTGATCACCAATTTTCTAATCAGACTTGGAGCACACTAAACACAACTTGTATATATTGGCCTTTGTAGACATGTTTGGGCAAACGTGTACTGTCAAACTCGCATAAGTTGGATTGCTTCAGACCAATGAAAAAAGTCTGACTAACACAAACTCTAAATTATGCAAATTAGTTTGAAAAGAAAAATGTGGATGCAACTTTCAGGTTTGTCCAATTTTCTGACTTGTGGGAATATCCAACTTATGCCAGGTTAAATGTAGTTGTCATGCATTGCTTGACCTCTATTCACTACATATATAACATAAAAGCAAAAAATTAGTGCTCAAAAATATTTATGAAAATTTTTGCTTTTGTGTGATAACTTATAAAAAATGTTTAGGTATATTTATTCACAATTTGTAGGTCAGATTTCATCTTAGAGAGTGGTTTATGGTATTTAAGAAATACATGATTGAAGATTTGCATATGTTTAGCAAAATCTATGCTAAGTCTTCTCTCTTTTTGAAATCTTTTTTTGTGATATTTCGCAACATTCTTTTAATCTGCAACTGTTTTCTTTGCAACGATAGAAAAGCAGTTCTTACGTTCATGTTTAAGACGCTTTCTTATGCGTCATTTTCAGATCTACTGCAATTATCCTTTTTTGTATCTCATTACTTTAAGGATTGCTTGAGCTTACTGCCTCGGGGATGTATTTCGACAGTGTTTTAAATACGGTTAAGATGAAAAACCTTTGAAATGTCTCGGATTTTCTGCTCGAAGGTGACCTATTTTCTCTTTTCCGAGATTTCCATATTCTGTTTCATAACTTGAAAAAAAGTAAAACATGAAAAGCTTTTCTATTCCAGTTCTCCTTGTCAGGAAAACTTGCCCGGTTAATATTTGGCACATGTTCCCAATTCATTTCTCGCAAGGGGAGGTCCAGAATTGTTGGCAGCGTTAATTCATTTGTTCGTCATTTCAAGAAACTTATCATCATTCACCAAGTTTCTTGTAGACATCTAGACGATGATTGTGGTGACCTGTTTATTGATAATCAATCTCTGGATACATTTCCTACAGAAATCAATACACTGCAAGTTATTTTCACTGAGTAGGTGCTATTTTTTGGGCTGATTTGAAGGTCATAGAAAGAAGAGCCTCTTACAACAGTTACGCTCCACGAGATGCAATTGGGGAATCCTAGCCGTATTAAAGAAAACGAACTTTGTACTTCTTTAGCAGGGATTACAGAAGACTTCTAAAATCATATGCATAGATCTCCAGAGGCAGAGCTGCAAAAATCCATATTTTACTGATAATCTTATTATTTTCAGTGCAAGTTGAAATTCGTCGTTTTAATTAGGTCTTTTTCTTGATTTTACAGGATATCTGGTGATTCTACGCAAATGCTGCAAGTTTGTTCTCAACAAAATGCGAACGCGCGATAACTTTCGGTTCTTCTATTTTGCTCTTTTTGACCTAACGGAGTAAGCATTTATTACATAAATTAAGATCACGGATTCGTAGTAAACAACAGAAAGTGCTGAAGTAACCAGATTTGAAAGGGAATCGAAGTATATATAACCCTTCGATAAAAATAGCCTTGCAAAGACAATGTGACACGTCCCGAACCATATTTGGGTGATTGATCTACGTCAACAGGAAATACTGATATCTGATAGGCTAGCATTTGACCGCAAGTGGCTTGAGCCACTTTATATGTTTAGATTCCCTTTAAGCATCTAAAATAAGTAAAATTTGCACGAACTACCTTTTTAATCATTATTAAACTACAGTTTTCAATATTATTAAATAGAAGGGAGGTAAATATATAACAAATGACTCTCTCAATGCCAGAGGTAGNAAACAACAGAAAGTGCTGAAGTAAACACGATAATCTCAAAAGATTTCAAGTTGAGAGTATCATGAACTAAAACTAAAATTAAAACTCCTCCAACTTTAAACACAAGTGCCATGTTAACTTTTAAACGCCAGATTTGAAAGGGAATCGAAGTATATATAACCCTTCGATAAAAATAGCCTTGCAAAGACAATGTGACACGTCCCGAACCATATTTGGGTGATTGATCTACGTCAACAGGAAATACTGATATCTGATAGGCTAGCATTTGACCGCAAGTGGCTTGAGCCACTTTATATGTTTAGATTCCCTTTAAGCATCTAAAATAAGTAAAATTTGCACGAACTACCTTTTTAATCATTATTAAACTACAGTTTTCAATATTATTAAATAGAAGGGAGGTAAATATATAACAAATGACTCTCTCAATGCCAGAGGTAGAAAGAGCAAACTAGAAGGACTACACCACAGATGACAAATTATGAAAAAGGAGTGGTTTGAAAATTATATATTTAAAACTTTGATATTGACATTTCGCTAAACGTTTTGCGAACTGACTGCGGCGCAATTTTCTTCAAAACGTATTTCTAACTGAATTTCGGTACACGGTAAACGAGTGACGTGGGAAGTGCGAATGGAGGGGGGGGGAATAGAATTATGGGAAACGTGCCATTTCCTTTAGAAAACCCACATATCGTACTATCTGCGTGTAACGCAGTGTGTGGAAAAGGAAAGCGTTTAATTGTCGAAAACTAGAAAGGCAAACGTTTTACCCAACATGTCTCGATAACGAAGAACAAATGATTAGAAACTGCCCACAATATTTCTTAACTATGTAATTTGTACCAGTTTCCAGCAAGTCGAAGCTATCCACTTTTCAAGTCGAAAATTGTCAACTAGAAGGTGGTTGGTATGACAAAAGATTTCTGAAACATCCAACACAGAGGTGACGTGTTAGATTCTACCAGCAACAATGAAAACTAAAGCATCGAAGCAAGAAACCCTTTCCGTGGTTTCGTGATATATATCTGGTTATTTTCGGAAACACCACATACATAAACTGTTGCATTTAACAAAAGAGACATAATGAAAATTGTGTCCTTGAGAATTAAGCTCTGCTTGAGCCACATTTATTTGCTGTTCGTCACATTCAACCAACCAAATCGTACGAAGTCTCTAGGGGTGCGTGTAAGGTTTGTGTAAATTGTGTGCTGTTTTAAACACCTCATTCTTTCAAGATTACCATGCTTCGACATGTTTTGACAGGAAAAAAGCTTGGAAGCCAGAGAGAAGATCCTTCGTTTTGAAGTCTACTTCACCATTGGCACTGAATTTGTTTCCTCACAACGTCTGAGTGCATGGCCGTACACAGCTCAAAATAACTAGGGGGTNTAACAAAAGAGACATAATGAAAATCGTGTCCTTAAGAATTAAGCTCTGCTCGAGCCACATTTATTTGCTGTTCGTCACATTCAACCAACCAAATCGTACGAAGTCTCTAGGGGTGCGTGTATGGTTTGTGTAAATTGTGTGCTGTTTTAAACACCTCATTCTTTCAAGATTACCATGCTTCGACATGTTTTGACGGGAAAAAAGCTTGGAAGCCAGAGAGAAGATCCTTCGTTTTGAAGTCTACTTCACCATTGGCACTGAATTTGTTTCCTCACAACATCTGAGTGCATGGCCGTACACAGCTCAAAATAACTAGGGGGGGCAAAGAGGGGATATTTCTTCAAATTAGGTCAAAATGTCTATAAATTTAATTGTTTCCGTGGGACTTTTAGGGGGGGAACTGCCCCTGCAGCCCCTATGCTATGTACGGCCTTGTCTGAGTGATATTGCACCAAAAAATTACAAGGTCATCACAGTTAACATAAAATCTTTTTGGCCGGCCCATAACCTTTTTCCTACACAGGTTTTCGCATCAGGCAGGAGCAACACAGGAATTTATTCGCGGATGGACATTGTAGCTTTAGCTGTTGATATCCAAGTCAAGTTAACTAAGTTGCATGCGTGCTGAAAGCACTGAATTTAAAGTCTCAATTACGCAAGAGCAGACACTGGCCATTGGCAAGAGGAACAGTGATGTTATGATACCGTTGGCAGTGCTAACAAGTTAAAAGTCTTACTAAAGTGAGTTTATTGCATGCGTGTAGACCACACGACATTACAAAGAGAAGCATGAACAAACTCAAGCATACTACACATATCCAACGGAACGATCTACGACTCCAAGTGAAAGAACTTAGTAGCAGAAAAGGGATAATTATTAAACCAAGAAGTGAAGATATAAAGAAACTACACGGGTCCCAAAAAATGTTACCTAATGTTCTCTCGATTTAAAAAAAATCTTGAAGAGTTCTTATACCGTAGCAGTTATTAAAGCTAGTAAAACCCGCCTATAAGCCACCCCTACATTAATGCGATGTTTTTCTAGACGGTGAAATTTCGTTGAGTGTTTCGGAAGATAACGTGAAGCCTTTTGTTTCTATAAAGGGGTTCTAATTCGTCATTTTCTAGGTCCAAGATGTTTAACTCCACATATTGGCCTCACCCCTAATATCAGAGAGAAAGCTATGGGAAAAGCGCGGCTTATACGCGGGTGTTTACGGTAAATTATCTTTGAGACATCTTCTTGAAAGTTTGAACACTTGTCTTTTTGAAAAGTTTAAACAGCAAAATAGTTTTGGCTAAATATTCTGGAAGCTGTCAGAGTTTGAAGCATGCTTTGAGATCACACACACAAGGGCGTCGCCAGGGGTGGGCATCCCAGTTATCTCAAGCCTTTAGTTATTTACAAGCAACAACGGTGTAAAAATGGTTGGGTATACCTTTTAAGGCTGGCGACGCCCCTACACACACAGATTACCATTTCAGTGTTTGCTCAAAGGCCCTCAAACGCAAGACTGTTCCAACATCAGAAAGTAATGCAGCGCATCATGGCACATTGAGATTCGAATGATAAAATAGAAAATGATGCTGTTCGGCAGGAAGTACAATGCCTCTCAAATAACATGGTTCAGAATTAGGTTTTTCAAGACGCTGTTTCATGGTCGTTGACTCGTTTAGCCAACGCTATATTGATGCTTCCAAAAATAACAGTAGCAAAATAATTGGGTAATTTCTGCAAAATTGTAGCAAGTTATTTTGGAAACCTAATATTTATATAAAATTTTATACATGTTTACATTTGAGAATATATTTTAGTTAGATTGAAACCAAGAAGAAGCTCTTGTCTCTCTTTTTGTTAACTGCACATAAGCGCAAGTCAATTCACCTCTTGTGCGACCTTGGCAGCGGTAAGCAGGTGGTTTGATTAAAACGTTTTATAATTTTGAACGATAATCTTAAACGGATAAACAAGTTCAAGCAAGTTTTCTTGCGTAATTCCCACCGCTATCTCAGGATAATCTGTTCAAATCTGCAAAGAGCAAAGTAAGGCTCAATTTTTTGCATCACAAGTGGGGATTCTATCTATTAAACAGTGCACGGGGTTTTATTTAAGCAATGGGATTTCTGTAGGATCTTTTCTCTAATTCAAAAGGATTTCTACTAAATTCGTACTTGATTTTTTGCGAGTAACTTACCCTCTTATTTCCGGTTCTCAATAGACCATGAATTCGTACTTGATTTTTTGCGAGTAACTTACCTTCTTATTTCCGGTTCTCAATGGACAATGCGCTAAAGATGGCGTCAGGGAATTTTTTGCCATGATCCTTGGCGACTCTAAGAATTTTCGATTTAATTGATTGGTTGATTTAGGATGAGACGCAAAGCATCATGGTAAAAAATTCCTTGACACCATCTTTAGTGCAATCGTTTATTACATGTTCGCGTACAGCTTTGGTTGATTTGATTTGCATTGTCGCTCACTGTGATTTGCAATGTCAATAATCAAAATAGAGTCTACAGCCATATCGGTCGTATCAAAGAATTTGTCGTATCGGCGTTTGTTGTAATCAGGGGTGGCGCCAGGGGAGGGCCAGGGGGCTACAGGGGCCCCCCGTCGGAAGCATCTAGCCTCCCCCCGTCGGAGGAAATTTTGGGTTATTGTCGGAGGAAATATGGCAAAATGACGTACGAAAACAGCATTTTTTGCCATTTTAGCCCCCCTGTCGGAAGTTCCAGCCCCTCCGTCGGAAGATTCCTGGCACCACCCCTGGTTGTAATGTCCTAAATTTCAGCTCGGGGCGTTTTGAAATCAAATCGTTGCATTTTGGGATGTGGCAGCCCGCTGATCCCATTGTTTGCGAGCGCATTCATCGGCTAGCCCCGGTCAAGATTTAATCTAAACGCAAAGCAAAATAAACGATGCTTTCAAAACTCAGTCCGTATTGAACTCAGTACGGGCTGAAATTTCTCATTCAAAGGGTCTCTCAGAAAGGGTCGTTCCGAAAGGAAAAATTCGAAAAAAATCAGTTTCAAAAGTTGGATTTCCAAAGATCCATACCGTAGTTGCAAGTGCAGTGGCACGTGTGGAAAAGGGGCAGTTAAAAAGCAGGTGTTAAGGAAAAAGCTGTTGCAAGAACGGCCGACGAAAATTGGCAGTTTCGAAGGGGCAATTGAAAACGTGGCAAGTAAAAAAGAGGCAGTTCATTGAAAAAGTGCCAGTTCTTAAGGGACAACGCAAAATTTATTATATTACATGGCCGGTGGAGAAAAAAATTATGCAATAAATCTGCTCACCCAGTTGAAAATTATTTCAAAACTAACCGCCCTGTCAACCTTTCTTCAAAAAATATATCTGCCCCCTACTTCTAAGTGTTAGTTGTTATACTACAGATGAATAAGCTAATAATCATGACAACATTTATTCTGGTTGATGTCCAAAAACATAACGTGTACTAATGTTACAAGTTTTTGCTAACGAGAGATACAGTATTGACTTTGAAGATTTCAGATACAAACGATTGATGAACTGTTCTTGGATTTGGAAAGGATGGACACTTTGGAAATTTTACATCACTTTAAACACATCTCTTTAAATACTTCTCATGTTGTATGGTATTTACATTTTTTCAGGAAAATGAACAATTTTATTTTTCCAATTTCATTTTTAACTCATAAAAAAGTTGCTGCCCCGTACATATTCTTGTGAGAAAAAGTGTTAACCCTGCTCTGCACGGGCTAAAAAAAGCAGTTGCCCCATCGCGTTTTGCACTGGCCATGTTATGAAATAAATTTTGCACTGTCCCTAAAAGGTAATCTATTATGCATATAAGAAAGGCCCAAGCCACTTCGGTCAGATTCTAGCCAATCAGTTATCAGTATTTCCTGTTTACATAGACCAGTTACCCAAATATGGTTCGATGCCTGTCAAAGCCTATTGTCTTTGCACGGCTAATTTTATCAAAGGCTTATATATGCTTAGATTCCCTTTAAACTGAAAATTGAAAAGCAGCATTTGCAAGATTGGCTATTGAATAACATGCAGTTGGAAAAGCGGCAGTTCTTAAAACTACACATCCAAGGGAGAAAAGCCAACCCAGGTCAGGTCAGCTTCATAACATTCACAAAATACAGCCAATTGATTTCATCATTCATTAGTGAACAAATATAAACAGTTTTTCTACGAAAAATACAATAATTTATGGGCATAGTTACCAAGAATGTACAACAGGGTTAGCTACAAATCGTTTTCTTCCATAAATTGTCTCAGGCTTGATGAGTTCAGCGGAATTAAAAGAGTCTCTACACCATCTGTTCCCTAAACGAAAAATATTGTCAAAGGAAGCTATTCACGACCAACAAGTACGAAGGAGATTTATAGAAAATTGCTAGACTTTTTATTTTGGTCGTAGTTATTGCTACTACTACCTCAACTAGTACCCCATCATCGCTCAAACTAGGACTCATAATGTATATAAACAAAAGCTGGACTAATTTTTCGAGCTGTTTTGGTTTTCCGTCGCGGCAATCACCACGGCAATCACTGTACAGTATTTAAACGAATAATAGCAAAATATTTCCACTTTATGGCTAAAAGAAACACGAATCCTTGTACTCGCAGTTTGTTTTCTCGTCTTCCAGCACTGGAAACATGAATTTTGAGCCCCTTTTTAATCGGGGTTTTACTTAGGCCATCTGCCATTACTATTAAAATGACTGTTAAAAGTCGCAAAATTAGTCTAGTTTCTGTGCATGTATGATTATGAGTCGTAGAGCGTCCGGTAGGCCTATGAATTGCGATAACTACCATGTTGCAATTAGTCTAGACAATTGCGCTAAAGATGGCGGCAGGAAAATTTTGACCGCGATGCTTGGCGTCCTACGATAAATCGGCCAATTAAATCAATCGAAATCATTTTAGAGGCAAAGGATCACCGTAAAACATTTCCTGACGTCATCTTCAGCGCAATCGTCGTTGCACGACGCAATCTTTAACGTAATCGTCTATTACAGTAAAAACCCGCGTATAAGAACCTACAATTTTGCAAGTCAGCCTGAGTTCTTAAACAATGAATACAATGGATTGGTTCTTATAAAATGGTAGTCTAATTGGATAATTTCAGCCTGCAGGTTCTTAATCCACTAGGTTCTTCTTATACGCGGGGTTTTACTGTATACTAAAGTTCGTTCCAAAAGTAAAGGTTTAGGAAAAATTCACATTCATTCTTTTACACAAAAGGGGCCCAGTTCCTCATGTTATGTACAGCAAGTTTGCAATTATTTACATATAGGTACACATATTCAAGAGAAATGTAAATGTCATCTTTAAAAGCGCTCAAATGGTCCAAGACAGCCGATCGTGTCATTTCCTTTACTGAGCTGGTCAGTCAAAGTTACGTCATCAATGTGGCCTGGGAAGTACAACATGGCAAAAATGACTTGAACCAAATGCATACACAAGATCCATTTCCATTTAAGAACCCACACCTTGATCACTGGTATGTTATGTCTGTGTGTTTGAATCACCAAAGCAATTGTAGTGAAAAAGTATTCAATCAGAATTGCGAAGCCGACTCTTTTGACCATGTCTTCGAGAAGTGTATACCCATTGACTCGCAAACCAGTGGCGGAATCACGTATGTAATAATACGTAATGATATGAAAAGATGCGCTACTCATTACAATTGCTGATGTCTCTGTCATCATGTTAACCAACGTCTTATCCGCGATCAAACGCGAGGCTCGCGCTGACCTGCCTATCCTTGTTCTCCTTGACGGGCAAACGCAACGGCTGAAACCATCCCGCACTGGCTGCAGGAGTTTGTCAATAACATTAAGGATACTATGGACGAAACTGATTAAAATGAAAAACACGAAATTCTCGTTGTTAGCTTGCAGCAGTCTACACGCAAGCGTTGTACTGACTTGGAAGCCAACGGTAAACATTACCGCTTTCCCTGGGCTGTAAACACCTTCTAACCGAGCGTGAACGAAGGTCGTCAAAAACTTCGGAATTGCAAATATAATTGGTAAAACGGAAGCCAGAACAGCCTTGACAAGTGGATGACTCTTTCTGAATTCACCAAGGAACCAATAATTGAAAAAAAGACACATTGCAAATCCAATTAAGAACTGCAAACTTAATTTCAGGGACAACGAAAGAGCACTGTAGCGTCGACTAACAGTGCTTCGGTGATTGCGGGCGATTTTGATGTAATTAAACGTCGTTATTGCAAGAAAGATAACATTGCAAATATACGACTTCAATCGACTGTCATACGCACGATAAACGTACAAGAAAAGACGGCACACAGCATCTGTGTAGGCAGCTATGATGTTCCACACGGGTAGATTGAGCCTGGTGAGCGTGGACCATTCAAAAGCACCACAGAGGCAAGAGAAACTCCAAAACTGAATAATCACCCCCTCGACAATTTCGGCTGTCAAGCGTATACGTTTGTATCTCACAGGCATTTTGTCTCTTTGCTTTGTGTATCCGTAGCAACACATTCCTAGATTAAGGTCCAGCCACCATAGGATAGTTGCAATGATCCCCACAATGGTGCCACATACGATTGTATTCAGGAAGCAGATCCAGGCACATCTAACAACCGATGCAGCTAGGCTTTGTCTGTTACTTGGGGTATGCTCCTCGNTAAAATGAAAGGAAAAATACTTCTCTTCATCCCACGTTAAAAAACCAAAAAACCAAATGTTCAAACCGAAAGACCAAACTTTTCCGAATCAGCGGGCCTTCCTTCTTCCACTTCCCAGGTCAAAATATCCGACCTTTAAGATAAATTTCCGAATCATATCGAATTGGGGGGGGGGGGCAACTGCCCCCCAACCCCCCCATAATTTCCGCCACTGCATAGGAGCATCTGTCATACCTAAATTCTCAAGTACCGTATATTTGTGAATTCTCTTTTCAATATTTTACGTACCACGGACTATTGGCAGAGAATTACTGCTGTGTGAGGAGATGCTCAAAACCCGAAGATACGCGCAGGCACAGAAACGTTGAGCCCCCTAGCTTCTTGCAATATTTCCGAAACACAGCAACACTTCATATCTACTTCCCTACACCTTAAACGTTTGATTTATTGTTTCACAACCGCAAATTTTTAAAACACTTCCTTATATTAGACTGCACAATGACGTCATTTTATGCAGTTTCTGCTCCGTCGAGCAGTGCCCGTACATCTGAGACACTTTAAGAAAAAGTACCAAAATAGAATATGATGTATTATTGGTGGCTGGTGCTGATTATCAACAATTCTTGTTAAATTGTCTCAAACCACCATTCCCTTTGCTAACAGAAATAGGGTTAAAAAGCTTATACGGGCATGCCCTTACATATGAGCCCAGGGGGGACTTGCTATTGGTAGGTGACGGGGGGCTCAGGCACTTTTTGGGTCTCAAAAAAGCAATTTTCGTATAATTTTGGGGTCGAACATTTGCAATATCTAGTATATTTTTGGGGTGGAGTGTGATTAGGTTGGCTAATCGAGTCTTTTTTCCTCTAAAAATCTGCCAGATTACTTCAAAACCAGTTGGCATATTGTATATATTTAAATTGTTGCCTTTTCTCAAGCAGGCAGTGTTTTAACTTGCACAGTATTGATACTAGGTCCAGGAGTTCAGTATATTTCTGGGGTCAGAAGCACTAAAGTTCAGTATATTTTTGGGTTTTTGGTTAAGGTGCTGTGTCTGACCCCCCTGTCACCTACCAATAGTAAGCCCCCCTCCTGAGCATATGAGTTCATTTGAGAATATTGAAAACGTCAGTATTTCGATAACAGGGCATGCATTTCTATCAGCGTCTATATGTTAGGTAAATCCTCTCTTCTCGACCGATTTGGAAGTAACGCACAATTCTCCACTAGCAGTGTTCAGTAATTTAAAATTAACGTCCCATATACACTACAGAATCTCTTTGGCACGGCACAGAAAAAAATTGGCACTCGTACCAAACAAATAGGTTATGCATAGCGTTTATTTGATTTAGATTTGTTGTATATATGTAAATATGTACAGCTAGGTAGAAATCTAATTAAAAGAAGTTGACAAAGAAAAAAACATTACGAGTTTTATCCGAGCCGTGTCGTTATTCTTGGTACGCGTATCATTTTCATCCGTGCTAGGACTACCTCGCCATTGTGCCCAGCACGGATGAGTTTTGGTACGGGTACCAATTTTGTCCGTGCCATGCCAAAAATTTCGCAGTTTAAATTGTGATAAAGATTTCTTACCTCTGTAGCTTGCTCGTTCTTCTCATGCCAATGGGCACCTAATTTAAAGCCAGCAAGACTCTGCATCACAGTTGTTCGAACTTAAACGTTCACAATCAACCAACTTTGTTTGTTTGTTTTTCTGAAGCATTGCACTTGCACCAGCATGTGATTTCATGGGATGTCACTTTTGTTTCCAGGAACTCAGACAGCATCCGAAACCGAACAAACAATTTTAAAATGCAATTGCTTTTATTGTAATATTAGACGTATTACCTGAGCTGCTTGTGCCCTGTGTTATTTGAATGGAGTGATATCACTTCGGTCAGCAGGGACCGAAAACTTTGCTTTTAGCTCATTGCATAGACTTGTCTTGTGTATCTCCCCTTTATCTGAAGGTCATGAGGGAGGATACACTCTGATCAATAATGAAACCAAAACAGAAAGTGGGGTTCTATATTTAGATGCAATATTCACTATAATAACGTGTTCTATTGTGCACTGGCTGGCAGAGAAAGTCATATGGATCAGGTGGCTAAACGATCCAACAAGGGTGGCTAAACGATCCAACAAGGTTGGCGAAACGATCCAACAAGGTTGGCGAAACGATCCAACAAGGGTGGCTAAACGATCCAACAAGGTTGGCGAAACGATCCAACAAGGTTGGCGAAACGATCCAACAAGGTTGGCGAAACGATCCAACAAGGGTGGCTAAACGATCCAACAAGGGTGGCGAAACGATCCAACAAGGTTGGCGAAACGATCCAACAAGGGTGGCTAAACGATCCAACAAGGGTGGCTAAACGATCCAACAAGGTTCGCGAAACGATCCAACAAGGTTGGCGAAACGATCCAACAAGGGTGGCTAAACGATCCAACAAGGTTGGCGAAACGATCCAACAAGGTTGGCGAAACGATCCAACAAGGGTGGCTAAACGATCCAACAAGGGTGGCTAAACGATCCAACATTGAAAGCCAACAATTGTTGGATCAATGTTAGATGGAGATGTCGGATCATTAGGCCAGGGCAAAGTCCCACGAAGCCACGAAAAGTCATATATCAATTTGTTATCGCAATGTTAAAGTGTTTGTGCAAGGTTAAAAGCTTACATTTGCAAAGAGCAAGAAAATCTAAAAATATCCCATTCAAATCGAAGTTGCACACGCGCCGTGAACAATGGGTAGCCAAAGAAACAATGCTGTGTTCTTTGTTAGACAAGCCTATTTACCATTGCACATTCCCATTAATGTTTCAATGCATGATGCAGTATTTCATGAAATGAGAAGTCACCTAAATAACTAACAACGGAATTGGCTACGTATTGGCCGGGGGGGGGGGGGTACTTAGTATAATTTTCTGAAGGGGATGTGCCTGTATTAGCCAGGACCAAAGAAAAGGGAAAGTTTCCATTGTCAAAACAAAAAGAAAGATTGAGTAACGTTCGATGGGCCAACTTATTACTAATAACTCTAATTCTTAGAATACCTCTAAGAAGGCTCGGATGGCAAAGAGAAACGACATCAGTAAAATAGCCACACAGTATGTTACAAAAAATTAAGGTTGAACTTATAGTCTAAAGTTTCTGCTCCTTGTTGAGCCCTGATATTCGCTATTGTCGTTTGTTTGCCGTCTAAATTTCTTCAACCTTTGTGTCTAAGCAAAGGCATCCTTTTATAACCACATTGTCGTCAACAACACTGCAATGCCTCTGAAACATTTCTCGCACTGCTGTACGCTAAAAGATTGCGAAAGTAGGTTGCTGCGTGCCTCGCGTCTGCTCGCAGACCAAGTAACAATAAGTATGATGACTGAGGTGTCAGAAAAACGATAAGCTGCAAAGGGGCCATTGTGCTCCCATTATACACTCTCGCTATCAATTTCTCAGCAATAGGAAGTAATTATACGAGATGGCTCCAGTCTCCTCCGAAATTCGCCTAACGAGGTTTTCGTCGACTAATAACAATGAAGGATCAAGATTTAGGGTTGTTCTGGAGACGAAGAGGGTTTTGTTACAAGGTATTTCAGTCGACCCAAGAATCATCCTAAACGCATGCTCAGTAGCCCGATTGAATTGTTTTAGCCTACATCACGTGTCTTTCATTTTAAACAATGCTTGTTCTACAAATGACACGGTAAGTAGACATGGATATTGTGCATCCATCTGGTTCAAGTCATTCCTCCAATGTTAAATCTCCCAGCGCATGTCAATGGGTAGTAATACAAATTCGACCGCCTGTTTCTCAAATTTGCTTGGGTTAAAATAAAAATCATAAGCAACAATAAAATCATACCTTCTTGAACTTGATTAATTTATGATCTCTAAATTCTGTCAATTGTGCCCGAAGAGTCAAATCACTGTTTACCAAAAACTTCTCTCTGCATTTCTGATACAAATCGCCAAATGACATACCTGAAAATTTGATAATTAGCTAGAATTATTGAAATTGAATGTGGGATAAGAATGGCATGTGATATATTTTTCAGGTATCTTTAAACAACAGTGTATCAGAATCGCTAATGAGTTTTACCTTTAGATTTATCAAAGCTGCGTAATAATGTCCCCTCCTCTAACTCCGCGAAACTAAGGAACTAGTCAAGAATCTTTCTTGAAAATGTGGTACACTTTTATTGTCATGGACGCATCTACTTTTCTTATAAAAATAAATACTCTACTATAAAAGGGATCTATGTCATGTCTAGTCCCAGAGATTCGAATTCTGCAAAGAACTAATTGTTTTGCAGGCTTTACGATGTTTCTCACGGGAAAATATATGTATCTTATCTTGTAGTCAAGAAAAACTGTTCTTTACTCATCATTGACAAAAATTCCTGCGGACAAGCTAAAATTTTCTACGAGGAGGTTTCATAAAAATTCCTTGCTTCCGAGGTCATGTCACTGATCCATGCAGAATGCTGCTTACAAACAAGGAAGCAATACATTCCTGCACCAGGCACTCGATTTTTGTCATAAATTTGTGTGAGAAGAATTTTTAGGAATGTGCTCTGGTCGAACAAGTCACTTTGGCTGAGGCCCTTCAGACTACCCTCGAGTCCGGAATAGACGCCCCCTCCCGCTTATCAATTTTTTTAAAAACCTCCACTCAGAGCATCCTTATTCCAAACCCCCCCCCATTTATTAATTTCGAGCTTCTTGAAATGTGAAATATGTGAAATGATCTTTCCTGAAATGTGATTCGATTTGTACTTTGCATTTTAATATTTTTTCCGTCATTCTTAACTTATTTGTGATGTTCTTCACAGTCAAAAACATTCGTGTGTTCTAATTCGAGAAACATCTTTTATTAAGATTCAGGAAATTTTCCATCCCCCCCCCGTTTATTCCAGCCCCCCGTCTATTCCGGATTCGAGTGTAACCATCCGTAAGAAGCTGTCCAACAAGTATAAACATTTCATATTTCATATTTATTTTTCATATTTCAATTTATTAAGGAGGGAGACCCTTCAGCCTAATGGCTGATTTTCAAGGGGCCCTCCACCTAAAAACTTACAAAATATACGGGTTAAAAACATCTAAGAATTACTTACAATAAATATATACAACTAAAGTGTCAAACCTAACTATGAAAAATAAAAGAAAAAGTGCATAAAACCAATAGACTGGGAATTCCTCCCGTTATATTAAATGAAACTTACCGGTATAATAAGTATCAGCGTCGTTGTCTAGTTGATATTGAACTAATAATTTGAATATTCCCCGTGCATTTGGCGTCAAACTGCGTAATACATGAGTCAATGAGCTAAGTGCTAATGATCCAGTTTGTTGTACTAGTAATGAATTCTCAAATGAGGTCTCTTCGGTATATCGTTCATATGTTGTTGTGTTATACCATAACCAGTTAAACCGACTTGAACGATTTTGATCCCAAACTGCAAAAAAGAATTTGGATCATATATATCAGGTGGGTCGAAAAATCTAGCAACAAATCTGAAAATTGGTAGCTAACCTAAAAATGTGGCGATGAAAAGAATAAAATAATTCTCTACGCTAAAAGGCTTCACTGAAATCAATGTAATTTAAGTAATATCTGGCTTTTTATAGAAATAAATAATAGGACAAATTTTGGAGAGACAAATACTTAAAAAAGTGACGAAACCTAGCAAAAAGAAAATATCAAAGAGATTTAGTAATCAAACTGAATATTTGCTAACTGGTATTTAGAAGGCATTTAAGATCGTTTAGATTTCGTTTAGGAATTGATCAAACTTTTCGAAATTCATTAGACTTATGATTTTCAGAAATTGCATATAATAAGAAAGACAGCAGCCCAACAAGACATACTAAAGTCGTCTAATTTAATAGGAGCATTGTTCGACGATGAGTTTCTTTTTCTTCAAAAGAAACAGTGTTAGATTTGAGAATTGACTCTAATTCAAACTGTTTCTAAAACTAATTCAAAACAAAACTTACTGATTGGTGCGTTGATATGATCAATTGATGCAATGATGTGTATTTTCGAAGATGTTGCTAGATAACTGATTGCATTTTGAGTCTGAAAATGAAAATAACAGTTAGCTCTTTATTGCAGCTATTAACTCATTTTCTCTCCTTTCAGGGTTTGCGGTAACCTGCGTCACAGACCATAACGAGGGGGAGTTATGGCCTGTGCGATAGACTTACTTTTGTTGTCCCAGTTTCACAGAGATCTTGTGAAATCTGTTATTCAAATAATGATATTGGCTTGTCTAGCTCTTTGTTTGTTTAATTTATGCTGAAGTCATTGGGACAATAAAAGTGAGTTCATCACACAGACCATAACTCCCTCTGGTTATGGTCTGTGATGCAGGCTAGGTTTGAGGTTAATTCGTTGTTTCTCTTGCAGGAATTAACATTTATTCTTTTACAGGACTTAACAGTTTTCTTTCCACAGATTACAGTGTCTAAAGTTGCGTTTATTAGTTTATTATTATGAGTCCGTTATCTAAGCATACCCTATATGAGCCTTGGATAAAAATAGCCGTGTAAAGACAATGGGCCATGATACGTGTCGACCCATATTTGGGTAACTGATCTACGTCAACGGGAAATACTGATATCTGATAGGCTAGAATTTGACCGCAACTGGCTTGAGCCATTTTTATATGCTTACATTCCCTTCAGGCTGTTTTTAAATTCTGTACCGCAAATCAAGTTAGTCAATAGTTAAAATGCTGAGCTAGGCATTTTAAATGGCGGTACGTTGATCTAAAGTAGCCTTTTTAACGAACAGAACTTGTAGTTTGCTGAAATTGATCGTTAATCCACGTATGCAGATTCCTGCAAACTTAGAACAATATTTTACAAAAATCTATGTTTCCATACCTTGGAATTTCTTAACATTGGTCCATCGATGTTATGAATGACTAGAAATAATTCATCAGCTTCATCTGTGAATAAATTCAAAAGAGATGACTGTCAAAAGTCTAATATTTTCCATGTTACAGAGACCAAAAAGAGAAATTTTTCACGTTGCATCATTGATCAACAAGGCAGAGCATATCTTTAAAGGCCTTATGCAATGAAAAATTGCATTCCTTTTTTTTGTAGTTTTTATAGAGATCACAATCTTTTCAAACGATTGCAACAAACAGAATTGAAATATCTTATACCGTTAAAGAGTTACGGCGCATCAAACTTCCTGTTTTGATGTGTTTTGCCGCGAAAAATTTGATTTCCGTTTGACGACACAGTTATGATCAACCAGGAAGTATAGCGAATTCAAGATGGCGAGCTCAAGTGTAAAACACAAAGTCTTTCGTCAAATGTGGTGGAACATCTTTCGTTGCTGGTGAGGCATGTGGCAGTAGCTGAAAAATAAGCAGTTTACGGAGGGTATATCTATCCACACTTTTCAAAATAAAGATCTTGATACGTGCTAGTGTAAATGGCTATTACTTCTTTCTTTGGACTGAATGGCTTGAAAGGAACTTGAGCTACTTTGCTATAATTCTACCGTTGAACTTTTCTGATATCTTCAATATTTCCAGAATTAGAGGGTATTAAAAAATATTAAAACCATCAGAATGACGTGGAATAATTTTCAAGAAAACCATAGGTTATGAATTTCTACAATATGGTATAAAGCACAAGTCGTTCACTCTTCTGGTTTACGATGTAAAAATTTGATCACGTCACATCCTCAAATGAGTTGAAATATCGAACAGGTGCAATTTCGAAAATATTGAAGATTTCTGATAAGTCCAACGGTAGAATTATAGCAAAGTAGCAAAAGTTTCTTTCAAGCCATTCGATCAAAAATAAAGAAAGATTTACACTAGCCATTTTAAAAATTGAAAACTATGCGACAATGCAGGGGAGGTAAATGACGTAAAGTGGAGAAAAGCTAGATATTCTTACCAGTATTGTATTCCGACTTGATGAAGTTGCATTGATCTATGATACTCTTGAATGACACATTATATTGCAAAATATCTTCAGAAATCATATTTAAAACCTAAAAAAGAAAAATTATACAAATAAAGAAAGAAAAGGAATTGAAAACACAATTTTTGAAAAGACATAATTTCTTATCAAATAGCGTTTATACAGGAGATCCACTTCAAGAATAATGCATTGTCTACTCTTAAGAAAAGGTAGGAAGCAAACCTAAACTCTGCAGAGGAACGTAGCTATAAAAGATCAAAAAAAACTTTTTAAATATTTCCACGAGCCCAGCTTTTGAGCTTCGTTTGAAGGTCTTGTGGCGCAGTGGTGCAATCTTCTGACTGTGCAGTCAGGCGGGCGGGGTTCGAGCCCCATAAACACAGAGTCCAGAACAAGGTTAAACCTTCCTCCGAATGCCAATTTCGTTAGTTAAACCTTCCTCGCTTCATCAGGTCAAAATAACCAGATTTTTCGAACTCCTCGGGTTGTTTATAACCCTAAATTTTAGAAACCATTTGCTGATGCCAAAATAGTCCAAAATTCTCCCAGGTTTCTAATAAAATTTACTAAATCTTCCTCAAATATGACATCAACAAGCAAAAGCTTCCTCCGGTTCACAGACGTGGAGCCGTAACTTTTTCTGGACTCTGCATAAACACAACTTGGGCGTCATAACAAGGGATCGCCTGCGATCCCAGCGCTTGGCGCTGAAACATGAAACTTCATCTCATCTTCAGCTAGTGAAAGATTCACAGAAAATAATGACATAGCATATACTTACACTTTTAATGGTTAAACTTGGAAAGAAACCATTCACAACAATATGACAAAGATTCGGAAGCATCTGTTTTCGGAATTCATCGAGCAGTTTTCGTTTCGATCCCAGTCCGTGCAAAAGAATATTGAAGCCATGCCTGAGTGAAAATTGCATAAAGTAAAATTACAGGGTAAAATGCAGAGAAAACTGCTGCAAATAGAACCTTTTCATTTCAATCTGCTCATGGCAAAATTTGCAAGTAAAGGAACAACCATAAGGGCATCAACCATGGAGAAATACGTAAGGAATCTTGAATATTTAGAAAATGATGCTAATCAAAGTTAATTGAAGCAGATAGGGCATTAGTATGGAACAAAATTGGAACCTGCAGTGAAACATTGATCTTGGAATATTAATTTACATTCAGAAATGATGCATTTTTTGATGGCCACGACACTTTGAATGTCAAGATGTTTTATGTCCTTGCTAAATGTAGATAATGCAAAAGATAATTCACTGTCTGTTAAAAATCTAATTACCTTAGCTGAAAAATCCATTTCGGAAATACCACCACAAACTGCCTGAATAGACGGGCGCATTCTTTCTTATGGGTACCTGTTGCTTCTGCCAAGTGCTCTTGTAGATCCTAGTTGAATGAAAAAGTCATTTAATCTTTATAAAAAGCAGAAGAAATCTGCAGGAGAGTCCACTGAAATAATAACTCATATTATTAACAATTTTTAAGCTAATAAGGCATTGATCTTCCTTATGAACTCGAATAATGGCAAATTTCCGAAAAAAGTTATTTGGTATTAAAAGCTGAAATTTTGCCGTTAATGTTAATTTTCTTTAAATTTGAGTCCTCTATTGAGGCAGGGAAATTATTCAAAAGTTCAGAGGAACAATGACCTCAAAGAAATATCATTCAATTCAAAATTGAAGTAAAAAGGCTAGTATTATGAAGCAACCAGAGCCACCTCAATACGTTTGCCATACTTTACAAGAAGATATTTTCTATTCGTCGCTGTTTTGCATTTTTTGAAACTCTCAGTTTTAGATTTTAAATTTAGACAATAAGATGACACATGATAGGATATGAAATTAAATAACTTCACTTTCACTATGTAAACATTCAACTGCAAGAAACAATAAAGCAATTGAAATACTTCCATCAAAGCGCAGAAGGAGCTCCCAGCTTGCAATGAAAAAGAGCTTGAAACTCTTACTACAATCAAACTAAGGTCACACTTCCTAAATGTGAATTTTTAAACAAACCTTTTGCGTCATCCGTGGGTTTTGAAGCTTCGAAAGAGTTCTGTCTGAAGTTACAATTTTCTTTTGATGATGGACAGCAAAATATTCTTCGGCCATTTCTTTCTGCACAGCAATCATGAAAATACATAGTATATCTTTCAAAGTAGCAAAACAAAGAAACGATGCAAGAAGCTGCTCTCATCAGTGAGATGCCAGACAGATTTAAACAAGCACTAAAATCTGTCTCACATTAGATGCTAAGTGAGATTTGCGATAACGCAAATTACTCATTCCGAACTCGTTAATTGTTTTTATTCGCGGAAAGTTTCGCTTGACAGATAATGTGAGACATACTTTAGTGAATTTAGATATTTTTCCTTATCAACTTAAAAAACTTTATCGATATAGGGTTATGCAAGATTCAATAGCATTAATCTCAAGACACACAGTTTTGATGCAGAACGACACTTGTCTGGAAACGATCTTGATTAGGAAACTTACCAGTTTGGTCATTTTAGTCTCTGTGCTTGCTTTCTTCCTGAATGAAAATAGAGAAATATCATCATCTTATGATATCCAAAAGGAAAGAAGCAAAAAAGAGGTTATCAATGACTACTGTAGATCCAAAAATTTAAAAGATTCAAACAGAAATATAAGAAATATCTTTCTGGGAACATTTTGGTTGATGTGAAATTTTCTCAAAACATGGTAATTCTTCTAAAGACTTCAACAATAAATTTTCATAGGAATCTAAAACAAAGGTTTTTTAAGATGATTTCATGGAAATTTTGTCCCGACTTCCATTTACTCAATTCGTCCACAAACATATTCTAAATAAAAGTGGGGCAGTATAACAGAAGTCTGAGAAAAAAATCGCGGAAAGGAGCAATGCATCAAAATAACGAAGAAAAACGAAGAATATTTCAACATTACGAATTTCCAATATATGAAGTGTCCTTTTAACAGACAAGCTTACAGAGAAGAGGGCAATCAGTACAAAGGAAGAGTAACAATTATTATACTCCTTGTACCATATTGCTTCAGTTCAAAACAAAGCAGACGATGAAGTTATAAGTACAGTTGACATACATTATCTTGATTTTTTTGGGGAAATGGAAATCTGTTTGAGATGGCGAATGTTTGAGATAACCGGCAGTCGAGATAGCAAATGGAAACTGTACCTTTCTTTTGATGTTTTCTTTCGCATGTTTTCTTCCGTTTCTTCTAACGGTATTTTAAACTGGATCTCATTATCAGAAGTCTCATCACCACTGGCTTCAATTTCGGCAGCACTTTCCTCACTCGATTCACTGTCTTCTTGTGTTTGCTGCACTTCTGCCATTCCTGGAGAAAATAGGAAGTATTGGTGTATCTAGAGTAGCTGAGATGTCATTACAACCATGTTCATATGTGATAACTTTACGAATAAATATCAATATCAAAGAATATACGGTGCAAAGTGTTAAAGAGGCCAGAACAAACAATTTTCACAACTCTTTGGGTTTTACCTGGATCTACCACTTTAATGGGAGAAAACTAAGGAGTTAAAACTGTACTTAAATTTCCATTGTCCTTAATTTAAAAAACAGGTCTTGTGTTTAGGAACAAATTTGAAACGACTACTATGCACAAGGTTTTACATGATATTTTAAAGGAGACATCTAAAAAAAGTCTTAAGTTTAGTCAGGATCTTGCCTTATTTCTTGATGATTTTACGCCTCCACATTAAAATTAATGCTTTATCTTGATACCTTGAAATGAGATCAAGTTAGATTTTTCTCATTAAGTAAGCATAACAATCTCGAAATTTGTCCATAGCTCTACGTTTTACAGTCACCTCAAAGCTCCCCATTTGAAAATATTCTAAAAATAAATAAACTATATACTTTGAAAAACTCTAATTATAAGAAACTTTAAGCCTTTCACAACTGATTGATTTAATAAGGCCCAAGTTTTTTCAATCAGGCGATCAGTTGCTATATAAAGGGCTTCTAAGTCATCAAGATGGAAATAAAAAACTTACTTTGAATTGAGATGGCACATTTCCTCCCCTTCATAACTCGTTTTGTGGTTTGTGGTTTCACATCATCTGTCTGAAAAATCATGACTGATCTAAAATCTCACTTTCGTTTTAAAGATTTGATCACTACAAATGAACATTCAACTTGACTCAATAAAAAGTTAAGATTGTCATTCACATTGAGGCTTCAGTTACTGTAAAGATGTTTTACGACATGCCCATTTTTGATCAAACAATCTGCAATTATATCAACATATCTTGTGATGAAAACATACCTGTCTCTGACCTCTCTTTGGTGTTTGGGTCTCTTTTTGTTTTCCCTGAAATATAAAATGTTATTTGTTTTATTTCTATCTAAGATCGTTGGCATGTGATAGAGCTCAGTCTTTCAAAATTTGGCAAATCAAAGAAGCATTTGAAAGAGGGAATATCAGGAACCTTCTCCTAATTTTCATTATATGTTTTTTGTAGGATTACCTGCAAAATGACATCATAATTTCACGTTATGCACTTTAATAATGTGTTTCAATATCTCCTTGTCTTCTTCACGAAGAAGTCCTTAAAATGAGGGGCATAAATATTTATATAAAAATATTTAAATTAATATTGACATAAAACTTTACTTTGGAACTAATACTTACTTTTTTCACTTGACCATCATGTCCACCTACAATGAACAATAACAAATTATACATGGCAATTTAAAACATGTTTTCACAGCCAAGAAAAACTACTAAACTCCTCTTAAACTCATATCTGAAAAAATAAAACTCTGTCAAAGGTCTGATTCGTACATAGAGTTTGCAAATTCTCCACATTCTAAATTTTCAAATTCTTATGCTAGTTGCAAAATCATTCTTACTTTTCTTTATGGAATTCTCTTGGTGGCTTTAAATAAATTTTGCCTTGTCAGAAAAAAGTCAAAAGCTAAGTTATAAATTATGCATACCATGCGAAGCTGATGAAGCTACACAATCTTTTCTTCTCTTCATTGGTATTGTAGTGTTATCAACACATTCATCAGCTACTTCATCATTTTCTAGACCGCAAGCTGCATTTTAATTTTAAAAAAATTTACTCTGTTTTGGCATTTTGAAAAATCACTGAAATTCAAAAATGCTGCTCATGTTAAAATTTTTAGTGTTTAGGCACTTTCCCAAAGGTACAATAAATTTTGTAGACATTACTTATCCATGAAATGGCTTGGAAACACCAAAAGCGATCTTGTTTGAAAGCAGATACAAAACGTAACTGAATTGTTATCAGTTCTATTTCCTTGTCTATTTGAATTTTGTAGCTGGATAATTATTATTTGGCCTTCTGTGTACTATTGTAAGTAAAAGAAATTGATAGTTGCATGCTGTAAGTAGTGTTTAAAAAGCAGCGAGAGCCGCCAGAAGAAATAACATCTTTCGCATGAGAACAATTTCATTTATAATTATATGATCAATGATCGTAGCTGATATGAGCACTGAGCAGCAACTTTTGTTGCAGAGGTAGATACACACAAGTGAACACAAGCTGTCAAACCTGGCATATAAGTGCACATTTTGCAGTCAGTAGCCAGACCGGAAAGTTTGCCTTTTTCAAAAAGGGACTATTTTATCGAGCAAATAAATGAATCTCTTTCTAATTCTTGCGGAGACTTGCCGGACCTGTGCTTACGTTTGCAGCTAGTGGGAGAAATCCGTTAGTGAAATGTTGAAAGTTTTTAATAAAACCAAGAGATGAAAGGTAAATCTAAAAGGTTTTTGAGGTTGTAAGTAATTTCAAACTCAAAGTACGAATTTATTAGCCCCAAAGTCGAATCTGCTCCTGTATGGGACGTAAATAACGAACACAAGGTGCCCAGTTTGGAATGGTCGCACTTGTACTTTCTCCAAAGTCGTTCATGTTTCTTGCCATGACAGCTTTTGGATTTTTGTAAGGATCTGTCTCATGGCATATCAAGAGTAGGATAGTTCAGAGAATCCATTAGAAAGAGATACTGAAGCAGTATCATGTGGGAACTTGATAGAATTTAAGAAGAAATATAAAATCGTATATTAGGCTGAATATGATTCTGAGCTGAATCTGATTTTCATTCTAAATATGAATCTGCTTCTGAATGGTACACGGTAAAGCTCCTAAAAGTTGTTAGGCCTATTTTTCTTCTTGAGTGTTTTTCTTCTTGAGTGTTTGAGTGATACTGCTCGGTACAATTCTCCCGATAGAAAACTAAGTCTTTGTTCTGCTATCAAAATGAACAAATACTCACATCTTACGCGATAATCTCTTATTTTCTTGCCAATAACATCATCAGAAACGAAACAAATTCTCAGATTGACTTTTTTGCCGCCAACCATTATTCAATCCAATTCAACGAAAAAACACGAGATCGAGGCTAAGTGAATTTGGCGCCATTTGGCTAATTGACCTTTTCACAGAGGTCTGGGCCGGCGCGCTACTTTTCTGGAAGATGGCGGATAGAGGGAATCCTCTTCGCGATTTCGCGATGCAATCACTGAACTGGAGCTGAAGTGGGAGAAGCTGTGCATGAAATCTCGCATTTAAATCCAGCTAAATGGTTCATAGGAGACCAGAAAGGCTTAAAACATGAAAACAGATAGTCGCCTATCACGTTAAGGTGGTATTTAGCATACTTTACAAGGAAAAGTTTATTTCTTCGAGTTTGGTAAATTTGGATTGTATGATGATTATTTCCCAATTTTAGATTTTTGTTTATGAATAAACGGAGATTAAATATTGCACTTTAACCAGAGGAATACGAAGGGACATGTGCACTTTTGGTACAAATGTATGCAGGCAAAGATTTCCTGTGCGCTTTTAGCCTCGTAACAAAAGAGAGACTTTGGCGGGAAAACATTCGCCATTATAAATGCATTCGTCATTTCGTTCTCTCTGGTGTTTCTCAAAATCAAAGAAGAAGAAAGTGGTTTGCAACAAATAATTTATATGCTTTACAAACGAAAACAAATAAAAAGTGTTCTGGAAGCTTTACAATTGTAGATGAGAGGCCAAGTCAAAGAATTGCTGAAGTATGTTGTTTTGCTTGAA
>REGM01000006.1:1083745-1110985 GCA_004194415.1 Aurelia aurita | reverse complement strand
AACATTAATCAAAATTAGTGTGTAACAGAAACAATAAGAATAATAATCGCAATAATCAAAGTTTGGTGTTTCTTCAGAAATGTACAGTTTTTTGTGAGGGGAGGGGGGGGGGGTCATCAGGTAGTCAGTTAGTGCTTGCAGACGCAACTCTACAGTCATTCAATAGTTTTTCGAAAAAACTGTCAGACGGTTAGACTATTATGGTGCACGACTTATGGAATTACTTTTACATGAGGGAAGAATTCGTCACAATAGTAAACTCTTTATACCTCTCTGATCTTATGGAATTACTTTTACATGAGGGAAGACTTCGTCACAATAGTAAACTCTTTATACCTCTCTGATCTCTTTAATTCTCGAGCCACCTTTCCCAATTAGTGGGCCGCATTGGCTGTTTGGTACCAAGAGACGGATGGTTACAGGTGGCTGATGTTCATTTTGCCCATATGATGCTGATCCTGTGATCTAGAAACGAGAAGGAATAACATGTCTCAACACGTTGCAAGAAAGAAGCCCAAAGCGTTAAAACTGTGAGTGTTCGGAGACATGGTCTAGGATAGATACATTCAACGAACATTAGTCACTTTTGCATGGAATAAAATTTACCTTCGTGATTTGCTGAAAATCTACTTTCTTTCTTTCGTTGTAACTCCGCCCACGAGAATGATTAAGAATAAGGTTACAAATTGCAAAGAAAATAAACCAGGGTAGAAAGCAGATTTACCAGCTTTCCTACTAAAGTAAAACAAATAGTCAATGTTATGAGCAAGTAAAAAATTAAATAAAAGAAGAGATAAAATAGAAGGTGGTCGAAATCTATTGTAACAATTTACAACCTTCCCAGTCGATTTCGCTTACAAGTACCGGGTGAGTCAGAAAAAACGTGGGGTGTTTGGTGGACTGTGAAATAAAAAGTATGTGGCTGATATTCAAAACTAAAATATTAATCTATCAGTCAATGGCTAACTTAGATGAGAAAATTTTGTTTGGTAAAATCACTCATCTTTAAGACCCAAAAATTAGAAAAATGCCTGTAAAGGGTTTGTATGGGAACGAGAATTCCACGTTCCACTTTGGTCCATGATTTACTGGGCATTGACATTTAAATGTAATAAAATTCTGAATTTCAGAAATAGAATTTTAATTTCAATAGCAAGTAAATTATGGACCAGAATGGAACGTGGAATTCTTGTTCCCATACAAACCCCTTATAAGCATTTTTCTAATTTTTGGGTCTTAAAGATGAATGATTTTACCAAACAAAATTTTCTCATCTAAGTTAGCCTTTGACTGATAGATCAATATCTTAGTTTTGAATATCGGCCACATACTTTTTATTTCACAGCCCGCCAAACGCCCCACGTTTTTTCTGACTCACCCGGTAGAACAATGGGGCTTCCATGAAAATATGGTAATTGAAAATAGATTACCCCACCTCTTCTAACCTTTCAGCGACGAGACATACGGCCGCTGAGATCTCGTCCAGTCCACCAGTGATGTTTAAGATTCTGAAAGAATAAAAATTTAGTCAAAAATTCTGTCTCAAATTAAATGTCAACGGTCCGTTAAATCTTTCATTGCCCATATATCATTTTAACAGGTATAGGACTGCAAAGAAGTGTGGTGCATAATTACATTGTAAATTGTGGAACTGATTGCATTGATGAAGAATCCGCCAAATTCAACTTTACAAAAGAAATGTAAACAAACCTTTCGACTCCAGCTGTTCCAGTGATGTTTACTTGGGCATTGCTCTGAAGAAATGACAGATTTGATAATGAAATTGTTACAACTTGCAAGAATGTCGTCCAGGCGGATAGAAATACTGCATAAACATCGATTTTTGACAAAATAAGTAACAGTCGGCTGAGATCAAGCTCATTATGTAATGATGAGAAAAAATGAGCTTGAGATCACGTTTTATAAAAAGGTTTTAAAAGGTTACCTAATTTTAGGCATATTTATATCGCATGTATGGAAAATAGGGATATTTCTTTTCTTCTAACAGTATTCGTTAAAAAAAACTTAGATCTTTGTCCTGTCATCCTCTTATTCCGCTAAAAACAAGTTGCAACTTAGAGTTCAGGAACAAGTTTGAAATAAAATCGTTTAAGGCCTGCTGTCACTACCAAAGGTAATATGAAAAGATGCTTGTTTTTAACTGAAACTACATTTTCTGATAAGAGTTTTTGTACATCGCGTCCCCAAGCTCACAATTCTGTCTCCATTGTATACAACTATGCCATGAAATTAAGGAAAAATAGATCAATATCCACATAATCCTACTAGATTGATTACAATGAGTCCCAGTTATCGCTCATCATAACGAGACTGCCCCTAAAACTGGTCCAGTTAGAACGTCCAGCAAGCCCATTAATAGTGATAACTACGACAATGTAATAAGTCTAAAGTTCTCCATTTACGACTGAATTCACACGATACAGGCACAATTTGAAAACGGTAGAATTTGAAAATGGAACTCTAAGCGGCACAATTTGAAAACGGCAGAATTTGAAAATGGAACTCTAAGCGGCACAATTTGAAAACGGTAGAATTTGAAAATGGAACTCTTAGCGGCACAATTTGAAAACAGTGTCGTGTGAACTCTTGAAACGATGAAAATGGAACGTTTTTCGACGCTTTCGAAACGAGGCTGATTGACTCTTTAGGCGTAGATAAATGTCTTTCTGGTAAAAATCCAGTCTCTTCGTCGCAGCGACTGCAAAGGGATTGGTACCATCAAAAGTTCTATCTTTTTCAAATTGTACCGGTTTCGTGTGAAAGTAGTGTGATGATATACAGGGATCTCAGTCACTCAGTAAGTCTCAAACAAACACAAACGTGTGGACTGTCGATAACATACATACCTTTTCAATTATTTTTTTGATGTTTGTGCCCTCCTGAAATAGAAATAAGGCATAGAACTCAAATATTGTCAACAAATTAAATATTTGAGCTGAAAATTTGTAGTTAGTGTAAATTAGGTTAAGTTTACAGGGAAGCGAAGAATATTTACAGAATATTTATATTTGCATTAAATTAGATACGCATTTATATCGCATTGCGAGGTTAGATTCTCATGAAGAACTGATAGCCCTGTCCGAGTAACCTACGAAAAAGGTCCCTTTAGGCTCTTGACGCATTCCAGATAACAATGAAATGCTGTAATGCGACATAGCTGGATTAATTTAACTTTGCCGCACGTGACGCATGGCAAAATCAAAATCGCGCCAAGTGTGAATTCAGCTTAACAATGCGTTAAAATTGAGATAATGCGTTTTCTAAACTCATTTTAAATTCACTTTTATTGGGGTATTGCTTCCAAATGGAATCAGAACTTTTTGATTCCAGTCAACTGATCCAAATGATGTCGCGGGTACCGAGAAAATCTCGAAATTGAAGCAAAAATAATTTTGACCCGTTTTACGCTGCATTTTGAATGCATCGAACGCGATTTTACTCAAGTGTGGACGCAGGGACCCCTGGAAATGTTTACCCCCCCCCGCAATGATATAGAGTCCCTAGTCCCTAGGATGTGGACCAAGCTTCAGCAAACATTTCTGAGAAACTTAAGTGAAGATAGGCGAAACTGTTCTTGACAAGTACAGATGGGAAGTGCGACAGAAATCCATTCCTTCGAGGAAAAGTGACTTTAAGGCATGGACTTCGGAATCGTGAGCTCAGCAAATTGAAGGGCGATTATTTCAAAATAATATGACAATTTAAACGATATCGACATTTTGGGAAGAAAGGGTCCACATGAAAATGTAGCCTTAGATGATAGGACAATTACTACTAAGATAAATTCATACCTTCCCAATGATTCCTCCTGCATCCTGAAAAGAAGAAAACAATTCTTTAAACTCAGAAAGCTATCGAGCAGATTATGATAAAAGATCATTGTAAATGAAACCAGAGTGCAAATGGGCGACTTTCCCAAAAATATAACTTTTCCGGATGAAATGCCACTTGATAACCCTCAGAAACAATGGTAATATTTCCATTGCATTTGGTAACTGGTAACTGGTAACTGATAACTGATAACTGATAACTGATAACTGATAACTGATAACTGATAACAATCATTCTGAATTTGTTTGCGATGCAATATGGAACAATTTCCTCAGTCCCCTGTGGATCTAAAAGGCGGGAAAGATTTGTTGTCGTCAGCGAACGTCGTCTGTTTGGCTTGGAATTGGAGAGACTTTGCTTGCAACGAATGACATTTTAAATCGTTGAAATGGTGGTNCCCAAAAATATAACTTTTCCGGATAAAATGCCACTTGATAACCCGTTAACTAGGCTCTTATGGTAATATTTCCATTGCATTTGGTAACTGGTAACTGGTAACTGATAACTGATAACTGATAACTGATAACTGATAACTGATAACTGATAACTAATAACAATCCTTCTGAATTCGTTTACGATGCAATATGGAACAATTTCCTCAGTCCCCTGTGGATCTACGTAAAAGGCGGGAAACAGTTGTTGTCGTCAGCGAACGTCGTCTGTTTGGCTTGGAATTGGAGAGACTTTGCTTGCAACGAATGACATTTTAAATCGTTGAAATGGTGGCACACGTGATTTCACTATGCATGAAGACGATCAAATGGGTAATACTTCCCTTTTATGGCCTTTCTCGTTTACAAGGCCAACTTCGAACTTCAATTTAAACTCTTTCAAAGCAAACAAAGACTTGCTTTGCTTTGTTTCTATTTCGTTCTGCACTTTTTAGGGGACACAAATTTCGTCTCTCCTGATGTTTAAATTTACCTGCCAATTTTGTATAGAAAATCCACTGGCGTTGAGGTTGACAGTATACTTCCTGAAGTAGGACCAACTAGCAGAGGTCTGGGGACAGCAGCCCCAACATTAGAATAAACGAAACAAGAAAGCGGTTACTGTTGGTTCTTGCCGGTTATGGCAGATTTAGGCCTTGTTCAAGTCATTTTGGCCAGTTTTACTTCCTCCGGAAAGTGCCAATCATCGAATCATGATTGAATTTTGCATAACATCCAAATTTTTCAGACGGAAAAGTTTCGGACAAAAAATTTGGCGCGAAAAAAGTTTCGGATACTTAAAAAAAAAACAAGTTCCTCTTACAGCTTATTGATCAAACCTTTTGCTTGAAATGTGTTATATTTGGATGATAGGATTATTACCTTAATTTCAGTCTAATGAATGTTTCAATCTAAAGTACTGAGCAAGAAACTTCGCCAAAATTTTTCCGACGCAAATTGTAAGGTAATTCGGAAAAAAAAGGTTCGGGCTAAGATTTCGTCAGAAAGTTTTCCTATCGGAAGTGCATTTGGCCCCAAGAGAACATTTGGTTACTAAACAACAGCTATGATGCTCTAGAGCATACCCTGATAATCATGCATCATAATACAAGCACACAAGATCAACGATAGGCAAAAGCAAAACCTTACCTGACTCAGAATCAAGAATCTTACAGTTAACTTGATGACTTCTTCTTCCTTTGCTGCTTCTGCCATTTTCAGGTCTACAAAAATTAAAGTCAGCTTTGCTAAAAACTTATTTGAAACATTTTTAATACACAATGCATATTTTGAAAGATTATTTCTCATATCCTGAAATTCCCAACGCCCCCCTAGACTGATTACAGTAAGTCCTAGTTGTCACTTACCAAAACGAGACTACCACCAAATAGGTGGATGAGCAAAACTACAGCAAATAATCAGTCCAAGGTCCCCTGCAAGCCTTACAGTACAAAACTAAGCAATTGTATTGGATTTGGAGCACATGTGATATTTATTATTTATGCTAATCATAACACCTAAATATCAGGGTAAAAAAATTACCAAAATAAATTATATTCTGGATGCAAGTGATTTTTTTCTTCTTGTTTATTTAAGTGAGGTTTTGAGCACTTCTTGAATTCTACCAAATTTGCATGTTGTACAGTTTGTTGTAAATGGTTATGTAATTGTTTCAATATCAAGCAAATGAACAAAGAATACATCCAGCTCACAAAAGATACAATCAATTAACACTCCATAAATAACCATGGTAACATGAAAGCTAATTTTACAATATTAAAGCTTCAACAACCTGTTTACTAGTAGTTTCATTAGCAATCTGGCAACACCTGCTGTTTGAAAGAGGCATGGTGTTGTTTTAGCAAGTGTTTACTGTATTCAGAAAAATATGTACAAATCTTTGATTGATATGTGTTAAGAAAAGATTATTTGGTATATAGTTGTGGAAAAGTTGTTTCAAGTATGTAGCAGCGGCAGCTGCATGTTCATAGTCATAAAACAATAAAGACCAAAAGAAAAACCTACTCCCATAATCAATAATAGATTCTTTTGTTTACTGAACCAACTCCCTATGGCAGGTGGTTGAAGGAAAGGTGAAAGATTCCCCTCAATCTCACAAAAATAAATCTGCAAATTAAGCGTAGCTAGTTCTATGAAATAATAAAATAGCTATTTTTCCTGCAAGACTAGGGTGCACATCTCAGGATCCAAGGCGTGAAACTATTCTTGACAACATTTCAGCTTTTTTGGGGAAGAAAAATGTTCTTTCATGTAAACAAATAAACTTGCAAGAAAGGAAGATGATTCATTGAAGTAAAAAAAGAATGAATTTTGATAAAAAACATTTAGCGCTGCTGCAAGCTTTGTATAGATGTTGGGTGACAGAGCAAAGCTTGAAAAGCTTGATATTTGTTATCATTCTGCAACCCCAGAACAAAGATTCTGCAAACGCATAGTCAATTTTTGCCTTTGTTCCATAGGAATAAAAGGATCGCTCTATACTTTTTCCTTAGTAATTTCAATTTAGGCATCACTGAGGTACATTGTGTAATCTAGGGGTAAAATGGGTAACTCGTATATCATTGAAGATCTATATTGGATGTCTTCAGAATTACAAAATAGTGTTTGATGTAAATGGAAATATCTTAATGTCTAATTTTCTTCACATTATCACATGATGATGATTTACAATTCATAAATAGTTGCAACAGCTAAAATGGTTTTCAAATTCATTCTTCAAAGATCAAGTTTAGTCATTGTACCTATTTCAAATAAGGCCTGATATGTAGTGTGCCATGCCACATCGTGCAGAATCATGGAATTTAAGTTCAACCTTGGTTCTTTTGCTCATCTTCTCTCCAAAGATGGTTGAATACTGCACTTAATATATTTGGTGCTGTATGAAGGTTTTGAGTATGGTGCGGCATGGTGTGATTGAAATTGGTTTATAAGTTGGTCGACCCAGACAAGAGGCCTTCAACTCAGTGAAACCAAGTGTTAACTTGGTTTAAGAGCTGAGCCAGATCAAACCAAACAAATAGGTCTAAATTCATTTGTCTAATGGCACAGTTCAACTTGGTGCAGTGTGACTTATTAACAGAATGTCATGATTTCTCTAAAATTGGAGGGATGCACCTCCTCATCCCCGTGTCCACTACCGTTTCAGCAAGATAAACCTGACTCAGTCAATGTTCTATTGCTTAAAAAGCATGTTTCTTCTACCTCTTATGGTTGCGAAAAATCCTTCGCATTCCAGCATATTAAAAAAAAAGGCTTTATCTGAAAAAAGTCCCAGTTGGGAGAAGGCAACAGGCAATTAGCAAAATCTGTTATAAAAGCCCTCTTCGGGCTGCAAATAATGAATACACGTAACAAACATTTTCACATGAAGCAATGAAACATTGCTAAGAATCTTAACAAGGCTATTTTGGGGGAAGGGTGTTTTAGGTCTGGATAGGAAATATGTGGGCATTGTGGCATAGCCTCAATGTAAGTCTAAATAAGGGGTAGGGGTTTCATGCTTGGCCTAGTACCTTTGGTATTCATGTTTGCTGCTGGGGAGGAGCACTATGCCTGGCAGTGGTATCCCCCTTCAGGTTTTCCTGGGGGCACATAATTGGCATCATTCGATGCCACGTTGGTATCGTATGATCTCATATCATACCACTAGGTATAGCCCAATCAAGTATAGGTTCATAATTGGCTGTCCTTATTTGGATAGTTTCACATGTGGTTTTGGGTAGCATGCTCTAACTCTTCATTCGCTGTTTCACGAGTCAATGTGTAAATGCTGCTGTTAATCTTGTGCTATAAGATGAAAGATGTCAGGCAAAAATGCAAACCATGGACCCCCTCCAATAAACATTTACAATACAGAAGAGATTTACAGAGATTTCAAGAAAATGTTTGATGAATGCTGTCTTAAAATATTCACTTTTTTACACCTACCAATTTTACTGAAACTTAATGACTTAATCAATCCTTTGTCCCTCCAACATGTCTGTAAAGTATACAAATGCATATTCAAATACCCTTTAATTTTTTAATCAGAAATCACAGCAAGACCAGCCATTTAACAAACTAATTTAATGATGAATTAATTATCTGATCTATCAATTTGATTCCAGTTCCAGGTGATGTCAGAAAATAACAGAAAATAAAGACTGTCTACCTTGAGGGGCACCAATATCTTCACCCATGGTGACCAGGTATCTAAAGTGGATAGCCAACACATGATATCAATTAATCAAAATGAATAAATTGTTTGGATTTATTATTAAGCCATCGACCTTGAATTGCTTTGCGTGACAAGTGAAAAACCTTGCACAAGACAGTCTTTTCCCCTTTTGCAACATAGCATAGCAGCAAAGCAAAATGTCGAAAATTCCAGTTAATATCAAAGTACAAGAAAAGAGAAAAATAGTATGGTGGGAATCCCAAGTAAAGATTTCTGGATTGTCAGTCAAACAGAGGGTTGCTATCGAGCTTTTCCAGACAAAACACGACAACCAACTGTCGAACACGAACAATTGTGAATGAATCAATTGAACGGTACACTAACTACTGCGATTTCCCAGGAGACAACATAATTGTGCAGACAACAATTATCTGCATTAAAATAATTCAAATTTTTTATTCCTGTACGCATTAGAAAAATTACACGTGGAAATTTTGATGGCGCTTCCTCAACAGGTAAAAAGTACACGTAAATCAAAGCGAGCAGCGGCCTAATCTACGATTTGTAAAACAATAACACGAACATACTACGAAAGAAAACAAATCAATTTCCAGTGCCTACCTCCTGTAAATTAGTCAACGCTTACCTTTCTGGTTTAGGAATTGGTTTCTGGGTGAATTTGGTCCAAGATTGGAGAAGATCAGGCAGAAGTGGTGGACGGAGGAAAGGTGAAAAGATCGTTGGATTTAGTTTGCCACAACCCACTCTGTAAAGATCGTAAAAAATCACTGATCACAAAAACAAAACAAAGTTTATTGTTCTTCAGCGCATGTCCATGTGCGCAGGTCTTCCATTCAATGTGCACTCAAAGAAATAAACATCCAACAAAGAATACGCTCCTCCACAAAACAACATCAGACCAGCTTCATTGAAACACAGAACGAAGAACAGAAAATTAGCTAGAAACCAGGCAAAAAGAAAACCGCAAAAACAGAAAAAATTATACGTAGAATGCCAGTAAAATGGCCTTGGAAAAATTCAAAGAAGTTCACAAAGTCTGTCATCTGAAACCAAACATAGAATGCGCTCCTCCGCACAGCAACACTTCATTCATGGATTTATCGACAGATAGTGAAAGAGAAATAAAGAAGAGAAAATTGAATTGAAACCAGGGAAATCAGAGAGGCATGATTTTGGATAAGCAAGCCCTATTTGTTCTTGAACAGAAACTGGACCGACAAGAGATGAAGTAAAGGTGAAGTTGCGGTTTTTAGCGGTAAGTGTTCGGATTGCAGAAGCAGAGAACTGAAATCTTTCTCAAATTTGATGTCACGTGAAAATGTCCGCGAATAAAACAATTGCAGTTCTTTGCATGATTAATTTTGCGTTATCGCAAATCTCACGTGACATCTGATTTGAGACAAACTATTACAGCCTGCGCGCAGCCTCAACACTCCTCCGCGTAAGTGTAGACGGAGGAGTTTTAATCGAGTCCGCGACCCCTAGTCATAACGCTTATGACGTGTTGGTGGGGCTGGAACCGCGCCCGTCTAACTGTTTTGGCTGCAAAGTCAGTGGACTACAAAACTGCGCCA
Organism: Aurelia aurita; assembly: GCA_004194415.1. Lineage (NCBI taxonomy): Eukaryota > Metazoa > Cnidaria > Scyphozoa > Semaeostomeae > Ulmaridae > Aurelia > Aurelia aurita. Next base: position 1,100,930 of record REGM01000006.1, on the reverse strand, counting down.
CAACACCTTCAAAGAGATGAGTGGACCATGAAGAAAGAAAAGTATCACAAAGTTCCTTTTCAAGAACTCACTAGAATACCAAAGTCTCGCTCTGTGAATTCTTTGATATGAAAAATTCGACCCTTGAAATTGAAACCAGTTTTAAAACCATAGCGATTAAACTTTAGAATATTGTAATGATGTGGAAACATTTGTTCCACAGATGAAAACTCGTTGCTATCGCTACAAAACTGACGCATCTTACGATGAGCTCTAAATGCGCCTTCCGATCGACGAGAAAAGATGCATTGCATATCGAGGATAAAAATTACACGAGACTGAAACTTTGAAAGCAAGTTCAACGAAAAAGAGTTTCAGAAGATTTGAAGTTGTCGCTAAAAATACTAAATCAAAATTTGTTTAACACGAGTAACGTTGGCAGCTACTTCATGTCGCTTCCATAGCTGAAGTAAACGGAGTGCTACTTGGAGCATGTTGGGCCGTTACATCTCAAAACTTTGCAGGCTATGAAGCATGCGTTTGGAATTTCACAATTATGTGCAACCGACAGAGGAAAATCTGGGTAACGCGGCAGTGCATCTGGGTAACACACAAGAGATACTTACGCAAAGGTATAAATTCACGAAGACAAAAAAGCTATGAAAAGGAGGCGGTTTCGTTGGCACATGTCTCAAAATTGGACTTCAACTCAACAAGTTGACTTCAACTAAACGAGCAGAGAAAATTGTAGAAAATAAACATTGCCCATTGTAAAAACTTGAGACCATACTGCAAAATACCTGGTATATGGAAAACTTTAAACTGAGGGGCAAGACACTCTTCGAAAGCCAACAAGAGTCTTCGCCAAAGCTGAACGAAATTCTTAAAGAGTGATTTGCCCCTCAGCTTGAACAAATAAAACAAATGCCCCCTATTCGCCGAGACATATACATTTTACCAAACTCCTGTCCACTGAAAGAAATGCTCTCCGGTGGAAAACTACAGTAAATACATACGTCTCTTTACGGCATCCAAATCCTCTGATTTTCGGATTTTGTCTAACAACGAGGTATCTCCACCACTGCCATTACATTCCTTCGTTGGAGTCTCATCTTCCTTTCTTGCTCCATTAAAACTGTGAGCCTCAGTTGCCGTGAAGCTCTTGCTCTCCGTCACTTTGAAATACTCTTCAAACCCAGTATTAAGCAACACGTTTTCCATCTTCTCGTCTGTCCACGCTAACAAGCAGAACTAACCTGTTGTTGTTAGAGGAGTTTTGAGCGACTTGCCTAGCTGTCTTGCCTAGTCATGGTTTTGACTACTTGGATACATTACCAAACCCCTTGAGAAAGGGAAGTCTCCCTCAAAGGTCCTGGGAGGAAATTTTTGTCAGGCAGCTTGGAAAGTAACTCGAGGCTTTTGGAGTACAATGGGCAAACTAAAAAAAATTCAATCGGTCAACCGAATTTTGAATTCACTAACTCCCTTAAGAATGGTCAATGCACTATTTTATGCGTGCTCTAACAAGACGTATTATTCTAAGGTATGGTTGAAAGAGTTTCGAGCTAACAATATGACCAATAAATTCGCAGGAAAATGCTGCACATAGCAACATTTTCAGTTACGTCTCTGGTTCACAATAGGTCGTTGAAGTCGCTGGTACACTAAGACGAACGAACCAAAAGACCTAAAAGACGGGATGTGAACGGCAAAAACTCAGTAGGTGTCGTCAGGGTCATTGGGGAGTTTATTTTCGCCGTTGACATTCAGTCTTTGGGTCTTTTAGGACATTTGTTCCAGCGACCTCAACGACTCCAGCGACCTAGTGTGAACCAGGTTTTACCTGATTGGCCCGCCAATCACAGATGCCACTCAAACTCTCAGCAATAGAAGAAGGAAGATCGTTGGGAAAGATTGGATTCTGTCATTGAGAAAATTTTTGACGTTAGAAATGCAATGGGGAAAGAGTCGAAATTATTTTGCCTCGATTTGGGATTTTATCAGCGCCTCTAAGATGTCCTAACGCATTTTGATGGAATCAAGAACATTTGATTCTAGACCAAACCTGGAAAGTATACTCTTGCCTAAACTTGAGACTCGATAAGTATAGTATAGTAGCCTTGAAAGCGGCAAATTTCTATATGCATTTACTATAGGATATCCACCTCCATGTGTGGATGCAGCTTATTCGCACTTCTAACGCGTTTTGCCGTTGTGAAAACCACACTTCTGCAAAGTTTATTTGACAGAAATTTCTCTTCAAAATGAAGCAAATCAAGAAACGCCAAAATTTTTGTGAAATTAAAGTTTTGGAAAGAAATTCTTTTTAAAATGATTACAGTAAAGGCACATTTTAACTTTAATAACAATTTCGAGCAAGAACATTTCTGCGTGAAATAAAAATAAAAAGTTGAAAAAGATTCAAATTTCAGAAAAAGGAGTTTTTCACGAGAGAAATACTTTGTCTGATGTGCGCATGCTCCGCTATCAATTCGCTCGAAATTTTTCGCTTTTCGCTCTAAACGTTTTCAGTGGAAATGCGCCTTAAAGTGGGAATTTTCTTTAGGGACTTCACGCAACTGCAATCAATAGCGTGATGTCCAGCATTGAGTTAGTGTTATAAAAAGTGACTGGGAGCTCTTAAGACAGCTCGGATTCGCATCCAAACAACACTTAAATCCCTTTGACCTGGGAACAGCCTCTCCCCTCTGTACCGCTGCAACGAGAACAATGAAAGTCTTATCTGACCTGATTCTCCTTCAAACTCCAGATGTGTGGATTACATTTACATGGCTTAGAACAAGTCTCCTCCTCAGAGGATTGTTTAAACAAACCAGCCTGGTTCCCAGTCGTCGATATTGCGTAGGAGATTAACTCATTTTTATGTGAAGGAGCTGTACCCTGGCGTCCAGTCCCCTTAGTCGAAAATGACGTCAGGGAACCAAACTGTAAACGAATTATTCTAGCTCCCAATCATCAATGAACAACCTTCCAGTCAGAAGCCTGGACGCAGGGGAAGCGCTCAACTACACTCTTTGAGACCTCATCGTTGACTCCGGTTCAATTATGGGTGGTTAGACACTGCATGTGTGCTTTTATGAAGGAGCGCCGCAACTAATATGCTTCCGCGGAGGAAAAATTTATCTATATAGTTCTGCGGAGGAGGTAGCGAAAGTTAGAAAGGAAAAAAAACGAATTATTTTTCTTTCCTTCCTTCTCTGTTTCGCTACCTCCTTAACAACGGAACCTCCTTAACAACAGAACTTTCAAAATGGCGGCTGACACAAGGATAGGAAACAGAATCACTCTTATCACGAAGGCAATGTAAATACAACTGCGGTGTCTAACTACCCATGATCCAATAGTCGAGAATAACGTCAGGGAACCAAACGGTTAACGAATCAGCCTTTTGCCCTGTCCAAATTCGACAAGGTTCGCAAGGAGGTACACATGCCGTTTTCAAATTTAATAATATTCCTAGGTGTTTACATGGTTGCTTTGCAGTCGTCTAGCTTCTTTGGCACCTTCACATATGAGGCTACGTTCCTTTCCTATATTCCTAGTTTAGACCTGATGCAAAGTGTCACTAAAATTGAATTAAGCTGCCTCATTTTCACAAATAATCTGTCGCTATAGTTACATCACTCTACTCTATGTACTATGTACTTATATGCCCTTCGTATCGACTAACTAACTTCTTAGGCATAAACGGGATAAATAAGTGAAGAGAAAATATACTACAAAAGCAACTTTCTTAGAAAAACTAATTCTAATATATCATTTAGCTGCTCTTATATTAAATTTCATGCGCCATACATTGGTAGTTTTTACGAGAATCTTTAGTAAGTATTGTCCGTAAACATTCAACAGCAATGAATGTAATAAACTTGTACTGCATTATAAATTTGTCGAAGATTTTTAAATATATAATACAGTCAATACAGTTATAAACTTTTCTGAAATTAGCCAAACAAGATTATAGAATCTATTGTTTACATACAGTTCCATAAGCTTCAATGAATAGCATGTCTGCTACTCAAACAGGCATATAAATTGCATCCTTTCCTTTCAGCCTCTAAAAGCTTGTAACGTCTGCCTCTCTACTTCTAACGAAATCATACAAATTGTCAAGGTCTGCCTACCACAAATTTCAGGTGTAAAGTGAGGAAGATACAGCCACATAACAAGACAAATTTCAGCAGTTCAAGGTTCTTAGCCCTTAGCATGTTGATTTTTGCTGCAGGTGAAGATACACAGAGGTTACGGAGGCATAGAAGGCCTGCCTACCACAAATTTCAGGTGTAAAGTGAGGAAGATACAGCCACATAACAAGACAAATTTCAGCAGTTCAAAGGTTCTTAGCCCTTAGCATGTGGGTTTTTTGCTACAGGTGAAGATACACAGAGTTTACAGAGGCACGAAAGGCCTGCTTGCGACAAATGTCAGGTGTAAATTGAGGAACATACAGCCACATAACAAGGAACGAAATTTCAGCACTTCAAAGGTTCTTAGCCCTTACCATATGGGTTTTTTGCTGCAGGTAAAAATACACAAAGGTTACGGAGGCACAAAAGGCCTGCTTACAACAAATATCAGATGTAAATTGAGGAACATACAGCCACATAACTAGACAAATTTCAGCAGTTCAAAGGCAGGGGCGGATCCAGGCTGAGTTATCTGAGTTACAGAACTCAGTCAAAATTTCAGATATTTAATAGCAATAATCTTAAATTCAATAAATATCCAAGTTTGCAATCTTTTTTTTCCAAAATAAAATATTCAAGCTGAGATTTTTGCTCATTCACTCTACTTGCCCATTGAAGTAGCCTATGCGCAGGAGCGTTGCACAAAAGCAATAGTTTCTATTATTTTGATTTCATTGGTCCATAAGCATTAGGATTGTCTGTATATGTTTGTTGATTGGATGATAACTACAATATGAAAGTTTTTGAGTGAAATCTATTGGTGTAACTCAGTAAACGATTGTTTTTCTTAGCTTCCTTGCGGAAAGAACTCACTTGGGCAACGGAAGAGAACTCATTTCAACANGATTTTTGCTGCAGGTGAAGATACACAGAGGTTACGGAGGCATAGAAGGCCTGCCTACCACAAATTTCAGGTGTAAAGTGAGGAAGATACAGCCACATAACAAGACAAATTTCAGCAGTTCAAAGGTTCTTAGCCCTTAGCATGTGGGTTTTTTGCTACAGGTGAAGATACACAGAGTTTACAGAGGCACGAAAGGCCTGCTTGCGACAAATGTCAGGTGTAAATTGAGGAACATACAGCCACATAACAAGGAACGAAATTTCAGCACTTCAAAGGTTCTTAGCCCTTACCATATGGGTTTTTTGCTGCAGGTAAAAATACACAAAGGTTACGGAGGCACAAAAGGCCTGCTTACAACAAATATCAGATGTAAATTGAGGAACATACAGCCACATCACTAGACAAATTTCAGCAGTTCAAAGGTTCTTAGCCCTTAGCATATGGATATTTTGACTGCAGGTGAAGATACACAAAGGTTACGGAGGCACGAAAGGCCTGTCTACCACAAATGTCAGGTGTAAATTGAGGAACACACAGCCACATAACAAGGAACGAAATTTCAGCAGCTCGAACGGAAACAAATTTTGTCCATCTTATTCACAGCATTATACATTGTACTTACAGGAAACTCCCTTGATAATACCTAATCAAGAATCGTCAGTCTTCAAGCGTTTTTCAGGGGGTTCTCCTTCTTCAACCCATTTCAATAAATCTTCTTCGTCGTCCATCAGTGTATGAAAATAGTCGAACATACGTTTTTGCTTTGGATCCTGAAAAGGTATAGATGAAATATAAGGTTTATTTTCAGCGGAATGAAAGGTTAAAATCCGTGTTAGAAAGGTCAAACTTCAAACATAACCTACAGATTTTGTATTTTTCAAGCCGTAGCAAGATCTATCCCTCCTGCGCAATTCTGTCGGACTAATTTTAGCTATTATCCTAGAAATGGCTGTCAATTTCAAAATTTTATAGGCTCGTGAGCTATCAGGTTTTCGAGTATACCAAAACATTGCACAGAAATTTTAGCAAGTTCGTATTTTTTGTCTATTCGAAGTTTTTAAAGACAAATTATGGATATATAGCGATCTAGCTTAAAAATGGAACAAAAGAAGGCCACGCGCTATTTATTGTCCTATTGTTTAATGATTTGTGGAGAATATTGAATATATTAGCCTATATTTAGATTGCCCAGACCCCATGAAAAGTTAACGTGAAATTGTAAATGAACGCTCTTGGGCAAGATCTACGATGACTTATGAATATCTGAGTAGACGCTGATATCTGAAGAATAGTGAAAGTAGCATACCTCAAACTTGGTGACTTCGGGGGAAAATTCATCTTGATTGAGGCCTGCACTTGTAAGAACTTCTAGTTTTCCCTGCACAAGTGGCCTACGGATTAAGATTCAAGCAGTGTCAGGTACAAGCTTAGTGATACGTTTCTCAATATGAATCGGTTGACCATCATTCACATAACTTTCTAAAATCTCCCAAAGGGTAGTGTATTTTATCATTTGGGGACCAGGTAACCAAAAATTTTCATTCTGTTTAAAAATCACCAGAATTTCATTATCTTCATTATCTTGAAATATATTTTCTGCAGATGTTTAAAAATTTGGGTTAGCCTTTTCTTATCGTGGAGCAAAATTATGGAATGAACAAAGCAGGGGAATTAAATTGGCACCCTCCTTGGCTACCTTTAAAAACCCATTTGAGAGGTACATTTTAATTTCAGATTTACTTTTGTTATGCTCAATCGTATAAGTTCACATCTAAATATTATATATACAAGGTTATATATATGCAGTGTACAGTTGAAGAGGGCGCAACTATTCAAAGAAAGCAGGCATCAATGTGGTCTTTTGCGCTTTTTATTCTTCTTCCTGTGCTAACTAGTTTCGCCCACTAGGGCATCTTCAGACCAACACGTGTGTCGGAGCAACAAGTTTATACAACGTAAAACTTCAGAGCAACAAGGTTATATATAGATATAGAAATATGTATTTAATTTAGGCTTTTTTTGATAGGTCAATTTGTAAAACAGTTAGTTATAACTGAAATCTGTAACCTGTATAAATATTGTAAAATGAAATAAAAAAAAAATGATTTCCTGGTTGCTTATTTTTTTCTATCTAGCATCTGAAGGTAGTTTTTAGGAACACTGATAAGCTAAACTTATCAATGTAGCATCCTAGTCCTTCCTCGCCATAAGACCACACCTCGTTATCCCTTTAGCCTGGAAATATACCGGGTGAGTCAGAAAAAACGTGGGGCGTTTAACAAGCCATATTTTGGTGAAAAACAAGTCAATTCAGGAGTGTTGAAGTTTTATATTGCAGAAGAAAGATTAAATTAGTTATAGAAATCTAGTTTGTTAAAATCGGTCATTTCTTTCCTTATTTATTTGCGATTTTTTGATATAGCCATTTTGGTGAAAAGTATCGCTAGTAAGAGAANGGACGAAAATTTTCGCGTAAATCAGAGAGGGGGGACGAAAATTCCATCAAATATATGCAAATGTCTTCCACCCCCTCCCCGGCAAGTATTAATGACCCGTCCCTTAGCCTGGAAATATACCGGGTGAGTCAGAAAAAACGTGGGGCGTTTAACAAGCCATATTTTGGTGAAAAACAAGTCAATTCAGGAGTGTTGAAGTTTTATATTGCAGAAGAAAGATTAAATTAGTTATAGAAATCTAGTTTGTTAAAATCGGTCATTTCTTTCCTTATTTATTTGCGATTTTGTGATATAGCCATTTTGGTGAAAAGTATCGCCAGTAAGAGAACTTTCAGCTTGTTAATAATGACAATTAAATGACTAGTCCCCTAGGGATACAACATAAGCAACATTGGTTTCTCCTTTTGTGGTCTAACACAATGCATGACTTGTGGTCACACGTGCATGAATATCAATCTAATCGAAGGCCTATTTTAGCAATCTTGCGAAACACCATTTTACTAAAATCGCTCGTAATTCTGGAATGGAAAGACTGATTTCGACCAAACAAATTTTCTTATCTAAGTTAGCCGTTCTTCCATGCAATGAACTCCAGAGAAACGAATTTGCAAATTAAACTGGGGATGGCTCAATGGTAGCGCGCTTGACTACCAATCTGAGGGTTGGTGGTTCGAGTCCCCGCCCTGCCGAACCTGCTACGTAGAGCGAGGAGAGTCGCCAACTCTCTGTAATTCCAGGCTAAAGGAATCGCGAGGTGTGGTCACATCGAGAGGAAGGACCAGGACATTGCTTCGATAAACTTAGCTTCTCAGTGTCCTAAAACTACCTTCGGATGCTAGGTAGCAATATAGAAAAAGGAAAAAAAATTAAACTGCATAAAAAAAATTGGCAAACACCCCACATTTTTCTGACTCACCCGGTAGAGAGTTGACGACTCTACCCATTTTACGTAGCGGCTTTGACAGGGCGGGACTAAAGTCACCGACCTTCAGCTTGGTAGGCCAGCGTGCTACAAAACTTTGATGAACAGTTTCATCGAATCTCACGGAATGCTTGTCAGATTCTATTTTCGTCCTTTTCCATTCGTTGTCACTGAATAGGCAAAGTCGTTACGCACAAGCAAAATATAATGCTCATACGAAATCGCATAACAGATGTCTTGGATTAGACTTGAGTGATTTCGGAAACTCAAAGTTAAGCGACAAAGCTCGTACGGCGACAAAACAGTTAAAATCTCTGAAATCACTTTTGAGACACAATGAACATTTGGCTATTTGGCAATCAGCAGTATTTGGCTATTTGGCTTAAAATCCAAAAACGGAAACTTTTAATGGCTACCTGGGATTGACAACAAACAAAAAGACCCCTACAAGCCTAACTAAATTGATGACAAACAACTCACATAGACAGAAAAAGGCGAACAAGCTAAGGTAACTAAGGTATAGAAGCTAAGTGAGGGCAGCGAAGGATAGGAATCTACAGAGATCTAACGGGTGAGTCAATAAAAACAATCCCCGTTTGCAAGGCCACTGCTCCCTGGATATCAAGACAATAATATTGGCAAATATATTATTTAATGGTGGACATGTTCAAATCGATTTTAAAATTTACCTGACTGAAATCGGCCACTTCGTTGTGAAATTATCAGCGATTTTCTCGAGAAAGCCCCTTTAAGAAATCTTGAAAACAGACACAAATTACGACCAAATTTTCCAAATATTTCTGCCTCAGAGCAATGGCTTTTACATGCTTTAGCATGCGTTATCCTTTTGGGAGGATGAAGGTGTCATCCTGGGAGCATAACAGGATTATTCCGGATGATTTCATCCTCCCATGAGGATAACCCGTGTTAAAGTGATAGAGCTATGTGTTGAAGTCATAGAGCTAAGGCAGAAATATCAGGAAAATTTGGTCGTGATTTTAGGTCTGTTTTGAAGGTTTCTTGAAGGGGCTTTCTCAAGAAGATCGCTGATAATTTCAGAAAGGAATGACCAATTTCAGTCAGGTAAGCTTTAAAATCGATTTGAACATGTCCACCATTAAATACTAGATTTGCCAATATTATTACCTTGATATCCAGGGAGCAGTGGCCTTGCAAACGGGGATTGTTTTCATTGACTCACCCGGTATGGTCGACCACGTTCTACAAAAATATGGCCTGCAGAGAGAGACAGCCATGATAGATACAGTACTATTTTTGTGGCCAGAAAGGTTTTGTTTGCGAGCATAAAAGTACCAGAAAATAGAAAAGAGAATACAAACCAAATGGCATCATCAGCAGTATTCTCAGCCAACAAATAAATTATTGTAACTGCATTTTTCTGACCAATTCTGTAAACTCTGTCTTCTGCTTGCACCAAAGCCTAAGATTAAGGACAAATGTCAAATGTCAAAGGTCAAAACAGAGCAACCGACAAATCCAAACAGAGGAATACAAACTGACCAATCCATGTTGACAAGTCCAGTAATTTTACTTGACGAAACCTTGATCGAAATGTGGGTATTTCTTAATAATCTAAAATGTTAAAGATTAAATTCTTCAACAGTCAACTTATTTGTCGATATCGCTACCTTAAGGATGTGGGGTGAGAGGCCGAGCGGCTTATACAGTTTCGGTTAGGTAACTGAAGTTAAGCTTGGTCGCGTGAGGTCAACATCCGGATGGGTGACCTTCCAGATGCCTGACCAAGCAACTCACTTCACCGTCCTTCGGAAGGGACGTTAAATTAGGGGTCCCATGCCTGGATGCGGCATGCATAGTAGGCCTAAATTAGATGTAATATAGCTAGCAATCATGCCAACCTACTTAAAATAAAGTAATGAATGAATGAAAAAAAGGATTTAGTCATTTTTCATGGAAGTTCAAAATTATTATCGCCCCGAAGCCATAAATTCAATTTGAATAGCCTAGCAAAGCATCGGTTCAATACATCAACACGGACAGAATAATCTTAAGGTAACCATCATCTGGAAAAATACCGGATGATTCAGAGAAAAGTTTTGGAGTTTGAAACATAAACGAAATGTGAAATCTTCTAACACTAAAATTACCTCATTGAAGTTTTACATCAAAGATCAAATTCATTTTTGCGATACTGATTATCCTAGCCCTGGCTTTAAATTGGCAAAAATTCTGAAGCTTTATGAGTTACCTGGCTTTGGAGTGTGCTCATAATGCATACAATTTTCAACAAGATTTTCTTCCCGTTGACGCTTTTACATCATTTATTACACCACGGGCAGTAGGAAACATTCGGATTTGTCTTTGGAAAATTTTGTGTTCATAGGTTGCGGCTTTTAAGATTAAATTAGCCGCGATGTTTTCACAGCGGCTTCCTGTTATTTAGTAGCCACTTAGACTTGCTCCAAGTCTATTCTGTGGTCCATCAGCGCTCAATAAAACATTATAACTTCTGCGGGGGCGTAAATCGTGACGAGGAAACTGCGAAGGAGAAACGAGAAACGAAATGAAACAGTTTCCTTTCGTTTCTTGTTTCTCCTTCGCAGCGTCCTCGTCACGATTTACGCCCCCGCAGAAGTTATAATGTTTTATTGAGCGCTGATGGACCACAGAATAGACTTGGAGCAAGTCTAGTAGCCACTCGACGGTTGACCCACCAGACGCTAATCTGGAGGAGTTTCCGCTTGAGTGGCATAAGGGCTCTAGGTCACGTCAATCTGCCACGCACAGCGTCTGCTGGGTCAACCGTCGAGTGGCTACTAAATAACAGGAAGCCGCTGTGAAAACATCGCGGCTAATTTAATCTTAAAAGCTGCAACCTATGACCACAACATTTTCCAAAGACAAATCCGAATGTTTCCTATAGCCCGTGCATAAACCGATAGTTTTGTGAAATCATAAAATCATGGCCCCTGGGCAAGATTGAAGATTTCTTAGAAAACCTACGCCTCAAAATATGGGTTTTTAAACAGTGATTTGACAATATTTCACCGGAAGGATTATAGTTGTTAACATTGCCTGAAATTGCCCGGGCCAAGTTAAAAATATAGTCTATTGTATTTGATACTGTTGGCACGTGCCATTTCATTGTGTAGCTGAAGAAACAAAGGGTGCGTGGGCGTTTTCGTAGCCTATTTATAGCGACCACTCAATATAGCTGTCTGTTCCCTTTTATATAACTGAAAAAGAGAAATTTCAAACAGTTGAAGCAAAGCCAAATTTTGTTGCTTTCGAAACTGTGAAATTCCTTTTTGACTCATCCGGTAGTCGAAAAAATTTCAGATTGAGTTTAGCAATTTCTACATCGACCAAAATCTGCTACAATGTTTGGGTCATCATAAATAAGTCATGCTTAAACTTACCCCGGGATTCCAGTAAAGTTCAGCGAAAACCACCGTAGTGGCTGATGTCAGATTAAGACCTGTAATTCAAGAGTGTTATAGTCAGTTTATAGAAATGTTGTAGGAACTTTTTTCAAGGAAACTGTAACCAAATATAAAGTCCACAATTTAGTGAAGAAAATATTGATCACATCAATTCAATTGCAATTCTATTATGCTACGTGAAACAAAATAAGCTCTTCCACCGCTATATCGAAATCTTGAAAAGTTCCCAGAATGCAGTGAGATGATGCAAAGAAGAAATGAGAGATTTTAACGCATTTTAAGGCATCCATTGACGGTCTATGCCCCTATAACCCAGAAGATTTAACTGGAAGGCTAAACATGCTGAAATTTGGCAAACTATTGCCTTAACTATCAGGTCCTGCATTATAGGAGCGTCATCCTAGAGCTCTCTTTCGGTTATCACATCTGATGAGCTGAAGAGAAAATATCCTTGAACACTTTCAAACGCTTACTTTTATCTGACAAAAAAGCAAGTAGACCGATATACGAACCTACTGTATCCTGTTCTTGGTAAAATTAAAAACTAACAAAACATAATATCAATGACTTTAAAATTGGACAAAATTTTTAAGCAGGCAATGCTGTATCTTACTGAGTGATTAAATAGAACAATAGTGAACAGGTAGCACGTGCTATTTCAAAATATTTACAGTATCAAATCATTGAGTTTTATTAATTTAATATCTAAATTCAAATGATTTTAATTGTTATGTATTAAATTAATATCTGGTTCCTAAGCGATATTGCCTGCTGCAAATTCCTATCAGCAAATTAATTTGGGATAATCATTTGTGTTACTTATCGGTAAAATAAACAGAACTGATAAAAAAGAGGTGGTCTAGCTACGACCAGGTAAAAACTGGCGGTAAGAGAAATAGTCCTTGTGGGCACAGCTCTGATAGGTTGCCAAAAAGAAAATGGTAGCCAAGAAGCAACACGTACGGTGTGCAAACTGTGCAATAAGAACAGGTGTCTAACTTAGTAAGATAAAGTTATACAGGGTGTTTCAGACAAAATGCAACCCAACTAAGATTGAAAATTTAGGAAAATGATAAGATTTGGATAGATGTAATGGATACCATCTGAAAGCACAATCTATCTTCTTTCCAATGATATGCAGTTTGGATACATTAATGGAATTATTTATCATTTAATTGATATTTAGCAAGTAGGCCCTATTTTAGATGAAGCATGCTGTAAGAGCAAAATCAAGACCTTTTTTACCGTAAAATGTTATAAAACACATTTGTAAAAATATTTCAGGCCTAGAAGCATTTGAAGTGATGCCCTTAGGTAGGAAACATACAAATTTACTCCCAAGAGATGCATTTATTAAAAATGATAAATAAGCTCTCACAAAGATGAGTTTTTGCCTATATAAATGTCCTACCACTTTCCTGCATTTAAAATAGACCATACTTACTAAAACGTCAATTAAGTGATGAATAATTCAATTAACGTGCCCAAGCTGGATATCATTGGAAAGAAGATAGATTGTGCTTTCAGATGGTACGCGTAAAATTAATTCAAATGTCATTATTTTATGAAGAATCTTGAAAAAAAGTGGGTTGCGTTTTTTTAACACCCTGTATATCTACTGGGGGACCGAATAAAAAGTCAAACTGTTTGTAATTTTGGGAATTCGTGCTTTGACGAAGTACCTCGTTTTGAATCATGCTAAAAAACTGCATGAAATGATTATCAAACTGCATTTTTATCTCACAAAGCCACTAATCTTGCTCCTTATATCCTTGATAAAGCTTTAAGATCATAGAAGACTTTAACTTCCATATGAAATCGGAAGAGATAGCTTTTTAGCTAGCAATACGATGCTTGTGTAAAATACTACCGTTCGAAATCTCGTTTTCAAGCTACAGTTTCATCATCTCTGTCTCAAAGGACAAAAATAAAAATCTTCTCTTACATGAATCTAGTTTTTCAGTTTTTCAGACAAATGCAAAAGAAGAAATTTCAAAATTGGTATATAATCAAATTTTGATGATTTTTGAACATGTTTCACGTTTTAATTGGTCACCGGGTATAGGAGGGCCAAAACAACATAAACATTAACTGCACACGAGCAATTCAATTTAAAGTTCTTTTTTGCAGTTTAGGGATAGTTACGTCCTGAACATATACTTAAAGGGAATCGACATAGTTAAAAGCTGGCCCGGGCCAAGTTAAAAATATAGTCTATTGTATTTGATACTATTGGCACGTGCCATTTCATTGTGTGGCTGAAGAAACAATGGGTGCGTGGGCGTTTTCGTAGCCTATTTATAGCGACCACTCAATATAGCTATGTCTATTCCCTTTAACAACTGTGCAAAGAAGTGCGTTTTAAACAAGAGAGCCTTCGAATGTAACTGTGCTCTCTTGAAGGCAATTAAACAAGAATTTTAGAATCGTAACGGAAAAAGTGTGGCAGTGATGAACTTGTTGGCAAACAATATTTCTTGAGAAAAACAAGCATTGGTAAAAATAAACACCGTAAAGAACAACTGTTGGTTTATTGACCTTTGCTTGGAATTAATAGAGGCTCATATCCAATGAACATTGAACTATTAAATACCTGTGTTAGCTGCTGTGATAGACAAAACCGCAACAAGACAGTCTGATTCTTTTTGAAACTTTTCAACCAGTTCCTGTCGAGCGGTTGCGCTGGTACTGCCATCAATGCGGATGAATGATATATTCTGAAGAGAAAAAGAACGGGTTGTGAGATGTTATTTGAAATAACGAAATATAGAATGAAAATTGTGTCCTTTTGATCTTGATATTTTTCATAACTGCAGAAACATCATCAGCCAAGGGAATGGTTTTCAGGGGGATAAAATTTGAAATATAAAACCACAAATCAAATGGACTATTTTATACAATCTAGTAGTATCAAGTAGAAGCGTTTTGTAAACACTTTTGAAATAGCAACGTTTTAGGTAATTTGATTTAATTGATGAGGGCGTTCTACTTCATAGCCCCTTTGAACAAAATATTTTTGTTAAAGGCAAATTTTCAATGGGAAATTGTTAACTTCTTTAGCTGCAAAAAAATTGTGAAATGAAAATCTTACTGGGTCCACCAAATATTACCTACTTTTGACGGGTCATGATAAATCAGAAACTTTGCCGATTTTCAATGTTGAAGATTTAATATTAAATCACTAATATTTGAGATTTTTTGCCGATTTTTTAAGTACACCGGGTGAGTCAGAAAAATGTAACCACTCTTTTGAAAAATCGTACTAAAAAACTATAACACCAATTTGAAAAATTAGAACTCCGTTGCCTGACTGAGGGTTTATCTTCATAAAATACGACGCATTATCTTAATCTCAAATGAAGAGTTCCCGAAAATTAACTTCCGTCGGCCTTGCATAAAACAGTAAATGAGTGGCTCAATTTAAACCACTTTTCAATCATCAAAATGGTAAAATAATGTTTTTCTTAGCTCAGGCATTGCTTTCCAATGATACGGAAACTGTGAAATGTAATTATTCTTTCCCATCAATGTTGGGCATCAAAATTCAAAATCTACACGACAGTGAACAGACCCTTTTTAGATGCTTTTTGGCAAATAAAGAAATATGAATTTTGGCTAATTCCTAATTTCAGAAGGAAATAATGCATTTAAAATTATGAGAAAAATCTTGAAAATTGAGTTGAAGCCTCAGTAAGATGATGGAATTAAAATTTTACAAATTGGTTGCATTGCTTTTCCTGTTCGATTTTCCAAACAATGAATACATTCTTTTACTCACCCGGTACTTCCCGTGTTAAAAACGATACTTGGAAATTCTCGAAACAGCCCAAATCGATCGAAAATTTGTAAAAAAATATTCTAAACACTGGACTTGTCAAGAAAAAAGACAAAGCTCGATGATGTTGCGAAACAAGTTGCTGGCCGATTACCCCGTGTAATATCTCATCTCTTCTGCAACTTGCAAAGCAGGTTTTTTGCGCAACGATTGCCAGAAGTAACACCCCAATCAAAAACTCCTTGCAATTTCCTCAATCGCCATTGCGAGACCAGTTGCAGAGAAAAATTAGCTTTACAAGAACTTACAGTTAGTTCTATCAATACAGAGATTCTTCATTTTCTTCATAATTCAAAGAAACCTCTATAACTTCAATAACATTGTCAACTTACTTTTTTGACCAGCATGTCAGAAATCGAGTTCAACATCAACTGGTGATGCGCGAATAGAATGAATTTTCTACCACCTTCTAAGACGTCTTTGATGTACTCCCTACGGACAAAAATCACACACTGATTCTTGCTTTGAAAATAAGGCAGTAGAGAAAATCCAAATTTTAAATTTATAAATTTGCTCTAAATTTTGCATGCTATCAATCTGAAATGAAAATTAGCAAAATTATTGTCATTGATAGAAACATACCGTTTAATTTGATAACAACTTTCGACTCCAAAAATATTTTGGTGCCAGCCCCTCCATTTTGATGGCTACCTTCTCATTAGAAAGAAATATTCTCAATAAAATAAAAAACGATTTTCTACCATCTTGATAGTTGAATGTTGAATCCCCTAGAAACAAATACTGGAGGTATTCTTCCTTATGAAAGCAAAATAGTGAACTATGAATTACACAGTAATTTTGAAGTCAAAGCTTCTATCAGGCAAAGGAGGTGGAATTAGTCATATGGGTTCGATGGCTTTTTGCAGAATGATTGTTCAAACAGTGGATGCATTTTGTTCACGTATCCAGTATTTGAAAATATATCGGAGGAAAGACTGGGACGACTGCACTTTAGCGGACCAGCTTTATGTCATATCTCTCGGGAACGTGTTGAAACAAATACCCTACTGACCCTAAATAAACCCTACCTTACCCTAACTAACCCTAACTTACTCTAACTAAACCTAACTTACCCTAACTAACCCTAAATAACACAAACTTACCCTAAAAACCCCTTTTCCAAAACCTAACCCTGACCTAAACCCTTACCCCATGACACATAACTTACCCATATTGAAAGCTGGTCCACTAAAGTGCAGACTAGCCGAAAGATTACACACAGACGCTGAAAATGATCAACACTGAAGAGGATCGAGACCATTTCAAAAGGAAGGGACTCCAGATGCTTTTCATTAATACCAAGGTAAAATTCATCCAACGTTGATTCAACCGAGGGGCAAATCACTTCTCAAAATAGTGTACGTGATTTTTGTGATTTTAAAATCACGTGATTTTTTTCTGTGATTTTTGTGTGATTTTTTGTGTGATTTTGTGTGTGATTTTTTGTGATTTTTTTGTGATTCTGTGATATTTTTGTAATTTTGTGATTTTTTGTGAGTTTTTGTGTGATTTTTGTGTG
>REGM01000006.1:1072644-1083559 GCA_004194415.1 Aurelia aurita | reverse complement strand
AACATAAACGACAATGGATTCGTTGAAATGAGGTACAACATAAACGACAATGGATTCGTTGAAATGAGGTACAACATAAACGACAATGGATTCGTTGAAATGAGGTACAACATAAACGACAATGGATTCGTTGAAATGAGGTACAACATAAACGACAATGGATTCGTTGAAATGAGGTACAACATAAACGACAATGGATTCGTTGAAATGAGGTACAACATAAACGACAATGGATTCGTTGAAATGAGGTACAACATAAACGACAATGGATTCGTTGAAATGAGGTACAACATAAACGACAATGGATTCGTTGAAATGAGGTACAACATAAACGACAATGGATTCGTTGAAATGAGGTACAACATAAACGACAATGGATATTAGAACATGTAGTCTTAAACTCTCTAAATACCAAAACCAAATTGAATTTATTTAAAAAAAGGGAAGATAATTTCTAATGTTACCAGATGCAGATGTGCGACCGTTATCGCAGAATATATATGTATTATAACCTAGCGAACTACGTCCCCCTTGCCCTAGGTATCAAATAAGAGAGGACTTATAACTCCAAATATATGTGCTTTACGTTTAACTAATGATCGAGTATTTACAGATGATGATATCCGGTGTCTTTGTAACACTTTCCATTTTCTAGCTCTTATTCAAGATTTGTTGGAAATAAACTGCTAGTAAAAACATCTATAAAATGAGGAAATATATAATCAATTTCAACCACATAAATCTGCTTATTCAAGTCGTTTTTTCTGCTATAAAGCACACGATTAAAATTAAAAGTAGCGATGCTCCTTACAGTCTTTTTTTTTATTTTTTTTATTTTTTTTTATTTTATATTGCTACCTAGCATCCGAAGGTAGTTTTAGGACACTGAGAAGCTAAGCTTATCGAAGCAGTGTCCTGGTCCTTCCTCTCGATGTGACCACACCTCGCATTTCATTTAGCCTGGAATTACAGAGAGTTGGCGACTCTCCTCACTCTACGTAGCAGGCTCGACAGGGCGGGGACTCGAACCACCAACCCTCGGGTTGGTAGTCAAGCGCGCTACCATTGAACCATCCCCGCAATCCTTACAGTCGGCTCACTCAACATCGACAAAACTAGAAACTTGGTTCATCAACCCCAGCGCTTATCAATTCTGTGTGTTTCACATCGGAGAGGTCACATTGGACAGTTCTCGTGCCCCCCCCCCCTTTTGAGTAGTTTTCAGTTCACAAAAGAGCTGTGACTATACAGGACTTTCCTGAAATTTCTGTTTTGTATGTTTACGTTTGATTGAAAAAGAGCATGCAGTAGCACTTTTCTGCACGCTGTGTTTGTTTCTTTATAATTTTTTTTATATAATATCAAAATAAACTAGAATACAATGCTCTTGAGCCAATCATAGCGGGAAAAGACACATGGTCATCTAGTCCCCATGGTCATCTAGCTCCTCTTCATCCCCACTATGAACGACCCTTACAATGAATATGACCAATAATCTATCATTTTCTTTATCATTTTCATTATATTTTCATTTCATTTTCATTTATATCAGACCAAGAATTGAGAATAGTTGATGCGTTGAGTAAACAGACTGTACCAGTTGGAAACCCACCATAATTTTATTCTCACCCGACATTATCTTCAGATTTCGACAATCCCTACACCCGCTATCCTCAAGCAAAGAAATGGGAGTGAACAGTAATGTACCTTTGACCAAGCAACTTTGACAGAGGAAGGAGTAACGACCAGCACAGGCCAATCCGATCTGTAATAAGTCGCTAGGGAAATTGCTTGTATTGTTTTTCCGAGTCCCATGTCATCTGCAATCAACAATCGGCCATTGTTGCGTATACCATAACTATGGAAGAGACAAGACGAGAATCAATCCATGGCTAAACAAATTACCTGAGTCCCTTGCTTCCTTGTGCTCTTTGACTTGAAGATGTCGCTTCCTTCAACAGAGCAAGGTTTACCGGAGGGATACAAGGGACTAAGGTAATCAGTCTAGTCTATGGTATCATTTGAAAATGGGCATAGGGGGTGGATTCGAAAAATTTATCAACTATTTGAAATATTGTACTGCAAAAAAACATGCAGTCAATTCGAAAATTTCAAACTTCATTGCTTGAATGAGGCCTTATCTTAGGTTTTTCGAATTCAGTTATGATAACAATCAAATTGTGTTTTCTTTCAAGTATGTGGAAGTAGTGGCTCAAACGGCAACAAACCCAGTATAGGCCAGTACCAGTATCGTAACTAATAGTCAGTTCGATGCTCCAAGCAAACTTTTTATTCAAAGTTTAGGTTGGCAAACGATCGAGCAGTTGATTGATACTCATCAAAACTGACGGTTTTTTAAATAATCAAAACTGACGGTTTTAAATGCCTTAACGACCTTGCTCCTAAATATCTTAACGATCTTTTCACCAAAAACGCTGATTGCGGCGCATGCAACTAACGGAATACAAACACTGATTTAAGGCTGTCTTTGAAAAATTCTGCCAATTGACAAAACTGCTTTTCGTTTAGAGGTGCAAAAAGCTAGAATAGACTTTCAACTGAAATATCAGGAAAATTATTATTTAATGGTCGTGATTTTAGGTCTGTTTTGAAGGTTTTTTAAAGGGGCTTTCTAGAGAAAATCTCTCATAATTTCACAACGGAGTGGCCGATTTCAGTCAGGTAAATTTTAAAATCAATTTAAACATGTCCACCATTAAATAATATATTTGGCAATATCATTGCCTTGATATCCAGGGAGCAGTGGCCTTTAAAACGGGGATTGTTTTTTTTTTCTTCTCACCCGGTATGTATCGAAAGAACATGAATAATCCTAAACACCTGCTAATGCGATTTTTATTTTCCTTGTTGTCATGCTGCACAAATAGGCATTTTCCATATGCATGCTGCAGCGTGACTGAAAGCAGATGTTCCTATGAAGTATCTTTTTAATTGGAGCATGTCAAAAAAAGCGTTACAATTAGCGCTATTATTGCACATACAGGTGCTCACGATCAACTAGGCATCAAGCTATGGAAACGAACTCAAAACAGCCCGGAGAGAAGCAAGGCGAAAACTGTTGTGAAACATAAGTGTGTGCTGATTTTCTCAATGTATAGTCTACATGTTTGACCTGTATACATGTATAGTTTACATGTATATAATAATCTTTCAAACGAGGTTCTGACGCAACTCTTATTATATGGTGATGAAGGCCTTCCTAACGACCTCAATAGAAATATACTCGAGCTGACTCTGCAGTACATCCACAAAACTGGTCGATTTGTTTGAGATTATTTAAATTCTATACCACACTCAACCACCAAGACCAAGTCCAATTTTGTAGAGTCCCATTTTGTAAAGTCCTGCTTTATGTAACTCTTTCTATGTAATGGCCCTGGGCTAGTCATAGTATTTTGCTCCCTGGGGTATCGTTCCTGTAGTGTTTGTAAAGTAGATTGTAGTTTATAGTAGAAGTAATTTGTCTTGTAAATTTTTATGGAATATACCGGGTGTCCCAAAAAAAAGGTAACAGATTTTATCGGGGCTTGCAATAAGAATTTAAGTCAAATCAATCCCTAATAATTTTTGAAGTACTCCTCGATAGTTAACTTGAAGATAAATACCTTGTTTGTTGATATTGATGGATTGAGAGTTGGAATATTAATCTTGAAAGTCCAAATTTGCCTCCACTTCCAAACCAGAGCTTTTGGGTTTTGGCCTAAACTGCAAACGCGATGGTCGGGGGAATCTCCTCAATCATAGACATAAGCGTAGTAAATTTGGACAAGGACCCGTGCTTAGGTACACATTTGAATAGAAATGTAAAACCTGAAAATTGTAAAACATAGAAATGAAGATTGTCACCAAGGAATAACTTTCTTCTGTCAAAATTAATTTACAAAATTACACCAAGCCAAGCACGGGTGGGCATTTTTATGTTCCCTTGGGCATACACGATTGCTTATTTCGTAATAATTGCGAGAGAGATGATTCAAAATGCTTTTCAATCAAGCAATGAAGATTGCAAGATATCATTTATGTATCAACGCCCAAGGGAATGATTTTGCAGATGAATAACTTTTATTAGGCAGATGTAATGTGAAATGTTTGTAGAATGAAGAAAGATGTCTCTTTGGGACTAAATGGTACTAAATTCGTGAATCTGATTGTTAAGATCAGTTTCGAATTTCTATTGAAATATGTTCCTAAGCACGAGGCTTCTTGCTCGAACTTTGCTATGATTCAGGAGATTCCACAACGCAGCATGTTAAAAGATTAGGCCAAAACCCAAAAGCTCTGGTTTGGAGGTGGAGGCAAATGTGGACTTTCAAGATTAATATTCCAACTCTCAATGCACCAATATCAACAAACAAGGTATTTATCTTCAAATTAACTATCGAGGAGTACTTAAAAAATTATTAGGGATTGATTCGACCTAAATTCTTATCGCTAGCCCCGATAAAATCTGTTACCTTTTTTTTGGGACACCCGGTATAAAAAAAACATGTTTGACCGAAACAATGGCAACAGCAATGTTGTTAAATTCTGTCTAAACTAATGTAGTATTTTGTTTCAGAAAAGAGGATTTAACCTAGAAACAAAGAAAACTGTTTCAATTTTCTTCTCCTCTATACATTGCTTGATTGTTCACCTACAGCATAGCTTAGCTAAATTTGACCAGGAGGAAATAGGCTACATCAAATTCGATTGTGGAAAATCTAGCCTAGCTTTTTTGCTCTTAAACTTAACAAAGTTCAAATAAAATCATAACACTTTTTCTTATTCTTGAGAGAAATCCACTTCAGATTCAAATCTTTGAAAATATTCCAGATTTAAAAAAAATTAATGCAAAGCTGCTCTACTAGGGTGACGAACAATGTTCTGACTCCCATATCCTTTGCGAGCATGGAGAATGCGGACACCTTTATTTTAAATGAATTGTTTGTTCAATACTATCGCCTTAATTTTTATCCGAGGCCACTACCTAAAGAACTTTTCAATATTTTCTCCGCTAACAATTCTTGTCCATCTTCAAATTTCTCAAAACTAAAAAAGTACTCGTGGATACTGTTATCACATATCACCTCCGTAATGTAGAAAGAAGGTACACGTCCAAGAAGCTCGTAAGGACGACCCTGACTCTACTTTGTCTCTACATTTCAATTCTGGCGACCACACCATCAACGATCTGACTATTACTGGACTTTCCTTGCACCTATGGACTCTATCAAGCGAAAAACTCTAGAAAAACGTATAATATTTAAACTCGGAACTCTCATCCCCGCAGGACTTAATAAGCAGTTTTCGTATCTTTCATAGAATTGTAACTAGGTGTTCCTTTCTTGTTTTAGTTATTTTATTTATGCATTTATTTATTTATTTATCAGTATTATTTCAATTATTCTATTAGTTTTTAATTTAATTTTTTAATTTTATATCTGTCTTTCGTGTATGCGTATCACAGCGCATTCTACTTCTCATTTGACGCCATATTCTTTAGGCGTTCTCTTTATCTTGCATCTATCATTCGAACTTGCCATTCGAATCTATAGTTCTACGCTTGCTTCTGTACTTTACTTTCACACCTGATGAAGAGTTAAGCTCGAAACGTTGTGTATTATCACTATTCTATTATCACTATTAGTACATTGTCGTATTTTTTAATAATCATCAGTTTACAGTACATATACCTAACAATTAAGGTGGTTACTAAGTATCGAATAAACATTTTATGCAAAATAAAGGTATCCGCATTGCTCCATGTTGGGACTATGCAAAACTATATACTTTAACAGTTTTATTTGATGGGTCTTCTAGTCTTTGAGAGATAAACAAATTTTCGTAGGGGGAGGTTTTGAAAAACGGCATTGCTCACAATAAAGAAAAAAATAGAATTACTTCAAGCTAACCTTTAGTACTAAGGCTCAGGTAAATATGTACAATTGAAATCTGGTATACCGAACCCCCGATATATCGAACCTCCTAGCTTGACAAAGTAAATGTATGGTCCCTTCGATAACAAATTCTTTATTTCTATATTTAACGGGCTCCCAATATAAAAAACCTTTTTCTTTTGGTTCCCTTCAGAGTTCATTATGCTAGGATACAACTGTATTAAAGAAATCATAACTAGAGCTATTTAGAACACCAGAGGTATGGCCAATAATTACATACCAAAGACTAACAATGATCTTAAGATTCCATCCATTCAACTAGGATAATGTTCAGGTATATAAAAATTCAACATTGGAGGAGTAGTACACTCATTCTTTTAAGTTACTAAGTATCGAATAAACATTTTATGCAAAATAAAGGTATCCGCATTGCTCCATGTTGGGACTATGCAAAACTATATACTTTAACAGTTTTATTTGATGGGTCTTCTAGTCTTTGAGAGATAAACAAATTTTCGTAGGGGGAGGTTTTGAAAAACGGCATTGCTCACAATAAAGAAAAAAATAGAATTACTTCAAGCTAACCTTTAGTACTAAGGCTCAGGTAAATATGTACAATTGAAATCTGGTATACCGAGCCCCCGATATATCGAACCTCCTAGCTTGACAATGTAAATGTATGGTCCCTTCGATAACAAATTCTTTATTTTTATATTTAACGGACTCCCAATATAAAAAATCTTTCTATTTTGGTTCCCTTCAGAGTTCGTTATGCTAGGATACAACTATATTAAAGAAATCATAACTAGAGCTATTTAGAACACCAGAGGTATGGCCAATAATTACAGACCAAAGACTAACAATGATTATCCATCCATTCAACTAGGATAATGTTCAGGTATATAAAAATTCAACATTAGAGATGTATTACACTCATTTTTTTTATAAGAAACTAAGGACCGGGGTTGGTAGGCAGTTTCTTAAATGTTAGGGCCATTTTGCTACCAAAGTTTCTTATGTGTTTCTTATATTGTTAGTGGCCTAAGTGTAGAGCCAATATATTTTTGTTAGAAGGGCTTCCAAATTACTTAGTAAGATCTCAAAACATGTTATAACATATTTCGCACTCAAAACAATGCCAAAACATTCACTGTTACTGTACAGTGTCAAAACATTTTCGAATGACCTGGGAAAATTAAAGATATAAATTAAAAAAGTTTCTTAGCTTTTTTAATTCTGGTAGGGTAGTTTCTAAGTTTAAAAAATTGAGCCTACCGTTTCTTATAAGCTGTTTCTTATAAACGAAATGAGTGTACCTCTGTTAATGAAAGGATGAGCCATTATAAGTATAATTTACATACCATATACTTTCTTTTTGAAAGGGGAATAATGTATCATTCAGCTTTTTCCCAATCTTTGTCAGATCAATTGATCCTGTTGTTTCTTTCTGAAGCTTTTTGCCAAGCTCTCGAAGAATTTGCAACACTGTACTAGGAATTTCTTGCACTTTTGTAGGAACTTCGATACTTTTTAACCTTGAAACTGTGAGGAAAGATAAAATGCTATGTTAAATTCTCAACGCATTATTATGCAACAGGGGTGGCGCCAGGAATCTTCCGACGGAGGGGCTGGAACTTCCGACAGGGGGGCTAAAATGGCAAAAAATGCTATGTTCGTATGTCATTTTGCCAAATTTCCTCCGACAATAACCCAAAATTTCCTCCGATGGGGGGGCTAGATGCTTCCGATGGGGGGGCTGCAGCCCCCTAGCCCTCCCCTGGTGCCACCCCTGTTATGCAAGAGAAGTATAAATAGGTCTTGAATTCTTTTCATACATTGAATTTGGGTTGCATATTCCCAAAATGATACACTGTAAAAACAGTTGATGTAATCAATTTCCCTGGTCAAATTTGTTTGGGTTAACTAGTATTTAATATGTTCCAGTAAGCAAGCAAGCATTGCCTTACCTAACTTTTCATATTCTGCAATACCAAAATTCCATGTCTTTGATTTCTGATCTGTGATAAAACAAAACAAATAGTTATTGACCTTCGTTGATGATAATGCTATATCACAAATTTCAACAAGAAAATGAGACTTGCTAAATCTAAATCAGAGATTTTTAAGGCTGCAGGCAGGCAACCCAACAGTCGCTACCTACCATAACTCTTTGTGTCCATGGTTTTGAATATTCCAATCACATCTGTGTTATAAAGGCATTTGGCTTCAAATCTCCTAGGATTCATCAGTACCATGTTGACTTCAAATGGTTTTCCACTAACTGGCTTTGCTAGAAAACAGATAGGACACACAAAATATTTGATTGCAGACAAAGGAATTCTCATAAGCAACAAATTAAAACAAACAAAGCCACAGAAGACGCCCAACAACCAGTATGGCTATCTATCCCGTTGTACATGAGAAAATGTGTTGTTAAGAGAAGTCATTTATATATATTGAAAGAGGAAGGATAGATCCAAACATTTGCCTTGTAGATTTGCCGTACTGTACAATCCAGTTCAGAAGCAGAAAAGTAGGCACTATAATGCTCGCATATTTTTTTGTAATTAAAGCACAATGCTCAGCTTCTTAATTAGATAAATAAAATCTATCAGGCAGACGTTTAGATCTATTCGCCTTTTCGCATGCACAATGTGATAGTTAGCCATACTGGTTTCAGGGCATCCTTTGTGGATTTTTTTATTTTGATTTACTATACTATGCTATTTTTCCTGCATGGAGGCCAGCAGCCTATTTTGAATATTCCAATCACATCTGTGTTATAAAGGCATTTGGCTTCAAATCTCCTGGGATTCATCAGTACCATGTTGACTTCAAATGGTTTTCCACTAACTGGCTTTGCTAGAAAACAGATAGGACACACAAAATATTTGATTGCAGACAAAGGAATTCTCATAAGCAACAAATCAAAACAAACAAAGCCACAGAAGAGGCCCAACAACCAGTATGGCTATCTATCCCGTTGTACATGAGAAAATGTGTTGTTAAGAGAAGTCATTTATATATATTGAAATAGGAAGGATAGATCCAAACATTTGCCTTGTAGATTTGCCGTACAATCCAGTTCAGAAGCAGAAAAGTAGGCACTATAATGCTCGCATATTTTTTTGTAATTAAAACACGATGCTCAGCTTCTTAATTAGATAAATAAAATCTATCAGGCAGACGTTTAGATCTATTCGCCTTTTCGCATGCACAATGTGACAGTTAGCCATACTGGTTTCAGGGCATCCTTTGTGGATTTGTTTATTTTGATTTACTATACTATGCTATTTGTCCTGCATGGAGGCCAGAAGCCTGTCACAGATTCTTGCGTTCATACTAGTGTTTGTTTTCTAGTTAACAAAATATCCTAAGAACAGGCATCTCAGTCATCAGTTTGAGAAAAAGAAGGAAAGAACAAATTGTATAGTCATATTTTGTATCAGAACTATTCATCACACATTTTATAGATCTTTTTCAAATACGGATTTGTTGCTTGAGAGAATCCCCTTTGTCTGTTATTGCTAATTGCTTTGAAATTATGTGTGAATTCAAAGCAACTTATGCTATTGTTAAAAAATCTGCCCTTGTTTAAGAGCAGTACAGTAATTAATTGTGGTTAAAAATTTGGTTTATCAATTGCACCCTATAAAATGTTGACAGATAGCAGACCTTTCATTGAGTCTGTCCTTTTCATATCATTATCTTTAACTTTGAAACCAATTTCATTGCTGTTATCCCTGTTTATCTGTGATATCAATTTTGCACCCTTTGATAGGCTTGCACTCATTGTACTTTGTGATTTCTTTGCTGCATTTGGCTGATAACCAAACTTGTCTGCCCAGTTCTGATTAGCCGTAGTGCTAGTATTTCTCATGTGACTACTACTTGGCATGCAAGATGTTGAAGTAGACTGTACTGCTGTTTTGTCTATAGAATAGGCGGTTTTGCTATGAAAGCTTGTTTCCTTTCTTACAACTATCTCATTGTTCAATGCTGGTTTTGGTGATGACAACTGAGCTGGTTGTTTTTTCTTTAGTTTCTGAAGTGCTTTTAGTCTTTTTTCTTCAATACTGGAAACATTTTTGTCTTCAGCAATTTCTGATGGCCTGTTAGGCCTTTGATATCCCACTGTAGAGTTAGTTGTTGTTTTGGGGCTACCTATAATCGTGGCAGTTTCCGGATGCTTTTTCTTTAGCTTTTCAAGAGCTTTTTGTCGATTTGCCTCTATCAAACTAGAAGCTGAACTTTTGGAAGAATAATTTGAGCTGCTTGAATCTTTGAACATCGGTGGCGATGGTACTACTGGGCTCGTTTGGCCATGAAATTGGTAATTTTGTTGCGGAGGAAGCTGGGCATGTTTTTGTTGCAATTTTTCAAGGGCTCTTTTTCTGTTTTCTTCCATTCGTCGCTTCTGTTCTGCGGTGAGCTGAGGACTCTTCTGACTACTGCTAGGCCTATCCATATTATTTTATGATGTGCAAGCAAAGTTTACAATTTCTCATCAATGAAAACGTCAAACTCCATCCTTTATCACAGAACTTTTCGTTTATAAGCCAACCAAAGCAAAAATATCATGTTTTCGCGCCATTACATTACCTCGTTTTCGCACCCCGAACGAGGCTAAAACGAAAGGACAGATTCTGTGATGCAATCAATGCTTCAATCTGAAACCCAAGCAACGTGAAGAGAAGACAACGCAGAGAAAATTTGCTGGGTTTTTTGTATCTCATGCTGTGGCATTTGATCTGTACTGAAAAGGTATCGAGTTATGTTCTTTTCAATAATAAGAGCCAAGTTAGTTTGTTTCTGTAACTGAATGTAAAAATAGCATCCAAAATGTTTTAAAAAGCTCGCAACAATGTTGATTGGGTGAGAAGCGAAAATAGGCCTACAATCAGTTGCAAAAGTGTTGAGCCATTGTGGGAAAATATGGATTTTTGCCCCCCCTCCCCCCATTGCAATGTTGTTTCGGAGGAAACGCGATTTTTCTAATGAAAGGTCATAAAATACAA
>REGM01000006.1:911908-1070802 GCA_004194415.1 Aurelia aurita | reverse complement strand
AATTCAACAGTATCATTTTTCTATTCATTCTTAGACAAATAAAGCAAAGTCTAATGCACCAACAGTGGATAAAGTTGAGGATATTGACCATGCTGTTGATGATGATGATGATGATTGGGAAGAGGTTGATGATGAAGAAATAGAATCAGGAGAAGACGAAGACTCGGAAGCCATTCCGCCAACAAATTGTCTCTTCTGCCGTCATGAAAGCAATTCACTTGAAGAAAGTCTGAAGCATATGACAAAATCTCACAGCTTCTTCATTCCAGATATTGACTTTGTAACTGAGCTAGAGAATTTGATTATCTATCTTGGTGCCAAAGTTGGTGATGGGAAAATGTGCTTGTATTGTAATAAGAAAAGCCGCACATTTCAGACAGTTGAAGCTGTTCAAAAGCACATGAGAGATAAAGGGCATTTGAAAATTGATTACGACGGAGACAGTGCATTGGAATATGCTGATTTTTATGATTTCAGTGCTAGTTATCCTGATTTTGAGGCAACCGATGAATCTGATGATCAAGCAATTGCAGCAGAAACTGGTATGTGTTTTATTGCTTATTCTGTTCTTTAGTTCAATTGATTTTAAAATTGGCCACTCCATTCCAAAGTTAAGAGGTACTTTCTCAAGACAGTCTTTCCAAGAAACCTTAGGAACCTTAGAAAATGCCAAGAATCACAAAAAGATTGGGGTTTTTTGCTGTTTTTCGAGGCTTCTTGAAGGGGCATTCTCAAGAAAATCTCTCGTAATTTCAGAACGGAGCGGCCGATTTTATTTTAAAATCTACTTGAACATGTCGGCTATTAAACAAGATATTTGCCAATTTTATTGTTTTTGGTATCCAAGGAACAGTAGCCATGCCAATGGGGATTGTAAAGGTGAAGTTGCAGTTTTAGCGCCAATCACTGGAATCACAGAAGTAGAGAAGGACCTAATCGAGTCCGTGATTCCTTATCATGATGCTCAAGTGGTGGGGCTCGAAGTGAGCGTGAACCTCATCTGTCTGTTCTGGCTGCAAAGTCAGAGGATGACACCACTGCACCACAACACCTTCACTTGGTAGTAAAAACAAAGCTTTTGCAGGAAGATGCAATTCAATTGAACACTAGTTGATTTCTTTTGTTTAAGAATAAGAATCGCAAAGCAAAATCAGCTAAAAATATAGTTGAATCGCCAGAGACCTTGGAAGCATTCTTTTTTCGAAACTGGTAACCTGAACAGTGATAGAAGTTCCTTCGAAAAGATGAAAAAGCTGGACAGAAGTATCAATATTCTACGAGTGCATTGATAAGGGGCCGTTGACATTCGATTTTCATATTTTTTTAGCGGCATTATGGCAAAGATGTCTTTGTAACTTTATTCTTGAATAGTATTCAGTTCAAATTTATCCTTTGAGCCCAATATTTTTCTTGCCTAAAGTCGTTTTATATGTGGAAACACATCTGTAGTAGCCTGCGCGCAGGCTTTAATTACTGCGGAGGAGAAAAAACGAAAGAAAAGGAAAAGTAAACTTTCCTTTTCTTTCGTTTTTTCTCCTGCGCAGTAAGTAAAGTCTGCGCGCAGGCTACATCTGTAGTAGCAAATAGTGGTAGAAATTGCATCATAATTCATGCTCTTCACGCACCCGAGATATAAAACACAATTAAGAAACATTTAACTGAAAAGCAGAAATTTCCATTCGAAATTAAGAACTTTTAGTACTTTGGGCTGATTCAAGCTTCTAAATAAAAAACATGTGACGTGCTTCCGTTTTCACAAACAGATCCGACCCTTCGCGAAATAGCTTATTACTTGCGTGAAGTGGCTGTATGAATATACGGCGGGACGCATCAAAAAGTGAAGNTGCGCGCAGGCTTTAATTACTGCGGAGGAGAAAAAACGAAAGAAAAGGAAAAGTAAACTTTCCTTTTCTTTCGTTTTTTCTCCTGCGCAGTAAGTAAAGTCTGCGCGCAGGCTACATCTGTAGTAGCAAATAGTGGTAGAAATTGCATCATAATTCATGCTCTTCACGCACCCGAGATATAAAACACAATTAAGAAACATTTAACTGAAAAGCAGAAATTTCCATTCGAAATTAAGAACTTTTAGTACTTTGGGCTGATTCAAGCTTCTAAATAAAAAACATGTGACGTGCTTCCGTTTTCACAAACAGATCCGACCCTTCGCGAAATAGCTTATTACTTGCGTGAAGTGGCTGTATGAATATACGGCGGGACGCATCAAAAAGTGAAGTTGCTTCATTGCACGAAATTTGTGTCCGGTTGCGTCAGAAAGTTAATTGCGCCATAGGGCGTCTTTTCGGCGGCGAAGAATGTTAAAAGAGAATACACAATTTTGAACAGGATTTCGGAAGTAAGGAAAGCCTTAACCTTTACGCATTGTTTTACAGTTTTGCTGTTTTACGACCTGTTCTCGTGAAGTTAACTGATTTTGTGCCCTTATCGGGACCCTTTTTTCCAACTTTGCTTCATAAGATTTAAAAATCCCATTAAAAAATTATTTTTTTTTGTTAAAATTTGTACGTCGATCACGGGGGGGGTTCTTGGCCAAATTTCGGATAGGGGTGTGCCGCCAGCATCTTCAAAATAGTACCGTTGGCTAGACCAATTTTTGTGAAAATGATACCCTTGGCTAGACTAATTTCTAGACCAAAAGTGCCATAATTTGCCGTTTTCTAGGCACAAATCACCAGAATTTCGCCTTCTCTAGACCAAAATCGCCAAAATTTGGGGTTTCTAGACACAAATTAAGAAAATTTGGCCTTTCCTGGACGAAAATTGCCAAAAACTATACCCTTGCCTAGACTGGCCTAGACTAAAATTGCCAAAAAGCATACCCTTGGCTAGACTAGAAGTCCGAAAAAGTATACCCTTGAGGGCGGCACATCCCCAGGTACCTTTACTATGGAAGAACCCCCCCCGTGACGTCGATACACCATTTAGCTATTTAAAGCAAGCTTTTGAACACGACCAGAAAATCGACGAAGTAGCTTTGATTTTGATTCGAAAATTCGCCATTTACCAGAAAAATGAGCCAGACCCTTTTGCTAAAGTGCTAACCCAGACTTACTACTTGAATCTAGGTTCCCGCTTAATTGAATTACCAGCCCTCGATTTAATCCAGTGAAACGAAGCTGAAAAGGGGACTCATGGAGCGTTGAGTATACACGTGAATGTGTGAATGTGTCCTTGAAAGGGTAAACCTAGAAAAAATAGTACCAACCTGGAAGTCACCAATCGATGGGAAATGCCTTTCTCTATATCATATCTAGAACCCGCTTTTGGGAAATTTTTTCAAGGAAATTCCCATAACGGTAACTTATCACAAGAATGTCAATGATCGTGGGTGCCAAGAAATAATCAAAGGTTCTTAGAGAGGGTTCTTCCTTGTGAAAAAGGTGCATACGTTTTTGCAAAGAAAATATTAGCTGCAAGACCTCGGAGGTATAGTAAAAGAAAGAAAATCGTAAAGACAGTGTAAGAACACACAATAAATAGTTTTTTACTACTTATCTTGAGTTGTTCCACAATCTTTCGGATTGTAAGACTACCCTCACATGAGCAAACTCAGACCGGTCTGAGTTTCAGATCGAGGTAGTGTCTGCTAATTTGCCTCCCCCTCACATGAAAATTTTCAAACCGGTTTGAGTTCAGCTCACTTACTCTGCACATGCGCATTTCACAAAATCTTTCCTGAACATAAACAAACATGGCGCCAATTGGTTTGAGAATTCATTTCGCCCCGAAACGAAAAAAATTTCTGCTCACATGAAAATTTCAGGTCGACCTAAAAACTCAGACCGACCTGAGAGACCGAAACGAATTTCAGGTCGACCTGAGTTTCATTTCGCCTTCGTCATGTGAGCACTCCAAGGGCTTCGACCGTAGACCGAAACGAATTTCAAACCGATCTGAAACTCAGACCGGTCTGAGTTTGCTCATGTGAGGGTAGTCTAAGGCTGTATTTTTTCCAAATCCGCATGCATCGTTTTCTGAATTATGAGTGGGGAGCCCGTTATTTTGTTTCACAAATATCTCAATTAAAACTAAACACAACTACAAAGTACAGTATTCTGTGCCGTCCATAGCAAACTACACTAAAACTAAAAGTGAATGAACGGAGCTATGTGGAGTAATCTATAAATAGGACCAAAAAACGCCTGCACATGCCATTGTTTCTTTAGCTACACAATGTCCGCAATATTCTGTGCCGTCAATAGCAGAAATAGACACCATCTGGTTCCAACTGTAAACGACACTTAAAGTGAATGAACGGAGCTATGTGGAGTAATCTATAAATAGGACCAAAAAACGCCTACACATGCCATTGTTTCTTTGGCTACACAATGTCCACAATATTCTGTGCTGTCCATAGCAGAAATATACACCGTCTGGTTCTAACTGTAAACGACACTTAAAGTGGATGAACGGAGCTATGTGGAGTATTCTATAAATAGGACCAAAAAACGCCTACACATGCCATTGTTTCTTTAGCTACACAATGTCCACAATATTCTGTGCCGTCCATAGCAGAAATGGAAACCATCTGGTTCTTTATATTATCCTTGAACTTAGCTTTTCAAAGGTTCTTAGTGCTTCTCCAACATAGTACTGTCTATAGTTTCTTGTAAGCCGATTTCTTGTAGAAAAAAACGTGTGATTCTAATCTCGAATGTGCCTTGAAAATATTTCCATTTCTTGTTTCAGGTGCATTGCAAGTTGATGCTGGCACCATGGAGCTCGTACTACCGTCCGGTGCAAGAGCAGGACACAGGGCGCTCAATCATATATACAAACAAAGCTTGCCTGCTGCTCATCATCTTCACGTCAAAAAGGAAAGAGCCATGATTAAGGGTTTGGGTGCTGCATACAAAGCACTTGGATGGAACGGGACTGTGTCTGTAGCTACAAGGGAAAGCATGGCAGCTCATAAAGTCAAAACCCGTCATTCAAACAAACAGTGGCTCCGACTTGGCGTGAAAGCTAACAAATTTCAGCCGCATCTTAGACCGCAAGTTATATTCTAGGTAATGGCTTCTAAAATTATATTTTCAAAGCTCGTAGCATTTACTCATCTCTATTGTTGACCTTAGAAATTGTCTAAAGTCCGTCTCAAAATTATAATAAAGGTGTGATTTGTCATAAATCGAATTTTCTCATGGAAAACTTGTTGATTGCTGTGACTTGCTGACTTTCCACTTGACATTTAGGGTACGTTCACACGATGCCGGCACATTTTGAAAATGGCAAAAATGTGACGGTACCAGAATTTTAGCTAGTTGTCACACAATACCGGCACAGTTTGAAAGCGATAGAAAATTCGACGATATCAATCGCTTTGCAATCTCTGCGACAAAGAGGCTGGATTTTGACCACAAAATATGCATATAGCTTTAAAGAATCAATCAGCCTCTTTTTAAAGCTTTGAAAAATGTATTGTTTATTGTTTTCGAGTGTTCACACGACGCCGTTTTCAAATTGTGCCGGTTAGAGTTCTGTTTTTAAATTATGCCGTTTTCAAATCCTGCCGGCAAAAAATGTGCCATTTTCGTGTGAACATTTTCGTGTCTACCCTTAACATTTTCATGCCATTTTCAAATTGTGCCGGTATCATGTGAGCGCAGTCTTATTGGAGATGAAATTTGCAGACCATCCATTTGCGCTTGACTCAACTTTTTCGGAATGTTTTCTCCATCGAAGAAATGTAGGCGCTTTCAGTGTTGTCAGTCTTTTAATTACAAGCAACTTTGAATTATGTCTTAAAAACTACAATTTTTTACAAAAGAAGGCAATAGAACCCTGAAGTCAAAGCACAGTCTGTTTATTCATTAACCATCTCCCTTGACGCAATGACAAAGCTTGTTTAGGCTATCCAACATGTAAAATACTGACCAGCCTTTTAGTTAGGCCTGAAGAGAGGATTTTTGCCTCACCCAGTACTCTTTTCTTCTCTCAACGTCCCCTTTCCACACGCCCAATCTTTTATACCGGGTGTCCAAAAAAGTACTCCTGTTTGAAAAATCAGCAAAATTCGACTACATGGCTGATCTTTGAATTCCTTTTTTTGGCAAGTAGATCAAAGACCAAATTATTTTCCCAGGTACAACTGATCTTGTGATCGGTTTTAAAATTAGGAAATTTAGCTGCCTGGTTTTAAAGCATACTGCAAAAAGCACAGATAATTACAGATTAATTTCTTTGTGTATATATTAAGCTTCTAGTTTGGTCATAAATGTCAGAAAAAAGCAAAAATATCATTGTAGACTTGAAGGATAATGAAGAATCTCAAAATATTGTGGCTCTTAGGGAAGATTTACGATTTTGCTTTGATGTTTTCTACGTGTCATTGTGTACCCTTTAAGCAGTTTATCATCTTTAAGTATATTTGGATCATTGACAAAAGAGATAACAAAGGAAATTTTATGATAGATTTGATAATCGAGTTTTGTTGATTTTTTAAACGGGAGTACTTTTTTGGGACACCCAGTATATATTTTTAGCCAGGGCCCAAGCCGTCTCTCGTAAACGCTCAAGGCATTAGCATGATTTCCGTAATTAGCTCGATGCATCAGTCTTCTCTCAGTTTGGTAAACCTTTTAAATTCCTTGAGTTGTAAAACGTGCATGATGTATATGCCAACTTTAGGTGACCTTGGACGCAACTTTAGGTGACCTCAAGAAAAATTTCTCTCTGCTATCGAATGTGGTTCCAACTTTCCTAATGTGATCCATTTTTAGGCCTGCTGAAGGAAATCACGATTAATGTACTGAAAAGATTAGGAAGAGAAAATGAGATTTACTTTTTAAAGTAGACCAATTGATGAGATTGGCCTAATCGTGACAAACTCTGTTGCCAAGCTCAAACCAAAAGTATGAAGGAACAAACTTTCATAACCAAGGGCTAGGCAGGTGGTGAGTTTTCATGACTGTCG
Source organism: Aurelia aurita (assembly GCA_004194415.1). NCBI lineage: Eukaryota > Metazoa > Cnidaria > Scyphozoa > Semaeostomeae > Ulmaridae > Aurelia > Aurelia aurita. The sequence continues at coordinate 1,063,871 of REGM01000006.1, read as the reverse complement.
ATGCTGCAAGGGCCTAAGAAACCCAAACCTAATAGAACAGAGCAACTTTTATACATGTTCGCATTATCGGGTGGCCCAAAAAAGTAAAACTTTTTTGGAAAATCATCAAATTTCGATTATATTACTGATCTTAAAAATTTCTTCGTATGCGTTTGTGTCAAGGATCAAATTAATTAGAGACATATTTGAAAGTCTTGGAATAGCTTTGAATTTGTCGGAGTTTGTGCTTTTATGAGCTACCTGGCTTTGAAGCATACTCTGAATCACAAGAAATGATTATCAAATTTAATTTTTATCCTGCAAGAACACTTGAATTGCTTATGTCCTTGACAAGGCTAGAATTGAATTTCATACGAAAACGCAAGATATAGCTGTTTGCCTCCCTGGGGGTAACTTCAATAGGGGGATGACGGGCGTGTGCCATTTTGACATGTGAAATCACACCCTAAAATTTATATGATTTTCCAAAAACCGTACCCCAAAATTTACAGGCCATGCAAAATGCATACCCTAAAATTTAATATAACAGGTCAACAAATCCAAAACTTTACCCTAAAGAATCAGTTTTGAAAATGATACCCCAAAATTTATGGCTATTTATGATGTTACCAAAAATGACACCCTAAAATTTATTTTCTGCCTGAAAAAGGCACCCCAAACAATGGCACATCCCGTGCCAGTATATATGGAAGTGACCCCCCCCCCCGGGGGTTTGGCTAAAGCATATAATTAAGAATTAAGCTGGTATACATTTTGGATTACAAGGTAACGCGTATGTATTGCAATAAAAGGTCTGACTGCGTTTGCCGATAATTCTAGTTGAGTTGATTTTCTAATTAGTCATTTTGAAATGAGTACATTCATTTCTTCCATNTTATACCTTGTCTACCTCACACGGAGATCACCCCTTGCTCTAAGACTGAAATTCAGTCATTACTAATACCCGATTAAACTTTGATCTTTCACAATTTGAAATCGCAAAGAACAGAGATTTCTCCCACTATGGTGTCAAGTAATATATCTCTTTAGAAGAATCTTGTAAAGTGGAAATCGATTTTTTCGAAACGATGGATTAGAAGATAAAGCATGCACGAAGAAAATCCCAATTTCATATAAGCCTTACACCTTGCCAACTAAGGCACCCCAAAGGTTAGACTGATTACCCGATTCCCTTGTTTCCCTGCGGTAAACCTTGCTAGAGACTCATAATGAAACAATGAAAAAGCTGGCCTTATTTGGTGCATCAATAAAACAGTGATTTCTTTTGAAGATACGACAATGTGCAACGACTTGAGAACTGTTAGCCTGCGTGCAGACTATACTTTTCCACTGCGAAGGAGTGCCAACGTTGGCACTCCTTCGCAGTGGAAAAGTATAGTCTGCACGCAGGCTAGAGAACTGTATGTAACAACATTTCGATTTCCAATGATCTATTTTGTGCAGGCATCAATCATCACTGCCTTGGCCAGTTTTCTAAAGTAAATAACGATGAAATACAACAGAAATCGTGTTAAGCAAACAGTTAATGAAAAAAACTTATCATAAAAACAAGGAAGAAAGCTCATTTTACCTTCTGAATTGGCGCTGCAAGATCTTGTAGCGCGAGCCTAAATAGGGCCAAGTTTTCAGTGTGATCAAGGGCATTATGAAGATAGAAATGTGTAGGCCTAAAGCCCATTAATCAACATACTTCCAGTCCTTTGTTGGCTTTAAAGTATTCTTTATATCAAGCAAATGTTAAAACCATGGTTGTCATTCTTTTGCGTTGACCTGCTCTCGAATCCTAATCAAAATTGCCAGCTTCGCTGCAAAACCAACTCTAACCACGCCATTTCTCCTGGAGGCGCATTTTCTATTTTGGCCAAGCAGGAAAATGGCGTGATTAGAATTGGTTTTGCAGCGAAGCTGACAATTTCGATTAGGATTCGAGAGCAGGTCAACGCAAAAAAATGACAACCATGGTTTTAACATTAGATTGATATAAAGAATACTTTAAAACCAACAAAGGACTGAAGGTATGTTGATTAATGGGCTTTAGGCCTACACATTTCTATCTTCATTGTGCCTTTGGTGTGATATTATGAGTCTCTATCGACCGAAATGATATCATTCAAGTCAAAGAACACAGGGAAACAAGGGACTCAGGCAATGCGTTTCCAAAAGAACCCCCAACGTACTCTTTGCACTTACAGTTTTGAAATTATTAAGAATCTCTTTATTAACCGAGAGCCTTTGCGGTCGAGGGTATATCACTCCTGCATAACCGTACATGATTTCTAAGAGCACCAAAGGATTTCTACATGATTACAGGAATTTTACTAGAAAACAAAAAGGATTTACGCCAAAATCGTAGGCTACATATTCTACTAAGGTAAGCATGGGACTCAATTCTTTAGAAAGGTGGGTGTAAAATTCATTTACGTTTTTCTTTGAATTAAATGGCTTGAAATGAACTTAGGGTACTTTGCTGTAAATCTGCCATGGAAATTTTTTGATATCTTGATTAATTTCAAAATGGCAGCATTTACTATATTTGAGGCTATGACGTCATCAAAGTTCTAAATCCTAAACCCGAACAGCGACAGATTTCTGCTTGCCACCATATTGTAGACCTTAATAAACTATGGTTTTCTTGAAGATTGCATCATTTTTCCCCTATCTATTTAGGATTTACGATGATTTTAATTTTTTCAAAATTTTCCATGAATTCTTTCAACAAAATATAAACGCTACCATTTTGAAAATAATCAAGATATCAAAAAAATTCCTTTTGCAGATCTACAGCAAAGTACCCTAAGGTCCGTTCAAGCCATTCAATTAAAAGAAAAATGTAACAAAATTTTACACCCACCTTTTTAAAGATTTGAATGATTTGAGCCCTATGCTACTAAGGTATGTTCCTCTTGCTTACTGTGGTGACTGGCCTTATTTTCCCTTTTTGTTCAGACGTCATTCTAGAACCCTAGTCAAAAATGACATCATAGGAACATGGCAAAACTGAGCATATTTTTCTATTTATTTTAGCTCGGATTATTCACACACAAGCGAAGAAGGTTAGAAGCATTTTCAGAAAGAAAAAACAGTGCTCTGGTTTAAAAGGTAAGAGCGAATTTCTTTTATTTCCAATATGTAGCTATCGTCGACCCAATCAATCAATCAATCAATCAATCAATCAATCAATCAATCAATCAATCAATCAATAACTTTATTAATGTGTCAAAATATTTAGCGTACAGGCTAATTGGGGACACAACGAAAAAGGTATAAAACATTAAAAGTATAATACAATATATTAAATTACAATATGTTTGGTAAAACTATAATCCACCATGACCCACCTTGAAGCTATAATTCTACATACGAAAATGCAGTCTGTGTGGAGACCTTTTTGCGTTCAATCAACCGTCAATGACGACTTATCATATTAAAGTGCTTGCATTCGTTTCATCGAAAGAAGTATTGACCCCCCTTAAATCCTTAAAGCTAAAATTCTGGCAGCCCGTTCAAGAGTTTTTTGCTGTAAGCGAGTTGTTGGATAGGATGTATTTTCTTATATTAAATTTTTTGCGTTAGCAAGCATCAAAATCTTTCGACCCACCTTGAAGCTATTATTCTACATACGAAAATGCAGCCTGTGTCAAGACCTTTTTGCGTTCGATCAACCGTCCATGATGACTTATCACATTAAAGTGCTTGCAATAGTTACGTTGACGTTCATCATTGTTCGAACGCATCATGTGGCTGGAACTCTAAACTGCAGATGTTTGCTCAACAATTGCGTAGCCTGCAAGTTGATATAATTAAAACAAAATTGCACCATCAATTTATTCGTGTTTGCTCATCTAGGCCCTGGAAGCTGTGGCTTGAATTTTGTAGTATGAAATCTACGGTTTCATGGTAGATTAGGCCGGCATGTAAGAAGTATACCCCTGATCGGCCTACGGTGACGGACTTAGCATTCACTGCTCTCGATGACCGTATTTGTTGATTGTCAAGGATCAATAATATGTGTCCATAGTAGTTTAGGCTTGTCGGCTGCTATAGCTGTTTTGAAGATTTGAACACACGCGCACATGCTCCTAAAGTGTATGCAGATTAGCTTGAAGCGCAGATGGTCTTGAGCGTATAAGAGACAGGTCCCGAACCAAATAAATAAATCTTTATGTTTAGAAGAAAGAAGTGCTCAAAGAAATTTGTCTCAGTATTGCTGTCAAATGATCAATTTCACTGGTCGCTTCTGGCCTAAGGTACGGCATTTAATTAATCTTTTGAAGATAGGGTTAAACGCTTTTTGATAACGATACACGAAAGCTTTTGTGTTTTTGCTGAGGGCTTGTTTTAATTCGAAAACGGTTTTGAGTGAGAGGAAGCTGCGCCATTTTAAATGAGACAGGTACTGATAATACTGTTGTGCTTAACGACAGCAATTTAATTTTGAAACAAGACTACTAAAGACCCATTGCTCAATTTAACTGCAATAAAGGCTTGATTTTATCAGCCAAAGACTAGCTTTTACGCCAAACGTATACAGTTTTGTTGCTTTGTTTAGGAAGTAGAAAAATGTTGCCTGCACAACAAGCAAATGTTAAAGATTTCGCTTCATTTTTACCGTGTTTTAATTGCATATTTGCTCTTCAGTTGTTGATAGAGCTAAGCGAAACTTTGCGCTCTTCTTCTTCTTGATAGAAATCATTTTATCAGAGTATTGGTTACAAGGAATTACTGCCGTAATCCTTGAATATACCTGAGTTAAATTCTTTCACAAGATGTGGCTTTTAAGATACGCTTGGAAGATTGAGTGTCTTTTAAGCGCCTTGAAACGCTAGGGAAATGTATTGAAAAAGACTTAAAGCTCTAGTGTATCCAATTTAAATGTTTCTATAGGTTCAAAAGCATGTATTTCGGAGCTGCGAGCATGTTTTCAGCAGCCTAAGTTACTTTCTCCTTGAGGCTAATGAACTCGATGAATCATGAGTTCTAAATATAGCATGTCTTTAATAAGATGATGTCTTTAAGATGTGCAGCATACGCGTTTAAGGCTAAGATATAGCAAATCGTAGTTATAAAGTTAGTATATATATATATATATATAATTAGTTGTAATTATCGTTAAAGTAGATTCATGCAAGTTTTAGTCGAAGTTTCCCAAGTTCCGATACACTGCAACTTTTAATCAAATCTAATGTTATAAGGTCTAGATAAAAGATACTGCTGAAAAATGTCTTGCATCTTGAGTTTATGGAATTTAGAGCAGAACTGCATTGCAAGAACTACTTCTTGAATTGCCAACTTATGGAATTAAGGGAAAATCAGTTCAGTATTTCGTGATGTCGTCATGCTGTTAGTTCTTACTTCAAATTTGCTTTATTAGGAGCTAATGGGGAGCTAACTACATGCCTGTAGGAAGCGGGGGGCAGCAGGGCTCGTGCCCCCAATAATGTTGGATGGTTCTACGTCACAAATATAAATTAGATCAATTGTTCCCTATTGTTTTGAGAACAAAAGCCCCCCCCCAATTTGCAGCTGCTTCCTACGGCCCTAGCTAACTAGCTGACTAATCAGCTGCCAATGTTCTTGAAGTCTCCGATTCTAAAAACAACACAAACTAATTTCGAAATTAGCCTTGAAATGGAGATCAAGAATTTAATTGGCGAGTCATGATTTGTTGCAACCCTGGGCACCCTGGGAACCCTTGGCCTTTGCCCCCGCTGGCGCTAAAGGTCAAAGACAATCATTTGTGAATCATCGATATTTTTTATTTTCTTTTCATTTTAATTTCCTTATACACAATATCCCGTCAGCTACAATACTACTTAATAATATAAAAAATTTACAGTTTCATTTGAAAATATCATACATCAATCCATTTTCGCAAAGATATCTACTGTGAGGGGCAATTTCAACAAGAAGCAAGCATTTTGGAGATAGACTCAACGAGAGTTGTATATGGTCTTGCTGAGGTGAGATGGCTTTTGGAATTTGATTGGTTACTAATGCTGATCAGATGACCGGCCCATATCCTTTTAGAATGATCACAAATCAATCCATTTTAGCTGAGATTTCTACTGTGAGGGCAATTTCAACAGGAAACAAGCATTTTGGAGATTAAGGTGGCTCCAGTCCCAAACTAGACATAATATTGGGTCTTGCTGAGGTGAGATGGAGCTTGCAATTTGATTGGTTGCTAATTGTGATCATATGACCTGCCGATATCCTTTTAGAATGATCACAAATCAATCAATTTTTTTGCCGAAATATCTACTGTTAGGGCAATTTCGAAAGGGTGCAAATATTTTAGAGGTTAAAGTGTTTCAGATCCCAAACTAGACGTAATAAGAGTTGCATATTGTCTTGCTGGAATTTGATTGGTTATCAATTTTGATTACCTGACTTGCTGATAACCTGCCTAGTCGCTGGGTGGGATAAATTTGAACTCCTATGGTGGGTATTTCATTGTTCAAAATACTGGACGTGCCGCCATAAAAGGGTTATTTTTCCGTTTTGGTAACCTCAACCTTCGACGGGAGTACCCCCAACCCTGGGTTTGTAGAAGAACCCCTACCTCTGCGAAGACTTCTCATGATCACATGTACACTAACTATTTATCAAGTATAACGTTAGTACCTCGTGATATAGTTTTACTTTGAATATGCCTACTTATATCAAACACCTTTTATACCCCATTCACACTGACACATACCCCATTCACACTGGCAAGTTACATCAGCTTAAATTAAACCAGGTTATGGCATGTTGCATTCTAATTGGTCAATCCAACAAATCGAATGCAGTTGATTGGTTAAAATTTAACATGGTTTAGATAAAGCTAGTTTAACTGTGTCAGTGTGAATGGGGTAACCAATAAACCAGCTTTATCTAAACCAGGTTGAATTTTAACCAATCAAATGCATTCGATTTTTTGAATTGACCAATTAGAATGCAACATTTGATAACCTGGTTTAGTTTAAGCTGATTTAACTTGCAAGTGTGAATGGGGTATTAGTTGATTAACAATGTTGATCTGCAAATCAATTTCAATTTCGTTATAATGGCATGCTACATAATAGAGCATAGTCATGTAAGCAAAAAACTATCAACTAAAATACCCAAAATTACTATAAAAAAGTACGACATATAATATAACCCATAATGCTTTACGTTTTACAGCAATCTGTTTCTGTTGTCTCTTGGATAGTCACACTGGTACCCTCTTCTTGAATTTTATTGGCTTTAGAGAAAACTGATGCCACATCTTTGATATGTTTAGATTATTCATTAGAGAGAAGTTCTATTCATACATTTCTTGAAGATAGACATAAAGAACCTGAAAATTCTCTTCGGAAGGGGTCAAATAACCAATTTCGGAACTGGTTGTAAGCTGCTGTGCATTCCACAAAGAGATGTTCTTCCAACTCGACCCTGTTTATTTTACAATGCCACACAACCTATTTTATACTGATGTACAAGTCCGACGGGGGTAGCAGGGCCAGTTGCCTCCCTAAAACTTCTCAAAATACGAAATGAAAAGGTGGACATTACAGTGATTTTTGTCACTTTTAAGGACAGCTTCTTTCCATGTCCCCTAAAAGTTTTGAGCTGTGTACGGCCATGCCTTCTTCTATGTTGAAACTATATGGTCATTGCATCTAAATTTGGTAAGATTCCTCTTAAGTTCTCTGTCCCTAATATTCAAGTAAGGTTCCCAATGAAACCTGGTTTTGAAGAGAATATGTGTACGCGCAGTTTATTGCCAACACGGGCGGCAGTTGTACCTGTTAAAGATGAGATTTTATTTCTCCAATAGCTATATCAGAGTAGCACAATCACTATTAACACGTCTCGTCACTGCTCTGCGTTCTCTGGCTTGCGTAACGTACCTTCTCAAACTCTTGTTCTATGAGGGCAGTCTAAATCTCAACCAAGTATCGCTTGATTCTTCTCTCACGATTCTAGTCAGGTGAGAGGTGACGCAAGTTCGTGATATTCGTTTTGTTGGGATATATCTGCGCGTGATTAAATGTGGGAAAGTGAGCACTGATACAAATAGAAGACCATTGACTGCTTAAATGCTCACGACGGGACCCCATGTAACAATTATATACATTTCTAGCAAGGACGCTTGCAGCACGGAACAGTGGGGGGGCGATCGCCCGTGCTACCCTCAACTAATGGGGGTGACGGGAGCACAAATAAAATTCTTATCACATGGCTTTCAGAAAAATATTCAAAAGAACAAGGAAAAATTTATACATACGCAAAAAAATAGAAAATTCATTCTGTAGTTCTATAAGGCTTGACGAGAATACAGTATGGGATGCAGATTGGTATAAAACGTGAACATCGAATAGCGGGGGCGATCGCCACGGGCCTTCTTTGATCATGTGACTGAAGCTTCCATGACATTTCACCACACCTTTATTTAAACAAAAGCCAATTTCAGCCTGGTGTGACATTTCAGTACGACAAAATCTCACTACGGGTCTCATTTAACCCTATTTCACATGGGGTATTTTTAAACGCCCCCCCCCTCTTTTTCTCTGAGAATACAAAGGATATAACAATAAGACTTACCTCAATTGTTCTTTGGACAATGCGCTTTTCAAATATAACAATGGTAATTAATTAGTCACGTGATTCGTTGCTAGGCGACCAAAAACAATGGAAAATTGGCAAATTTAGCTTCTTCACAAGAAAAATTTTATTTAAATAATTACTCAACCGATTTGAATGCAAATGGTCTTAAATGATAGAAAACACATAGTAGAATCCAATATATACCTTGAACAAATTTTAAACATCTTTTTATAGATCAATTAGCACCTAATTAACTCTCTGTTCTCCGGACGGACCATCACTGCAGTTTTTTCATAGAATTATTTCTTTTTCCAACCCATATCAACTCAATATGCATGACACAAGCAAGATAAGAAAAAAATGTGCTACAAAAATTTCAATTCATTTACTTACCTACTTATTCGAAAAATGACGTCATAAATGTAAATGACGTCATAGATATTAAATTTTGCTGATGTCAGCAAATAATAAAAGGTTATCTATCAAATGAAAGCTCTCATCATGATCAATCGAATGATACATGTTTCAAGTAATTCAGACAAGAAACAAAGAAGTTATGGATGTTTCAAGCTTTTTTTTGTTGACCACTCTCCAAATATGGTGCTATTGTGGTCACCTGACCGATTTTAGAACAATGAAATATTGAAATTGTAATTGGCAACTAAATTTCATTAAAAGTCATAAAGGTTTGGTTGTCATATCTAGTGTTGTATAGGCGCAATATAGCAAAGTTTGGTTAGGGGGGCGAAAACGCCCCCCATGTGAAATAGGGTTAATTGCTGCCTAAATTCACAAGCTGAACAGTAGGCGTAACAATTCTCGTGTACAGTAACAAAGAGAAAAAATGTAGAACGAAAACGAGGCCACGTTTGAAACCGGTCAATTTCCGCTTCACGACGTTCAATGGCGGCCACCCACGAGATCGGGGCATTGTTTTTTTCATTTTTTCTCTTTGTTGTATACAGTAAAAACCCGCATAGAAGAACCTTCTTCAAATAAGAACCTGCAGCCTGAAATCTTCAATATTTACTCCTTTGTGAAGCAACCTTTTCACCCTGGTGTTTGTACAGGTTCTTATCTTGAAGAACAAATGCTTTGATATAGTTTTCAGTTGTGCCAATCCAGAACAATAATTTGATTATTGGGTGAAATAAAAATTTAGCAAATGCTCCTCAATCACCCAAAAGAGGCCTAAACAAGTCTGATTCCATCACAATGCTAATGCTCCATCCTCTATCGCAGTATTTTGACTTTAAACTGATACAAGACTGCATAGAAAGAAACGTTGTGGTAAAAAACTTTTCTGAGAAGATTTAAGAGCCTAATTTAAGAACATATAGCCTGATTTCATGAATGTTATCATTTACATAAGAACCAAAACAGCTTGGTATGAGAAATGTAGGTTCTTATATGCGGGTTTTTACTGTATTTAGAGTGTAAATGAACATTTAGTACTCAGCTTCTGAAATAGATGAATGAAATCCTCGAGGCGGATATTTAGATTTATCCATCTTGTTTTGATGTATACACGGCTTCTCTAAAGAATCCCTTTTCGCTTGCACAACGAGGCAGTTAGCCATACTGGCTTCAAAGAATGTTTGCAGCTTCTTTGTTTTTGCATGGGCGGTAGGAGACGTTTAGATTGCTTTTTGAAAAATGTTGTGGTCATAGGTTGCTGTTATTAAGATTAAATTAGCCGCGATGTTTTCAGAGCGGCTTCGTGTTATTTTGTAGCCACTTGACGGTTGACCCAGCAGACGCTAATCTGCCCATCGACATGAGAGAAGTCCCTTTGCCTGCAATCGCCAATCACTATGAAGTGGTGTGCCAATCAAAAGGAACTGATGCTCTTGGTAGGTTGGGGTGAATTTTGCAAAACAAAGGAAACAGGCTTGATTAACACAAAGCAATTTCAACGCCTCAGGGATATATTTTACACCTTTAGCGCAGCGCAGTAAGCTGATGAAATAAACCTGCTTTAGACGATTTTCAAAACAGAAGGCCGTAGTTTATCATAAAATTCATCATAAATGTAAGTACGTTATGATGCTTTTCCAGACTTGTAATCAAAAAGTAATTTTCTCAACATAAAATAATGAATTTTAGGGCGAGGATTAGTTCATTGTCCCCTTACTTTGATTGAGTATCACATCGACTCTGCGAACAAAATATGGAAAAGAGCTTTTTCGTGATTTAAGCCCTTTCTAAATGCTGGGTTTTAGGATAACGCTTGCAAAGGCATAGAGACTACGGTATAGCCCGTTCAGGACACATTGGCTAAAAATTTGTGTGGCAGCGACTGAGCTTGAATGCTTAAAAAATTACGGGATTGGGCACAGGGAGCCCCCTTTCAAAGTAGCAGAAACTAAACGAATAAGAAATGGACGAAGTGCGGCATCTGCGAAGGAGAAATAAGAGATGAATGCGCGAGCGAACGATGCGGGTTTTGCGGGGAAAACGCGCATCGTTCATCTTTCATTGCTCCTTCGCACATACCGAGCCTCGTGCATTTCTTATTTTTATTGCTCCTTCGCAGATGCCGCGCTTCGTCCATTTCTTATTCGTTCAGTTTCTGCTACTTTGAAAGGGGGCTCCCTGTGGATTGGGCCACCAAAGGAGAGGGAGTGTGTATGAAGGTAAATAATATACCGTAGAAGCTCCATTAAATTTAATTTCGGAACCTCTTAGAGGGGGCTTGAAAGAGAGAGGGCTTATTAAAGAAGGAGCATATTCATAAAGTCAAATGACAAGGCTATGAATGATAGCTTTTTGGGTCTTTTACCTCATATTTTTCAGAATCAACATACAATTTTGCCAGTCAAATGCACAAGTTCAACGCAGTTTTAATCCAAAACCATACGAAAATTAAAATTAAAATCGTTAAAAGCTAGATAAATGGAAAATCTTTGGTAACCGCTTGGATTGGATACTAGGGGGGGCGCTTGATAGAGGGGGGCTTATTTAAAAATTTGGCTTAGAAGAGAGAGGCTTAGTAGAAAGGGGGTTTAATACATCACTTCAGAGTTCGCGACGCCATATTGAAAGTGGGGCAAACAAATCAAAATTTTAATGGCCGCCTATGGGAAATCGCCGTATGCGAATCGGAAAGTTCGTTTTATTTCAAATTTGGCGTTTCAGGCAAAACTGTCTAATTTTTAATCAGTAATGGCTCATAGAACCTTTTTGTGTGATATTTTGGAGGATTTAGTGTATTTTTTATGTTCAAACCGAAGAAAGTGTGGAGGGAACTAGGCCAACTCTATTGTTCTCCGACAGCCGTGGAGCGGCAAACTAACGAAAAATTCCTAGTGAGTACAGAGTACATTTCTTAAAAAAATTCACGTAATGAAACCATGTTAATATGCAAGAAAACATAAAATTTATATTGAAATCGACTAAATATGAGATGATTTGCGGTCATTTACCACTATAAAATCGGTATTTTAAACAGTTTGCAGTAGGCCGCAATTAAAAGTTAGCCCCACTTGCGACATGGCGTCGTGAACTCTTAAATAGTGTATAGGAAAGGGGGCAAAATAGAGCTTTTATGGTATTCAAACAAAGATAGCTGCTGCGGGCATAGGCGCTGACCCATGAACAGTATTGTCTCGTTCAATTCCTACCCTGACCATGCCCCCCCTCGGGCAGCCCGGGGGTCGACGAAAATTGATTGCGCAAATGCCCGGGGTTGGGGAAAATTGTTTTAGCGAATGCCCAGGGGCCGGACACTGAGAACATGCTATTTTCCCAGTAACTGTATAATGTGAAAGCTCCTGGTGTTGTCAAATGCCCCGGGGCCGGGGAAAAATTGACAGTCAAAGCCCGGGGGCTGGGAATATTTTTTGTGCAAATACCCGGGGGCGTCCCCGGGGGGGGGTCAGGGTAGGAATTGAACGAGACATAAGAAACGCAGATTTTAGTCATTTTTACCTCGTTTTTATCACTCTTCGCATAAAAATCAACGGAAGGGAAACGAAAATTTTCTAACAATTTTTGCACAAATTTTTTCCTAATTGTTAGGTATACATACTTAATCAAGGGGGCTAAGGAATATTGCAAGATCTAAAGAAATGTCAATGACTTAGGGCCTTATTACATGAGCAGGGCTGGCCCTATTATCCGAGGTGGACGATCTTATGCGAGATTCCTTTGTCAATAGCAGACATGTAATAAATCTGAAAATGATTATATGGTAAGTGGGCCAGCTCTGGCAGCCGGGATCCCACTTCTGCATAAATGGGCTGGCCCTGTTCGAAGGAATGAAATAATGACGTTTTTCTCGTGTAATCGCTTGGCAAGGCTGGAAACAGGGCTGGCTCCCCAAAGTTTCTAACTGCATATGCACCAAGCTGCCATATTGCCAATGATTTGGTTTTTAACGCCAAAATTACTTCGCTGCCCTGGGGTGAGTTACTCCATGTAATCGCGCGCAACATTTCATCCTTGCTTACCAAAGCAGCCCTGTTAGCAGAGCCAGCATGCTTTGGTTCGATGGTTGTTCATCCTAACGCAAAATTTCTTGGAACGACCTATACTTCCGGATTGGGTTTCGGTTTTTTTGAACGGAGCTAACGGGGCTCAAGTCATCGCTCATCAAAACGAGACTACCACCAAAGTTAGACAGCTCAAACCGGCCTACCCGCTCCTTCTTCTTAGAGTGCCAATGCTCTGCACTGGTTGGCTGATTTGCCTTACTGCGGCAAAACTGGTTTCGATTGCTTGAGCCAAACGATAACAGGTCTAGTAGCTGTTAGTAGTCTTACTCCACCAGACCCTCAACTTTTGCTCATCTCATTGAATGGAATTTATCAGTTCAAACACAGGATGAAACTACTATTGTAAAGAGTCTAAGGCAACCTAGTCAATCCAGCGGATCATTTCTGCGTTCAGAGATCAATATTATTGCTGAAAAGTTGCCACTTAGTCTGAAGTCCAGGCCCTGAAAGTCTCCATCTAAAGCATTTGGTGAAGGTGGTTTAGACACGAATTTTCCAAACCTAGGCTATCTTTTTTATTTCGAAAGTAGGCCGAAAATGTCACTGTCTCTAATTGCTTGTTTCTATTGACTTCATCAGTAATAATGAAGGGCTTTTCCCGAAACGTTTAGTCGTTAATATCCTGGGCTATCTAAAATAAAAAAAGGTTAAAGGGAACGTAAACATATAAAAGTGGCTCAAGCCAGTTGCGGTCAAATTTTAGCCTATCAGATATCAGTATGGCCTGTTTATGTAGATCAGTTACCCAAATTTGGTTCGGCACGTGTCACGGCCCATTGTCTTTGCACGGCTATTTTCATCCAAGGCTTATATATGTTTGGATTCCCTTTAATGAATCTACAAACAACAAAGTTTTCAATCAGCAAACAGTATTCCCAAAAGCAGTCATGCAAGCATTAGCCATGTTATTTGCTTCATTTGCAGATATATCGAATGAAAAATACGCAAATTTCTTTAAGGTTTGCCGCGTTCAGCTGCCTTACGGAACACTGAAGCCCTTTAGTGGGCAGCTGTTCATTATAAGGCGTCGGTTGTGTGGATTACTTTCTTCTCATTAATCATTAACTGCGCAGTTTCAGGTCAATAACAATCAAGAGATGCCGCATTTGCTTGAGCCTCCCCGCTTCCTGGCCCCCCCTTCCAGTCCCCTGCTTCTTCTTAAACGGCTCGTTTCTTTTATCAATTGCTGACTGTGCTATTCAAGTCAATAATCCTGAAGATAGGGCGTTTGTTCTTCGTCCCCTCATGTTCTCCGCTTCCTCCATGAGAAAAAGTTGTTAACATTGCAACTCAGTTATCACCCCACTATGGGCACAATAGAATAATACTGATAGGCCTTTCCAAATTATCATTTTAGTCATTGCCTTATATGTTCTGCTTGAACAAATATCAGAAACATATAAATTGATTTTTGTGTGTTTCTTTCATGAAAGAACTTGTGCTGATTTCGCCTAGGTTTGTCCATCTGCATCCTCGAAGAAACTTACAATTATTTCCTTTGTCTTCCACAAGTAGAGAAATCATCAACATCTCAATAGAGGCCCAGCCGAAAAATGTCATCAACATAGAAATAATGTTTGTTAATTGTTTCCTTCACGAAAGAAATTAAACGCCTCAAGGTGTCGGTAGCAGTGGAGCCAGCACATAGTTGGTATGATTTGTCCCTCTGTATCTCTGGGTGAGACTTTCAGTTATTTCCTTTGTTTTCCACAAATAAAGAAATCATCAACATATATAGTCGCAAAGTGGAGCAGCTAAAAATGTGAAAATTGAGATAAAGGGCAACTGGGATAGAAGATGACGCCCTTTAGATTGGCAAAAACTTGTGTTGACAGGTATTCAAGCATTCGATGGCGTTCCTTAATTTATCTAGTAAGACATAAATCGTCAACGTATTCAGTTGCTTGGGATAAAAAGATGATTAATTTACTTTCTATTCACCCAACTCCTCTGCAATTCTCAGTTCATGGTCTGATAAACCTAAATTTACGACGCAGAAACAGTGCTACTGCATGTCTTTTTTCATTTAAAGTTAGATGCAATCATCATCATCATCATCATCATCATTAATTTATTTTACGTAGGCTACTATATTAAAAGAAAGAATAGCTAAATTACAGCTAATTTAGGCCTACTTTAAGATGTTTTAAGGAACGTTCTGTTACACGCAAAGCTCGTTTGTGATATTGAACAAAATTTCTAATTTCGATGAGTTGGATGAAAGATGGTCACTTTTACTCTGGCCAAAATGTTTTCTAAAATTGTTTTTTAAAGACGCAAATGATGCTTCTGAAACTACCAAGTGATTTCGCACCTGACTTCTGTAGTGCTGAGCGCGGTGGGGTTCCCTGATGTCATTCTTGGTGAGGAACTACGCCTTGCTCAATCGTGAAGCTGTCTAAATTGACATCTGGACATCGAGGGCTACCAAACGTGGATATCCACTAGGTGCAAATATCGTTTGCGCTCCATTTCTATGGTCGAGGAACAAAGGATCTCGCTCTTTGGTTGAATTCACCCTGATTTAGCATCATGTGCTAATCTAGTACGTAATTTGCGTAGTTTCGCTCCTCCGCATAACTGATATACCCTGAAGCAGTCTCAGTTAGGTGGTTGGTAGTCTCGCTTTGATGAGCGATAACTGGGTTTCATTGTAATCAGTCTAATGGAAATCTTTCTTAAAGCCGGTTGCCAAATCGTCGATTCCATAGTGAAGATCAACAGGTGTCAAAAGTAAATGCACCATTAGTGATAGGACGCAACCAGGAGTCAACCATTTTTGCTTTGCGCTATAGTGTTGATGCAAATTTAAGTATTTAGCTTCAAATGTGCTAGTAATTTTCAATGCACATTTATCACCACAAACACAATGGTGGAGACTAGGTTTGAATGACAAATCCTGGGTCTGAACGAAAAGAGGTTATAAAACAATCTTGCCTATTGGTTAAATAAAATTCCAACTTTTTTTAACAACTCTGACAAGTTAGGCAGTTAGGCCTAAACTGGCCAAAATATCGGCACCATTTTCGGTGATAGTACGACAAGGAAGCTAGACACGATTTAGAGGCAAGATTTCGACTTCGTGAAGCATTCTAAACAATGGATCAGCCTCGTTCGCATTGAATGTCGACGTCACAACGCACCGAATTTTGAGCCTGATGGCATCACTACTCACTAGCAGCGGCTTATTTGAATACATAATTCCAAGAAAAGACGAAAAATGCTGGACAAAAGTGCGATACGCTGTTCATAACATTATGATCGTTCATTATATCATCAATTATATCAACCACAGATTTGTCCTTTAAGGTTCTTAATCAGTCCTTCTAGGATGAATGGCATTTTCGCAGTGAAATTAGATATTTTAACTGAACTTTGTATGATCCAGCCGGATAAGATTGCTTGTTTCAAAGTTTCGTGAAGTTTACTTAGTTGCGACTGTTTAAACATGAAAATAAGTTTAATTTATTCAAATCAGGGGCACCTGCTTGTTCTACAGGTGTCCCAAAAAAATTGTGCCCTGTTTGTATGGCTGCTGTGGAGGAGCTGTAAATTCAATTGTCTCATTTTTTACACAGTTACATAAGGTTGGCTTCAACGTAGAGTTTGAGACCTTGTTTGAGTCAATTTGACAACTGGCTGCTGATTTATGGCACGTGAAATGCAAAATAAGTAATTTCTTCAAAAACAGCACTTCTTTTGTTCTCCAGCAATTTCAAAATCAAGTAAATTTCGAAGGAAAGGATTCTAGTGTTGTATTTAAATTTTTTCAAAATTTATGAAACAGTTCATAGTGTTGTCTTATTCCTGTAGAACTGTGTAAAGAACAGGAAAATTAAAGTTACAACTCCTCCACAGCATCCACACGAACAGGGCACAACCCTGTATATTGTCGCCAATTAGTGTCTCAAAGCACGAACAATAATGCACCGATTATTTAGCGTTATTTATTTCAATTTCTTTATTTTCCAGTTAGCCTATGTGCTGAAACTTATCCTCTCTTTCTTGAACCCAAGCTTTGCTATTGGTTCATTTTCAAAGGTCATTAACTAATAAATTCAACGTCGAGACGAGACAAAATGCCTAAAAAAGAAAGTGTTCTTTGTCTTTCCGTACAGGGCAAAACCAGCTGTAAATATTGTTTACTATATTTTCCAGTTAGCCTATATGCTGCCACTGATCCTCCATTTCTCGTACCCTAGCTTTGCTGTTGGTTTGTTTTCGCAGGTCATTAACTAGTAAATTCAATATTGAGACGAGGCAAAATGTCTAAAAAAGAAAGTATTTTTGTCTTTCCGTACAGGGCCAAACCTTTCGTAAAAAATTGTTTACTATATTTCCCAGTTAGCCTATTTGCTGACACTGCTGCCATTCTTGTAATATTTTGCTGTTGGTTTGCTGTCGCAGGTCATTAACGCCCTGTGGCATCAACGCTGTCAACATCACTTTTCTTTACTATCTATACACTGTTGCTATTGATATATGGGGAATGCCTAATGAAGAAAATATTTCTTATCTGTTCGTACAGGGCAAAATCTGCCGTAAATATTAATTGCTATATTTCCCAGTTAGCCTATTTGCTGACACTTCTGCCTTTCTTTTACCCTTTTGCCGTTGGTTTGCTTTCGCAGGTCATTAACTAGCAAACTTAGCGTTGAAAGGCGGGGGAATGTCTAATTATGAAAATATTTCTTATCTGTTCGCACAGGGGGAAATCTGCCGTAAATATTAATTAGTATATTATTCAGGTACCCTATTTGCTGAGACTTCTCCCACCTTAGCTTGGCCGTTGGTTTGCTTTCGCAGGCCATAAACTAATAAATTCAATATTGTGAGGCGGCGAAATGTTTGATAGAGAAAGTATTTTCTTATCTATCAGTAAAAGCTCACTGACCTGAGTTTGCGAGTTTCCCATGCCAGCAAAAGACCTTGTTATTAGGTATTTTGCTTGTAATACATAATTAATGATATCCGTTGGTAATTCGAAAGTCGCTGCTCTTAGATAACGGTGCGCTTCCTTTGCTGTCTCAAGCCGCGTGAGTTATTGCCAGCTTCACTAAGACTTTGTCGCAAAGAGTAAATAGTCGCTTTCTGACATAACTTCACCGCTTAATTATGCTAACGGATGTTTTCACATTCGAACTCCGCGGTAAACTAAATCAAAGAGAATCATACACGGTGTTCCCTATGATACTCGCTGTCCACGTGTTGTTCAAAGTTAAACGGAGTAGTTCTCCTCTTTTCGTCAGCTATCAACAGATATTCTGATCCTGTCTCTATTTATAAAGGAAACTCAGTCGCATATGCGCACCTTTTTGGAATCACAAGCCACCTTAGCCATTTAGACGAAGCTCCTCCTCGAGGCATCTCTACCCCTCAGCTTATAGTCTTTTGTTTTCTTAGCTATCAACAGATATTCTGACCCTGTCTCTATTTTTAAAGGATATTCAGTCCCATATGCGCGTCTTGTTGGAATCAAAAGCTATCTTAGCCATTCAGACGAAGCTCCTTTGCCCTTTTGCTTGATATCCTTTAGTATCTTAATTCCAGCGCATTATAGCGGCTTCGTAGTGGCTCCGACACCCGCTTACAATCTAGGAGAATCTTAAGTCGAGTAATCAAGTATGGATGGAATGGAATGTGGTAGCTATGTCATTGTTACAATTACATACAGTCACGATATATTTTGTCCAAGATTTTAGGTCTTTGCGGAGGAGCCAAGTAGAAGGGAAATCATTAAGGGAAATCATCGTTTCCAATTATCTTAGACTACGTTCATCATCATCATCATCATCTTCATCATCATCATCATCGTCATCATCGTCATCATCGTCATCATCATCATCATCACCATCACCATCATCGTTGCTTTATTTTAAGTAGGCTAGGACCCTTAGTTTAACGTCCCTTCTGAAGTACGGGGAAGTGAGTTGTTTGGTCAGGCATCTGAAAGGTCACCCATCCAAATTTTGCCCTCACTGGACCAAGTCTAACTTCAGTTACCTAACGAGAACTGTATAAGCCGCTCGGCCACTTACCCCCAAAACTTACCCCCAAACGATACCGGCGCAGTTTTTAAACGGCACAAAATGTGACTGTACCAGAATTTTAGCTAGCGTTCACATGATACCGGCACACTTTCGAAACGGTGGAAAATTGACGGCAACAAACTCCTTGCAATCTCCCCAACAACGAGGCTAGAATTTGACCCCACAGAAATGCAACCACACCTAAAGGATCGATCATCATCGTTTCGAAATCGTGAAAAATGTTCCGCTTTCATCGTTTTCGAGTGTTTTAGGGGAAATTTACTGAGAGACGTGAACTAATTTTAATTTTTTTTTATTGATTTGAGAGCTGAATTTCTTATAAGCGGTTTCTTATAAAGAAAAATGTTTTCCTGCTCTTTTTTGGCCCATCTCCTTTGACATATATAATTTCACGATTTTAACTACCTACACAGTCAATATCTCGTAATCTACAAATTTAAAGCCTAGGAAGCAACGTTTCTCGTGATAAAAATCGTAAAATTTTTTATGAATAACCGTTAAACAGCCTGTCTGCGTCATATAACGGTTTTGAAGACTCCTTTGCTCGCCTGTACAGTTAGCCTTTTCTCGCTTTTTAGCTGCCCACACAGCGGACAAACTTCGTAATGCCATTCCTGTTTACAATTTACAGATTCAATTTCTCAGCAAACAAACAGTTCGTGTTTAAACATTCAAACCTGTTCCGCCACTGTAACAGTTTCATATTTGAACAACAGCAAAAATCTAAAACAAATTAGATGTTAGAATGATGATAATTGCAACTGTAGACTCTGCAAAATATATATTCCAAAAGCTGGGTTTCTAACATGATAGACCTTCTACTTGTATTTATCCTGTAATATTTGTTGTCCATCTTAATAGTTTTATTTTAAGAAATTGTAAATTTTGTAATATATTTAGCCTTAATTAGCTGTAAATTCGCTATTCTTAATGTAGCTTACTTCGAAAAATCAATGTTGATGATGGTGATTATAAATCAATGTTGATGATGGTGATTATGATGATGATGATGATGATTATTATTATTATCATTATTATTATTATCATCATTGTTATTATTATTATTTAAATACAATGCTTGTAATGGCATGATTTGTTTACATTTTGTAGGCCTGAATTAGCTGTAAATTAGCTATTCTTAATTTAGCCTACTTTAAGACTACGTTCACACGATGCCGGCACATTTTGAAAAAGGTGAAAAATGTGACGGTAGCAAAATGTTAGCTAGCGTTCACACGATACCGCCACAATTTGAAAACGGTAGGAAATTTGACGTTAACCAACTTGTTGCAATCTCTCCAAGAATTTGATGCCAAAGAAATGTACCTACTTCTTAAGGTTCGATCAGCCTCGTTTTGAAAGCGTCGAAAAATGTTCCGTTTTCATCGTTTTCGAGTGTTCACACGATGCCGTTTTCAAAATGTGCCGGTTAGAGTTCCGTTTTCAAAATCTACCGTTTTCAAACTCTGCCGGCAAAAACTCTGCCGTTTTCGTGTGAGCGGGAGGCCTATCCGTCACATTTTTCACCGTTTTCAAATTTTGCCGGTATCGTGTGAACGCAGTCTAAATAAATCAATGATGATGATGGTGATTATTATTATTATTATTATTATTATGATGATGATGATGATTATGATGATTATTATTTTTGTTATCATCATTATGATGATTATTATTATTTAGATACAATGCTTGTAATGGCATGATTTGTTTAAATTTTTTAGCAAAACAAGGGATGTTTATCTTTTTGACAAAACAATGAACAACATAGGTTAATCTAAGGCGCCTACCTTGCATGAATTGGTTTATTCACAGTGCTGTTTCGTGATAAAGTACACGGAGCAATTGCTGTCCTGTTAATCCGTGATTTTCAAATTCTAATGTCAATCAGTGTTAACCAATCAAGAAGCGAGCTGTCTGGCTCCCTGTGGTCATCTCTTATAAAAGTTGATATCGTATTACATCAACACCTGAATTTGAAACCACAAAAATGTTCTTACGTCATCTTACGTCATCCGGTTCGGATTACAGGACAACAGGACAGCAGTTGCTCTGCGTACTATGTCACGAAAATAGGACTGCGAATAAACCCAATTCATACAAGGTTGGCGCCCTTCGTTAATCAAGAGGAAACTTTAAATCGCAATGCTTTGTTAATCATTAACTTACGCTCATTTAATTGGATTGAATTAAATTGACACAAGCAACCAAACTTCAAACTTGTCGCAAAGAACTTACTGATCTAGATTCTACTGAAATATAAGGCTCCAACGCATTAGAGTGGTAGCAACCACATAAACGTTGCTCGTTCTAGACCCTTTGCTAAATAGCTAAAATGACTATTAGCATATAACGAAAATGTAATTAAACGGTAATACAAAATCTTTTTCTAAGTAGACAATTATCTGTCTAAGACCGTGTTTCATGGCTGATGGCGTCTACTTCGATAGAAGGTAAACAAAAGATTACGACATACACCTGTTACGGTAATTGAGCCACGCGAGCGTCGCAATAAAAGGTTTATTTATTCGACGCCA
The DNA here is from genome assembly GCA_004194415.1 of Aurelia aurita. Taxonomy (NCBI): domain Eukaryota; kingdom Metazoa; phylum Cnidaria; class Scyphozoa; order Semaeostomeae; family Ulmaridae; genus Aurelia; species Aurelia aurita. The sequence goes on along the minus strand of REGM01000006.1, from coordinate 1,042,214 downwards.
ATTTGTGATGTCTTATTCATTTAAGCAGCATCCTAACCATCCCTAACAAATAGAAAGCCTCGAAACTGCGAAATAAGACCACCTCTACACAACAGAAATGTTTGAAAGCTCTACCGACTTCAAACCATTTTAGATCTAATCCAATTTTAACTTCCATGGACGTAGTTACATGAACATAAACAATCGATAAAATGCTCTTTTGGTTTCAATTTAATTAAAAACCATCTTCAAATTCTCAAATTCATCGCAAAAGTTCTGTAAACAGAGGATGCGCTGAACTCAGTACTGGTTGTTTGAGGTGAATAAAATCGATTTTAAAGGACGTTTCGATAGTGAGAGGGACAATATAGATGTGTTTTATCTCATTTGGTAACATCAGGAAACGGATCTCTGGCAAAAATATTTTTATCAATTAGCTACTTCGTTCATTATGGTGAATTATTGCTTATAAATGCTATCCTGAAAACATTTCGATTTTACAAGGTAAGGTTTTGTTTGACTTTGCTCTAAAATGGAACTCAAGGCTAATGAATGAATATCGTTGTTAAACTGTATACAGTTCAGTTCATTTCATTTTAGAATTCCAACATACAAACAAAACAACAGCAGGTTACATATAATATAAATTTACACAGCAAAATGGTAGAAGACAAAGAAAAAAATACATATATGATGGTACACAACTAAGAGATTCGAGATTTGCATGAAAGAATTTCTTAAAGGAGGAGCTCTCTCAGTAGATAAACTAATACAAATTTGATAAATTGAATTTGGCTTTGAACTTGAATTTGAGTTTGAATTTGAATTTGAATTTGATAGATTTTGTTAGAATCACAAATCACAAATCGATTTTTCAACTTTAACATGTTTGCTACCTCAGTAGAAGTAAGATGCCCTTACTTCTACTGAATAATATAAATTGAATTTGAATTTGAAGTTGATAAATCTTTGGTGCATTCGCTCGAGTTATATGTTCGATTGTAGATATGTTTTTGTTGGAGAAGGACCTCAGTCTCCGAATTTTCAAATAATTCAAATTTCCATGAGAAAATACACATAAAATTTGCAGATTTTCATTCTGGAAAACCCTGTCTCTTTCTCAATGATCTTAAATTCGAATGATTTCATTAATTTTTTGCTTTTGCATTGGCAAAATCTGCTCTGTTACATTTAAAGTTAGTGGTAACTTGCCCTGTTCAGTGATTTTCTTTAAGTGATTTGAAGAGATCTCCTCGATCATTAATTTAATCAATAGATCAAAGATCAATTAATTGCGCGATCAATCACAATCTAACAGCATATTAACTCATCTACTTTTCCACTGGACTTGCCCCTACGTGTACCTAAAACGCTAAAAACTTCAATAATTACCTCTAAGAAGGAGGGAGGAACAAAGAGAAGCGGGTTCTCTGCGAAGGAGGGAAGGAGAAAAGGGAAGCGGGAAAGACTTGTATTATTGCCCGCCTCATAAATAATTAATGAGGTAGTCTGAGTTCTTGGAAACTCTTAACATCTCTTTGTTTAAAGCAAAATGCTCGACTGCTAATGGGTGAAAGAATTCTGCCTATCTCGGTAGGCTTTACTACTATGACCTCGTTTCCAGCTGGTTTCGTTTCCATACAAATCTCCCCCGCTTTCTCCCTCCATCCTCCGCAGAGATCATTATTGTATTAACGTACTTGGGTTGCATAGGTTCTTTGGGTTTCAGGGTTTTCAGCAAGCACTACAGTTAATTTGGAATTCACTGAGCTGCAAAAGCTTTAACTGTGTATCAGTGTTGAATTTTTATCAGTAGTGATTCACCTTAACCCATTGTGTATGTGTTTGGAATCTATTTTTGATTAGTAGTGAGCCACCTTAAGTGTTGTCGTAAACCGTATCACTACTACAGTCTGTCTCAAATTAGATGTCATGTGAGATTTGCGATTACGCAAAATTATTCATGGAAAACACTCTAATCGTTGTTATTGTTATACTTTAATCAAAAATCCATTTCAAACATATACACAATGGGTTAAGGTGGCTCCCTAGTCCCTACTTATAAAAATTTAACACTGATACATACTTGGTGTCTCGTCGCCCATGGTCGAAGGCGAGATTGCTTTACATTTTTAGATTTTTTTAATATTTCTCTACGAGCAAATGTATTTTAAGAATTGTAATTTATTTCTTTGATTACTGTGTGAGGTCCAGGTAAGATTTTCTCACGTTTGATTAAGACTTGTAGGATGTTAGACAGAATTAGAAAGTTAAAATTGTTTCTTTCTTGGTCTACCTGAGATATAGACGCATACGATCTTAGTTTAGATTAATGAATTGATCTTTGTCGCTGGCTGAGCATAATATGCGTCAAGCACGGGCACCTGCCTTGTATAAATTAATTTCATGCCCAGTGCTATCTTATACGATCTTTAAATAGACGAAAAATCCCTTCAGCAAAAAACTTAGAATAAACAAGCATGTATGCATAAAAATGTATGATTCAAGGGTGAGGCTGATCTTCCAGGGAGTCTTGTTTGAGTTGAATTCAGCTCCTCAAGTGTATTTTGAGGTGCTTTTTAAATTTTTGCAATATAGAGAGATAGTGGCATGGATATCGTTCTAAGCTTTCAGACCCGAATAGTCCCAGCTTTTCTTTGAGTACTCAAGATTACATCTCGCAATTTCAATATCCGTGCAGATTCTTGTTCGATACTTGAGTACGTGTTTCTTGTTTGTAGGGCAGATCTGATTCGTCGTCTTGTAGCTTATAACAGATTGGTCAAAGTTTATTAGTTGTTCAACTTTCAACCTGTAACTAGACCACTAGTCTTTGATTTTTGCCCTTTCTATAATAGAATGGGTTCTGGTTTGAAGACGTTGAAGGGCTTCTACTTTTGTGCTGGAGAGAGAACTCCATAAGACATCTGCATATCGCAAGTGACTCTTCACAAGGGCATGGTAAATGTTAACAAGCTGGGATTGCGGCACAATTTTCATCAACTTTTTCAAATGAATGAATGAAGTAATGAATGAATGAAGTAATTAATGAATTAAGTAATGAATGAATGAAGTAATGAATGAATTGATTAATGAATGAATGAATGAATGAATGAATGAATGAATGAGAGAAAATTCATCCATTACTGTCAATCTAAAGTGAGCATCTTTGATAAACTCATTCTTTTCAATAACGTCTTTCTATTTAGTTAAAAGAATTCATAAATGCTGACAAAAACAAGGATGTAAAAGCGCTCGCTTCGCTCGCGCCTCAACATTCCTAGCTCCTGCGGAGGGCTCCTAAAGTAGCAAATGCCGATAATATTTAAACTCTGTATAAATTTAACAACAATTAAAGCTCCGCAGAAACAATTTTGAAAGCGGATCTATCGGACTGGTTTCAATGATAGCTGCTTTAATCAATCTATGACACTCTTTATAAAAATTCAAATTTCAGATCACCAAACAATTAAGAAACTCAAGTATTGGAAAAATATTGCTTAAGAAAGTTTCTTACTAATTTTATTTTAATTCTAGGAACCTTGGGTTAGGGTTAGGATAGTTGTTACTTGTACTTTATTGCTCGATTTTACTTGATTAATGTTTAGACAGGGGCATGATTTCATGAAATTGACTATCTAGGAAAGCATAGCCTCCGAATGTTTGGCATCTTTAAAAAAACATTGCACGGATGGTTAGTGCATCTTCTGTTTGATTTAATGGCTTGAAAGGAACTTCAAGTACTTTGCTATAGTCCTATATGTAGCATTTTTGATATCTTGATTATTTTCAGAATTACAGCGTCTTCTTTGCTAGGGCCAGTTTTCAGAATGTGACGTTGTCGTCAAATTGCTAAATCGTAGACTAGAAAAGCTACAGATTTATGCTTACTGCCATATTATAGACCTTCATAAAATATGGTTTTCTTGAAGATTGTACAGTTTTTCATATTTTAACTTAGGATCTACGATTATTTTCATTTTTTTAAAAACTTTTCACGAGTTCTTTCAATAAAAAGATAACCACTGTTATTCTGAAAATAATAAAAATATTAGAATGCTACATGTAGGATTATAGTAACGTACCTGAAGTTCCTTTCCAGCCATAAAATCAAACGAAAGACTCATTATTAAGCATCCATGCAATGTTTTTTAAAGATTTGGAGGCTATGCTAACTAAGAAGTGTTCACGAAGTCATAGGTAATCCCCAACAATGAAAATAACCAAAATTTGAGGAAAATTCTAAGAAACTGTTAAGAAACTTTTAAAAATAAATGCGTTGAGAGCCGATGACTAGTTGCAAAACTTCAAGCTCGCAAATTTTTGAACCTATAGTTAGTCTTACTAAATTATTAAAACTGATCACTTCAAGCTATAAAATTATGAATTCCTCTCTGGAGTCTCTTCCACAACCAATAAGTAATTTCAATACTTTTTAAGCCTAACCTAAAATATTTTGAGGAACTTGAATTTTTATCTAATTTATTGCATTTCAAGTAGAACTGAGCTAATTTAAAGATTGAAGTACAAAAGTTTTAGATGAAGATTATTTTCTCTGTATTTTTGTTCAAGGGTGAGGCTGATCTTCCAGGGAGTCGTGTTTGAGTTGAATTCAGCTCCTCAATGTATTTTGAGGTGCTTTTTAAATCTTTGCAATATAGAGAGATAGTGGCATGGATATCGTTCTAAGCTTTCAGACCTGAATAGTGAAAGCTTTTCTTTGATTACTCAAGATTATATCTCGCAATTTGAATATCCGTGCAGTTTCTTGTTCTATAACTTGAGTACGTGTTTCTTGTTTATATCTATCCCAAAGGCTTTCAGGGCAGATCTGATTCGTCATCTTGTAGGTCATAGCAGATCGACAAAAGTTCATTAGTTGTTCAACTGTCAACCAGTCACTAGACCACTAGTCTTTGATTTTTGCCCTTTCTATAATAGAATAGGTTCTGGTTTGAAGACGTTGAAGGGCTTCTACTTTTGTGCAGGAGAGAGAACTCCATAAGACATCTGCATATCGCAAGTGACTCTTCACAAGGGCATGGAAAATGTCAACAAGCTGGGATTGCGGCACAATTTTCATCAACTTTTTCAAATGAATGAATGAATGAATTAATTAATGAATGAATGAATGAATGAATGAATGAATGAATGAATGAATGAATGAATGAATGAATGAATGAATGAATGAATGAATGAATGAATGAATGAATGAATGAGAGAAAATTTATCCATTACTGTCAATCTAAAGTGAGCATCTTTGATAAACGGATTCTTTTCAATAACGTCTTTCTTTTTAGTTAAAAGAATTCATAAATTCTGACAAAAACAAAGATGTAAAAGCGCTCGCTTCGCTCGCGCCTCAACATTCCTAGCTCCTGCGGAGGGCTCCTGAAGCAGCAAATGCCGATAATATTTAAACTCTGTATAAATTTAACAACAATTAAAGCTCCTCAGAAAAAATTTTGAAAGCGGATCTATCGGACTGGTTTCAATGATAGCTGCTTTAATCAATCAATGACACTCTTTATAAAAATTCAAATTTCAGATCACCAAACCATTAAGAAACTCAAGTATTGGAAAAATATTGCTTAAGAAAGTTTCTTACTAATTTTATTTTATTTCTAGGAACCTTGGGTTAAAGTGTAGATAGTTGTTACTTGTACTTTATTGCTCGATTTTACTTGATTAATGTTTAGACAGGGGCATGATTTCATGACATCCACAAACTAGGAAAGCAGAGCCTCCGAATGTTTGGCATCTTTAAAAAACATTGCACGGATGGCTATTGCATCTTCTGTTTGATTTAATGGCTTGAAAGGAACTTCAAGTACTTTGCTATAATCCTATATGTAGCATTTTTGATATCTTGATTATTTTCAGAATTATTTTCTTCTTTGCTTGGGCCAGTTTTGAGAATGTGACGTCGTCGTCAAATTGCTAAATCGTAGACTAGAAAAGCTACCGATTTCTGATTACTGCCATATTATAGAGTATAGACCTTCATAAACTATGGCTTTCTTGAAGATTGCACCGCGTTTTTCATATTTTAATTTAGGATCTACGATTATTTTCATTTTTTCAAAACTTTTCACGAGTTCTTTCAATAAAAAGAATACCGCTGTTATTCTGAAAATAATCAAGATATTAGAAATGCTACAGATAGGATTATAGCAACGTACCTGAAGTTCCTTTCAAGCCATAAAATCAAACGAAAGATGCATTTACCATGCAATGTTTCTTAAAGATTTGGAGGCTATGCTAACTCAGAAGTGTTCACGAAGTCATAGGTAATCCCCAACAATGAAAATAACCAAAATTTGAGGAAAATTCTAAGAGACTGTTAAGAAACTTTTAGTACTCAAAATCTGATAGTTTTAAGAAACTTTCGCACTTGACCAATTTCTTAGTTTCTTATTTTAAAAATAAGTGTGCACACCCAAAATAAATGCGTTGAGAGCCGATGACTAGTTGCAAAACTTCAAGCTCGCAAATTTTTGAACCTATAGTTAGTCTTACTAAATTATTAAAACTGACCACTTCAAGCTATAAAATTATGAATTCCTCTCTGGAGACTCTTCCACAACCAATAAGTAATTTCAATACTTTTTAAGCCTAACCCAAAATATTTTGAGGAACTTGAATTTTCATCTAATTTATTGCATTTCAAGTAGAACTGAGCTAATTTAAAGATTGAAGTACAAAAGTTTTAGATGAAGATTATTTTCTCTGTATTTTTGAAACTTTAAATAAATGCGTTGAGAGCCGATGACTAGTTGCAAAACTTCAAGCTCGCAAATTTTTGAACCTATAGTTAGTCTTACTAAATTATTAAAACTGATCACTTCAAGCTATAAAATTATGAATTCCTCTCTGGAGTCTCTTCCACAACCAATAAGTAATTTCAATACTTTTTAAGCCTAACCTAAAATATTTTGAGGAACTTGAATTTTTATCTAATTTATTGCATTTCAAGTAGAACTGAGCTAATTTAAAGATTGAAGTACAAAAGTTTTAGATGAAGATTATTTTCTCTGTATTTTTGAAACTTATAGATTATAAAAAAGAGGCTCCTTCATAACAAGGTTCGATTGAATGATTTTCTTTAGAAACTTATTAGATTTTAATAAGGTTTTATTAGGTTTTCAAGAAACTTATTAGATCTTTTGAAGCAACAACAACAACATAGAACTAATTTATAAGTACAAAGTGAGACGAGGCCTTCGATAGAAAGACAACGTGGATAGTAGGAAAAACAAGTCATGTAGGTGTGAAACTTTGACTCATAGTAATATGCAAATATATCTGGACTTCTGTTGCCAGCCTCGTTTTATCATGGGCCTGTGCACAAAAAGTCGATTGGAATACTTCGCAAAAAAGAGTGAGTTGCTACTGGTCGAAGGCACATAAAACAGATGTTGAAAGTTTGACTTTTCTCTTACTACTTTTTCATTGAATTATTTTAGTAATATTCGTTTGTCACTAGCTTCTAGAAGTTTCTAAGCTTCTATAAGTTGGCTTGGAGCGACGAGATATCGTCAATAAATTGAATCATTGATATTTTAACGACGTCGTCTAGGAGCCTCGTTTCAATTTGCGTCAAAATTTTGCCGCTGTCAAGTCCAATTCTAAGCTATAATATCATGAGTCTCAGTTAGAGTGGGTTTACTTCAGTGGCAGTTTCATTTTGAGTACGATAACTCGTACTCATTGCAATAAGCCTTGCTCGGACTTAGCCTTATTCCACAAGGCCCACAACTTTCGCTCATCTCATCTCTTTGAATTTGTGTTCTTGTTATCGCTGCAGTGAGTTGTTTCGGTATCAGCTCAGTGAAATAGATGACTATGTATTGAGTCTATCTGGGATTATTTACTTTGACTCAAAGTTGCCGAAAAAATTAGGATGAAAGCGAGGCTATACTTTTTAAAGACAAGGCTATACTCAAAACCCGTGTTTACTACGAAATGTTCATCAGGGTCATTCTAGAAAGGAGACCGTTATCTCATTTTCAATGAGAATAGAGCCAGCCTGCGCGAATTGTTGTAAATGATATGCTAGGCTAGACCGGCAAATGGCGGAGGAGAAGCAAACAAGATCAAACGAGGCCGGAACAGGACCGACAAAAAACTTGGTCTTGGAAGATAAGCCCTTTGATATCACCCTAAAAGACGCACACTCATGAAAAATTGAAGAGGCACAACTGCGCAAAGACATCGCTTTCATTAAGAATAATTTAAAAGTTGATTTCAGGCGCTTTCTGTAATTCTCTCCTTGCTTTTAACTGGGTCATGCTGAATAATAAACTTTATACTTTTGTTACCGAAATTAGATTAAAACTCTCGACATTAATCATGTATTCATTCAGATAGGACTCTCCACTCGTAAACTCACACCGTATGCAAAGCATCGCCGTGAAGGTCATAGCCTACTTAATCGTTATTAGATTTAAGTATCAGCGCTTCCATGGTTCCTTCTCTACTTTTACTAAAGAAATATCTCCTTGTAACATAGATAAATGATTGTGTTGCTCTGAAGAAAGATTCAGCGCTCAATACATCCAAGCAGTTTGGTGGACAGATTTGCGGTGTTTCGTTTGAAGTTGTGTAGAAGCTAATAGTTGAGTGTACAAGAATCTATCAACAGAATGTAATCAAGCTTGTAAAGTCCAAGAGGATTGTGAGTACACTTTCTTTGCTCTACTATACTTTAATTAGACTCATGACAAGAGCTCCTATGTTTCGCTTCATTTTCTTGATAGTTTGATTGCATTCCACTTCGACTAGAGACTCATGACATTGCTGCTAAAACTTCAGACATAATTTATGAAGTGTCGAATTGCGATTCTTTCGAAGATTTGTTTGAAAGAAAAATTCAGAGATCCAATCCTTGAAGATTTATTTGAAAGATTTATTCAAAGATTCTTTTGAAGTTGTTCTGGTCGATTGGATTGAACGCTCACTGAAAAAAATGCTGTGCTGTGATTGGTTCCTTGGATTTCCCGGGGAATCGTCGAAATTAGGTCCGAGATTTGATCTGTAATGTCATGAGTCCCCTAGTTGAAATGGAGTGCTATCAGATTATCAAAAAGGAAACAAAACAAAGGGACTTATGTAGTTATTCTATACTTTAATTTCCTTCTTAATAAAGGGTGTCCCAAAAAATGGTGCCCGTCTTTGTGGCTGCTGTGGAGCAGTTGTAACTTCAATTGTCCTGTTTTTATGCAGTTGCATATATGGTATTGGCTTCAGCTTAGAGTTTGAGACCTAATCTGAGTCAATCTAAAAGTTAGTTGCTGATATATGGTACAAGAAAGTCGAAATAAGTTGTTGCTTCAAAAACAGCAGTNAGACAATTGAAGCTACAGCTCCTCCACAACAGCCGCACAAGCAAGGCACAATATTTTGTTGACACCCTGTGCTTTTAGCTGAATTCACATTGGATGCGCCAAATATGGCCGCTGCCCAAGTACTGTAGCACTGCCCAAGTAGCACAAGTGAGGCACATTCGTACCTGAACCTTTTCTTGGCAGCTTCAGTTGTCAATTCAAGTTTTTCCAGTTTGGAAGCTTTTGTTCAGAAATATCTTATTGTTGCATAATTTCATAAATCATATGCAAAAAATCGTAAAATCTATGCTTAAGTTTCAAATCTGAGCCATTTAAAGCCATCTTTCTTTCCGGCAATAATTTCGCGGTGGCTTCGAGCTTACGCGATTTTGGGATAAGGTTTGTCATATAACTATAGAGAAAATTGGCTTGCTTCCGCGTAATTCATTCAAAATTCAATCTTCTAACACTTGATAAATTTACGACAGGATCCAATTTACTACTTACTCTGCTCATTGTGATATAGCTGTCATCCTCTTAGATAGGCAGTCGTAGGAATGTTGCTTTACAGCAAGTTTAAGAACCAAGGTTTTGCTGTAAACGAAAATGTCAACACAAACTGAAACAATAACAGTAATTTCAGGGGGGATGGGCAAACAGCCCTGCCTCGCTTTCGATCGACATCTGCGCGCGCATAAAAAAACACATTTCCGATATCTTTTGCGTCATAAAATAATTCATGTGCGAAGAGCTTTGAATGCTTCTTGGGGTGTGTTTGATTGGTAATTCCAAACCTACCAAATTCTGAAAATAGTAGACTTCGCAGCGATGGAAATATATTTCCTAATCAAACACAAAAATCTTGAAACGGTAGGTTTTAGATTCACTACCAGAGTTTGCTAAGGAAGACCTTCTACCTTTTGGAGCAGAAGGTTCAGAAGGCCTTCCAAACCTACCAAACATACCGTTTTGAGAATTTCGGAGTCAATCAAACACAAATTGCGAGTCTACCACGTCTACCGTTTTCCGAATTGGTACCAAACAAACACACCCTAAAACAGCGAAAGAAAACTGAACTTGAACGCGCTCATTTATTGGAAAAGTTTTCCAACAGCGCGAAACTACAAGCCCGAAATCATTGTAAATTAAATGCTCATTGTTCTCTGTTTGTAACGTTATCATTAAATATGCATGCCACAGAGTGACAAAGATATATAAACTGTACGCTTGTCAATCAAAAGACTCTCAAGTGAGCGTAGAAAGGTGGAAGCATGTATCCAGTGCTCCTTCTCAGTTCCTGTATCACTAAAGCTGAATCCACTGAAGCTTGTGAAATTTATTCAGACCTCATTGCATTTATAACTAACTAAACATCATTCGGATTTGAAAGAAGACTGCTAGAGTGTTTATGTCCTAACTTTATATTATCACTGCCTATCTCAAGAAATAAGTTTGATCGAAAATCACAAGTGAGTTTTCACTTACTAATCGAAATCTCCCCATCTGCTGATAACATTGATCACTTGTTCATGGCTGCAAAATAAGTGGAAACAGGGCCGAAGCCAATGTGGGGACTAAGGGCGCCCTCAGAAGGCCATTTGTCGGAAATTTTAAACATGAATTTATTAACGTTTGAGGATAACTGACGACATGAATTTTGAATCTACAGCATATTCTTGCTTCATATTTACTAATTTTGTTGGTTGCAAGCTTGGATTGCGAAATAAGGCTAAATTTTAGTTATTGAAGGAGTACATCAGTCATGTCATGCATGATTGTAACATATGTTCCTGCAACTGGTGTTGTTGCTGTTGTTGTTGCTGATTTTGCAGTCGGAAAATTTTGGTTCTTTTTGCCCCCCTAAGAATTCATGGCTGGTATCGGCCCTGAGTAGAAAATAGCACGAAATTACAATTTACCCTTTGTATATTATACATCTGATGCACAATGCTCTCACGAAAGAATCCTCTTACATTTCTCCATTTCTTAACAGAATTATGAAGAGAAAAAACGTCAAAGTCTCGACAAAGCTTGACGTTATTTTGTGTTTGCAGCTGTAATTTTGTTGAATCTTTACAAGGGTTGTTGTGTGGGTTCGGGCTGTCCATATCCGATCACTATTAAATTATCTCGTCAGTCTGCTCCCTACCAACCTGAGATATGGTAATACAACGGAGATTCATTATAATACCGAGAAGAGCACCGGCAAAAACTGTTCAGCTGCGCCATTAAGCAAATAAAATAACGTGTTATCCAAGTTTGGCTCATGTTCAACAGAGAACAACTGATACCATTTTATAACTGTAAGTTGAAACGATAACGTAGTTGGCCTAATTTATCGAGCGGAAAACACCGATGCTAATTGCGCTTCGCAATTTAGGCTTCGGGACTCAAAGATGAAAAAAACATGTAGAACTGAAAATAATATTTCTTTTTTCCAAAAAGTTTAAAAACCTGAACTGCCTTGCTGTAATTTTCCTCCAAAGAGGCGAATTGCGCGCGACGAAGGAGCGAACATAATATTCTGAGTTTCAACCATTTTTCGTTTACCACTGGACTTGTCCATCTACCATTCGCGCCTGCGCTAACTGTTTGTCATCAAGCTGCTTGCCCACAATTATTTAACACGTGATATCACATGTTTTCATTTATTATTAGTAGAAATAGTCCAATGGAAATTTCAGTCCCAACTGGACTTGCATGGCTGCTTTGTTTGGACTTGTACAAGTCGTCTTGAAAGAAAAAGAAAGGATGACTTGTGATGGTTTTTCTGATCCTGATTATTGACCAATGGTAATGAAGGTTTTGAATAGACAATAATGCTAAAGATAGCGGNTCTGAGTTTCAACCATTTTTCGTTTACCACTGGACTTGTCCATCTACCATTCGCGCCTGCGCTAACTGTTTGTCATCAAGCTGCTTGCCCACAATTATTTAACACGTGATATCACATGTTTTCATTTATTATTAGTAGAAATAGTCCAATGGAAATTTCAGTCCCAACTGGACTTGCATGGCTGCTTTGTTTGGACTTGTACAAGTCGTCTTGAAAGAAAAAGAAAGGATGACTTGTGATGGTTTTTCTGATCCTGATTATTGACCAATGGTAATGAAGGTTTTGAATAGACAATAATGCTAAAGATAGCGGCCGCGCAAAGCATGCTGGTAAAAAGGTCCCTGATGACCACCTAAAGACATAAAAAGTTTGGTCTGCCGTTTCCACTTGTAAAGTTCGGAACAAGTAATCAATGTAATTCGAACGCGAATCAAAACTTTACTTTTTCTGCTTTGGAAAGGTTTCCTTTTGAACCATGTTCCATTCGAATTCAAGGTCGATTCGAATTCAAGATAGCTAGTCGAAACGGCAGACCGAAATGTTTATGTCGTTAGGTGGTCGTTAAGGAGCTTTTACCAGCATGCTTTGCAGCAAAACACAATAGAGTATTTTTAAAATGCTTTAGGTTGTGTCCTATTACAAACATCCGGCCCAGCGAGGTCGCACACTAGACTGGTCACACACGTCTCGTGAATAATTAATGAGGAGCTATTCAGAACAAGTCGTCTTTTCCTTTTCTTTCAAGACTCACTTAAAAAAGCCAAACAACAATTTATCTGAGGGATGTGCATATACGCCTTATTGTAGTGGTCTTTTCATATTTAGTGGACGCAGTTGACAGCTGCTAGTTACTGCTGGTAGATAAATATAACTAGATAGATGAAAGGTCCTTGGGAAATTTGTCAGCATCAAGTAGAAAATAAATTGAATAATCAATTAAAATTGTCCCTCCTATGTTCTTATCTTCATTGTAAGTTGTATCCTTTTAGTATAAGCTGTAAGTCATTAAAAAATCAGTGTGAGGAATCAACTGTAAATTATTCGGTCATTTTGATGAATAAATGAATCGATGAATGGCTGAATGAATGAATAAATTAGTTAATTAATTAATGAGCGAATGAATGAATGAATGAATGAATGAATGAATGAATGACAACCAACTTGCCCAATAAATTGAGAATCCACCTGCCATTATTGGGGTATGTTTGGTACCCAGGAAGGGGGTACTTGAGCCTTAAGATGACCGGACCGTGCTGCGCAAATTATAGGGCCTATCCTTCGGGATTCTCAGTTCATATTCACTTTTAAGGATTAGGAAAAGATAACGCAGTTTAAATTTTCAGAAATTAAGCTCTATTTTATTTAAACATATACTAATGATGATGAGAATGTCACCACTAACAAAATTACAGTACTACAATAAACATAATCTACCTTCAACAACAAAGATTTTATCTTGGTTAAAATTTAGAAAACCACCAATTTCTTGTGGAAACTTACATTTTAAGACCTAAAGAGATCCATATCTAGGGATTCTGGAAGTTTAAAACCCATCCTTATGGGTGGCACGTTCCCGTTGGTCAAAAGATGGACGCCCCCCAACCTTAGGTACATTTTGAATACACAATAAAAGGTCACGCTCCACTGAGCACAGAAAGCCCATTTCAGAAATGATCTTCTTCAGAACTTTAGTCATTCTCGCCATACAATTATAAAATTTGGTAGCCTACTCTGTAATAAACACTAGAATAACTGGTCAGTAGATCATGGGTAAACAAATGCCAAAGAAATGGTACAGTGTTTTCATTCAGGCATGTTTGAAATGGTTCAGAATTTCTACTAGAATGAAAATGTCACTTTCGCGCGAGAAGGTTAAAGTGAATGACCTGAGCTATATGGCGCAGTCTATAAATAGGAAAACCCAAACACGCCATTGTTTCTTTTGGCTTTGCTTTCTTTGGCCACGCATTGGATCATCAAATACAATAGGTTATTTTAAAACCTATGCGATGTCATCTTTTAACTCAGGTTATTTAGGTAAGAATATTAGAGTACCATGGTACTTTTTACACAATAGTGCTTAGAAAATCGTCACCTTTGCGATCAAAGAAGTACTTTAAAAAGCCACTTAAAAGAAGAGTAGGTCTAATTGGTATCGGAACGAACGGGCGTCTTTATCGGAGTTTGATAGAAATATAATTCCAAAGCAAGCAGAAGGTTGTTTGCAAAGTCTGCAGTCACTGAATGCTTTGGGTGTAATTCTTTTAAAAGCTTTCCAATCCGACAACTTATTGCAAAACTGACGTAATGAACCTTCGTTTAAATTCTTCGCGGTTCACCTTCTAGCCTCAGTATCGCGTTATTGGTCAGAACCTTCCTGACACAACGGGGCATCATTGATGATATTAACCAACTGGTTGCACAAATTCGCATATGGACAAAGTCTCAATTAATTGGATGTTTAGTAATCCTTTTATTTTCCTTTAAACTCCAATTAACTTGCCAATTTTTGTAAAATGGCTTTACCGTTAAGTCTATCATGCTGATAAATTTTTGTTGTTTTTATTCGGTGGATGAAATGGAATTGTTATGACTTGCCATATGTAAGGGATAGACGATTACGCTAAAGATGGCGGCGAGGAACTTTTTACCAAGATGCATTGCGTTCCAATTAAGAATCTTTAACGATTCTATAGAAATTCGATTATAAAACGCAATGCATCTTGGTAAATAGTTCCTCGCCTCCATCTTTAGCGTAATCGTCTATTAGAAAACTCTTCACAATTTGATTGATCTACATATCAAGTGCTGTTTGCATATTAAATTCGTCTTATCTTTACATTTAGAAAGCTCCAGAAAATAGTCTGTAGCTGTAGTTAAAGTAAACGTAATGATTTAATTTAGATGTGAGGAAAGTCGGAAAGGTCTGCTGGCTTCATTTCTTTCAAGCGATAAATTCTCTCTATAATTAAATTTTCCCGCACATTAGATGGCGAAAATATACGCGAATAAAACAATTAAAGAGTTTGAATAAGCAATTCTGCGTTTCGCAAATCGCACCTGACTTCTAATGTGAGGGAGACTTTAACCTTTGTCTTCTGTTCCTTATTTGAGACTGAGTATTTGTTTAAATATTTAATAGACTCTTTGTCATCATGAAGTGTTTTTGTTTGACATTGAAATAGTTGTGAAAGTCCATTTCATTGCAGGCAAAATGTTCCTAAATGTATGAAACCGATAAATCGTTGTTAAATTTGAAACAAACATCCCCACTTCAATATTTGATTTACAGTTTTACCTAATGTAATACTTAAATCCCCTTTTCTCAACCAAAAGAGTGTAAAAATGCCAATTCAGTTCCTTTTTTTTAATTCATCAAATGCACTACCTACAAGGCATGGCGATCTCAATTACTAAGCAAACGAAAGGAAGCAAAAAATAATAAATAAAATGTAATATTTCAATTTTTTACAATACGCAAGAAAAAGAAAAAGAACATCTAATAATGATGCAAAAATCGAATCTAGAAATGGTTAGTAGAAGTTGCCCTAAGGAATACATCCTTAGTTCATTCCTCAATTCCCCTTCCTAAAAGCAATCTTGTTTCTTTGTTACTCAAATCTTCTGTTTGGCAATGGCCTAAGTTTCCAAGATGGTTGAGGGAAACTGGGATAGAGTGAAATCCCGCGTAATCTCGTTAGTCTGAACATGAGACAAGCAACAGCAGGACACCTAACCCTACTTTGTTACGACGAACTTAAATGGATCGCATTAAAACTTCGAATAAGTTTGATCATATGCAGATGTCGAAATATCTTAATCTCGAAACGCGATTTGTCAAATGCATAAGATTTAGAGACGATTTGTTTGAGAAGCGCTCGCTTTCAAGCAATGTTTACTTCTGTCTAATCAGCGCAACTCGGCGTACGTTTGGCGATCGCGGCAAAGTTTCACAAGGAATTTCTAGTCAACTGCTCAGGTAACTGATTTTACTCCCCAAATATATGTTTATTATATAGAGCTTGCGGTTAGTATTTTAAACTAAGACTTAGGCTCAGTTATTGACCAATCCTTCATAGTTAAAGATGGCAGCCGTTAACAGAATACATGTTTTGGTTTCAGAACATTACAGAAAGCCAACAGGCAGCACAATTGAGGTTGGTCTTTTGATTCCTTCTATTACATCCTACGTTTATTTACCATTGGACGTTTATTCAGGTGATGAAATATTCTTGCATGAATATTAAAAAAAGGGCCGAACTAAAAAAACGAGCCTTATAAATTCTTGACAACTGTATGTGTTGAAATCAATCTTAGTTTTTGCGCAGAATTGAAACATGTAATATGCAGTTGGTTTCAAATTATTTCCTGTGGAATTTATTCAGTTCCTGACTTTGCGTACAACATGTGTAGCATTTTGAGTAAGTGGAGGTAGCCCCTAATTAAAAGGCCTCCTAGTTAAAAAAGTCATCGTACTGCACTACATAGCACAGTCTGTTGTGAGCTATGATCCATGAAGAAAAGACCTCTTCCTACATATCACCATCCTACATATAATGATTATACATGATTGTACTTTAAATGAATGAACTGCAAAACGAAAGAGAAGCTAGATACTGAATGAATGTATGGATGCAGGAATGAATGAATGAATGAATGAATGAATGAATGAATGAATGAATGAATGAATGAATGAATGAATGAATGAATGAATGAATATGTGAATGAATAATTAGCAAAAAAGAATGAAGAATGATAGAATAGATGTAAGAATGAAAAATTAAGGTGAAGTGGGAAAGATCACGAGGAAAACATTGGGCTTGAAAGAATAAACGAATAGATTAATCTTTTAACAAATGGACATATGACGAACTAATAGATGAACGAAAGTACGAATGAGTAAATCAATCAATCAATCAATGGACAGTGCGTAAATGAATTAGCACTGTTTAGCAGTAGAAAGTAACCCAAGATGTAGGGATTAAAACCATTTGTTTCGAAGAGTCGAGCCCCCCCCTCCCTTAAATATTGGTAAACAATAGTTCTAAAAAATAGTAAACAAATAGAAATGAACCAATAAATTAGTGAACGAACGAATGGATGATTGAACAATGAAGTGTCATAGTTAATATGATGATGGAAGAAATGCATGAAAAAATTGATAAATTGAGAGAATGAATACTTAGATCAAAGAATAAATTGATACATGACCGAGAAAAGTGATGAGTAATTGAAGGAATGACTTTATGATTCACCGAACTAATTGACAAATAAGTTGACTGACAAACAAATATCTTTTTTTTATCACCATTAAAACTATTAAAACACAAACGATTACTTTCTACTGTGCCATTCACAGAAGGAAAAGACACAAGGTCATCTGGCCCCTACTGTGAATGACACTTACAATTATAATACTTTAACAAACAAACAAAAAAGAACAATTTAAGGTAGCATAGTACCAAATAATTTGAAACTCTATATTATTTAACACTTTGATCCAAGCTGTATCAAAATAACGTCTCAAATAAAACAAATATCAGGCAGAGCTTTAAAGTTCAACAGTAATTGATGGTTGAACTTATGAGCATCGCAAAGTATACTTACCATCAAGGTATACTTAGAAGCATAATTACCATCTAAAGCCTTCCATTTCCAAAATGGGCAGTTCTAACTCAATTATGGGCAGTTCTAAATGAAAAAATGGGCAGTTTTAAAATCTCACTTTTGGGATATTCTACTCTAAAGTCCGCTATTCTCAGAAAATTTCCAAAAAGACTATGCCTAAATTATCAAAAAAACTAATACCTCTCCAGACCTACACAGCGCCTGCTTTAGACAGTGTCATGTAATATACAAATTTTGCACTTTTAGATGGTAAGAATACGATTTTAATGACATCTTAACCCTTTTAAAGCCAATCTGAATAGTGGATACTAAATCCACAACGTTTTGCCTTTGCTTTCGAGTGGGCTTCTTTCAATTCATTGGATAATTTCTTAAGCAGATGGTTTGGGGGGAAGCCTCGAAAATTTTTTAGTACACGCCTTATTCTTATTTATAAAAAATGGGCAGTTCTAAATTTTCCTTAGGATGACCCCTGGAGCATCGAGCCAATGAACTGGAATCGCTTCAAGTAAATGAGCATCTCATCGTGTCTACTGTAGTCTTGAGTCCGGAACAGACACGGGGTGGGTGGAAAATTTCCCCAATCCTAATAATGGGGGTCTGGAATAAAAAGGGCTGGGTGGATAATTTCCTGTAATCAGGTGAAATGCACAAGCTGTTTTCAAAGTAAATAACATCAAAAACGATTTAAGAATAACAAACTATTGAAAATGCAAAATACCGTTCTTGTCACATTTCAGGAGACATGATTTCACATGTTTCATATTTCAAGAAACTTCATTTGATAAACGGGGGATCTGGAATAAGGATGTCCTGGGTGGATATTTTCCAAAATGGGATGGGGCCGTCTATTCTGAACTTAGGAGTAGTTTGTTCTTTCTGTAGCAGGTTATAAATGATAAAGCCCCCAAACCATATGTTCCTGTAATAAGTTTGGAGCTTATAGTCTTGAAAAGCAATTCCCCCCATATGTAATCCGCCCGGGGGGGGCCACTCCTATACTTTTCTATAGTATCATGCTCGTACAAAGGTGCAAGACATGCACCCTAAACGCTGACCTTTTTTAGCAAAATACATACCCTAATTGCGGAAAATTTTCTTGAGAACATACCCTTTCCCGTGTCACATTGAATTTGTCAAGTTTAGGTACCCTAATCGCGGACAAGTCACTTATCAAAATTGTTGGTATGGCCAGTGTGATTCTGTGTGATGAATCAGGGACGAAGAGTTAAACATAAAGTAGTTGACATATTTTCCTAATTCAAATTCTATTTTAAAATGCTTGATTAAAAATATCAACACAGAAGCGTTTCGATTTATCAAATGCAAAAAAGTACACCCTTTTTTAAATTACGGTCGAATTGGCACCCCTAAACGAGGGCCCGCGCGGGCCCGTGCCTACGTTGAAGAAAAGTACCCTTTCCCGCGTTTTTTTGTACGAGCATGATAACACATCAGGTACCAAGTGGCCCCCCCGGGGTAATCCGTCAAAATATTTCTAAAGATCTGAGTGGAAACTGCGCGAGCACGCTCGGAAATTTACCTTCTTAAAAAGCTATATATTCAAGCGATTTTTTAATAGTGTGATGATATCATTTTACGCCGTTTCTGCCCTGTCTTTCTGAGGATGTTCCTGTGAACTGAAGTCCCTATACGTAGCCCACATATGAGATGAAGCTTGATTTGAGAGGACACGGTCACTACTCATTAATCAAGTTTATCACATGAGGATAGTACTCTCCTTTGTTTATTCCTACCTAGGATCTGAAGGTTGTTTTTAGGACACTGAGAAGCTAAGCTTATCGAAGCCTGCATGCAGCCTAACCATTTCTCAGCCAAAGTGAGGAGTGTCGGAGGCTGAACGCAGACTAAGCTTATGGAAGCAGGTTTGACAGAGCGGGCACTCGGACCACTAAGGGCACTAACCTTCAGATTGGTTGTCAAGCGCTCGACCACTGAGCCCCCAATGAACCATCCCCGCTAGTACTATTAGTTAACTACGTCACGAGAGGCCCACCTGGACCCACCCAGAAGGTGCCTAGAATTAATCTAGCACGTAGTTTCACCTGCTTCATAAAATCGAATCAATTGCGCATGCTCAAATTTTATTACTAGAGTTGGCCCGCCCTGCCTGGACCAAGCATGGATTCTGACCTGCTAGACAGCATCATTTTAAACTTTGAAATTTAAGCATTTTTGATTCAGTTAGTCCATAAATAAGTGTCGAAGTAGTTGCTGATGCCCTTTCTTCGATTTTGTTTCATTGAATTTTGTTACCCAGATAAATCATAAGAACTTATTTTCTTGGCTAAAAGAATATATTTCTTAAATGATTTGATCTCAAGACAGAAGTTTCTTAAATTTTTAGTGATCTGAGAGTTGATTCTCTCATAAAGAGTTTCTTATAAAATATTCTTAAAATATTCTTATAAAATATTCTTCAACTTGTCAGTTTTTGGCTTGTTCGGGGTTTGTTCCCATGATATTTAGAGCTCTGTATTCTTCAATCAAATCTTTGGAGAATGCTGAGATTTGTCGAAAACGCCTCCGCCAAAATCGTTCATGAGAAATGATCAGCTGTTACGTGTTCGGTTTCGATTAGACTCTGATGAAAATCCATCTTGTCTTCGATTATATGTTTATTATTGCAAAACAAATGATTATTTTTAAAGGTTAAAACTAGGCCTGGGAACTTTGCAAAATGTTTCACCTGGGAAAGTCGAGAAACGGTCAAACATAGGCTTCAAGAAGCTAGAAGTATGTTGGAGATTTCGCAAGAAGGTAGTTTAAGTTACTACAAGTATTTTCTTATAAGAAGCTAAGCACTTGACTCAGTACTGAAAGTTTGTTAAAGTCCTCATTATTTGAGTAATCAAAATTTCTTGGGAGTCTCCTCAAATTCTTGATTATACATACCGTTCCCTTGTGAACATTTCACAACGAAGATTTATGAAGCCGTGCCTGAAAAACACCTTCTCAAAAGCATGCGGTCATTTGAGTCTCGAGGTTTTCCTACTGATCTTTAAGGCACAAGATAAACCTTACTTGTCCCCTGACATCATTTTGCTTAGGGGCCTGGACTCTATGAAAACGGTTGAAACTGATGTGTCTTGACAAGCAGGGGCGTATCGAGGTACCGTCTTTTGGGGGTTGGGTTACCTTGGTTTGGAAATTGCCCGAATTTGTCTATTGTTTCTTTGATATTCCATTGTTTTCAGTTAATAACTTGTAGAACAACATGTATCGTGAAGAGACAGTACGATGGAAGACAAGCATTATTTGATCACTATTTCAACAAAATTTTCGTCGGGATTTCTTTGACCTAAGGGTTTTTAATTAATCCAAGGCTCTTTCCTCGTCTTTAATCTAAATTATTGAGCCTCATGTCTCCTTTCCAGCTCTAACGGCCGATGCACCTGCTACAACAGAGATTAGACGTTTCGAGCCGAAGGACCAAGTTATTCCGAAATATGATCATTTTCCATCGGAGATGAATGAATCGAATTGGCCCTGATGAATCATGGGCATTAAGAAACGCGGTAGTTGTTCCTACAGCAGTTTTATTCCTTCTCGCATTTGTAGGACACAGGGATACAAGGAAAACCGGGCATAATGACACAGGGAGGAGCAAAGCTGCTATAGGATCAACAACTACCGCGTTTATTGAAGCCCATGCATAAATATTTTCAGGAAAATGAAGACTTGATTTCTTCATTGAGTTCATTCTAGAGACCATCTCATTCCAAGAGGAGAAGCAGCATTGGCCAGTTGAAGCCTTAAATGAATGAATCCTTCTGTTACCCCTACAGATATTTTAGGCAATGTGGACGCCATTATGAAATGACGTAATATGCAATGCACTCTGGGATAGCGAGGTTATATAATGCAAGACTTTTATACCCTCGCTATCCCAGAGTACATTGCATAATGGCGTTCACAGTACTTAATCGGTCTAATTTGACTTACTCCTGGCATGGACGGAGGATTTATAGCCCCCCCCCAAATTGTATCAGTAACAAATAAGAGTTATGAATTTGACTTTGTATAACCTGTAGTATTTACTAGGCAATTGGTTATCATGAGGCAAAATGGTAATAAAGTTAAATGTGAGAATTTACGTGTTGTCCTATAATTCAATAGAAGCGATGTTTTTCCTTACATTTGAGTACAGAGCATATTATTTTTCTGATCTTTACATGCCTATTCAAACAATGACGTCATGCAAATCTAAGACGTCATAGATCTAAAACAAAAATTATACCGGTATATCATGTGAGAGATCTGTAGGGGAGCCAATCATTAATAGACTTGCTCCAAGTCTATTCCGTGGTCTATCAGTGCTCAATAAAACATAATAACTTCTGCGGGGGCGTAAACCATGATGAGGACGCTGCGAAGGAGACCCCCGCAGAAGTTATTATGTTTTATTGATAGACTACGGAATAGACTTGGAGCAAGTCTAATCAATAATTATAATTACAATAAGATTGAGCAAGGAAGGATTAACCAAAATAGAAAGTTTTTTTTGCGATCTCTCTCAAAAAAAATAAGGGCTTTTTGTAGTGCGTTAAATCATGGGCGGTAGGAGACGCGTGGATTGCTTTTTGAAAAATATTGTGGTCATAGGTTGGGGTTATTAAGATTAAATTAGCCGCGATGTTTTATCGCGGCTAATTTAATCTTAATAACCCCAACCTATGACCACAATATTTTTCAAAAAGCAATCCACGCGTCTCCTACCGCCCATGGTTAAATTTTAGGGAAAGTGAATTAAGTGGAGAGTTTTAATTTTAACAATCAATGGTTGAAATGCTTTACACCAATGTTTGGTTGGGGGGGAGGGCATTATAGCCCCCAGGTGGAATAGGGTGAATTGACAGAAGTTCTTGAATCAGAAGGTATCCTTGTACATTTTGTGAAAATTTCAGTCAAATAGAGATGAGAAATTAGGAAATCAGATACATTGGACAGACGGCATCTTGATCGCCAATGGTCCTCTAAGTAGACTGATTATTTGAGTCCCTTTCATCCCCGCGGTAACCCTTGCTCAACAGGACATCATCCTATTGATCGAAGTGACGTCATCAAGTAATTGAACGCAAGGAAACAAGGGACTCTATTAATAAGTCTATCTTCTAAGTTATTTAATTGACATGCGAAGTTCTAACTATAATAAAAATCAGCAAATGAAATATTGAGATGCGCCGCAGGCGCAGAAGGTAGACCAAGATTTTACAGATTTACCACTAACAGAATAGGCAGCAATCACTTTGGTAACGCTAAACCGTAGTTTTGAGACTTTTAAAGTCAACTGTAGCTTTAGTGGTGAAAAATGGTCTGTATTTTGAAATTATCCAATTTCCCTTGAAATAGCCTGTTGCTGCATATTCAGTTGATTTATGTTCAGATTTTCGGAATCGTCCAAAGTTGTAATATGAGTATTTGATTTATTCATTACCACCCTTATTGCTGCAACCTGAAATTCAATTCACAATGCTACCAAAGATAAATCTAATTCAAAGTTGAAAGATTTTCAGAGAGCTTCTTGTCTCCAGATCTCAAAGACCCATTACTAAAAATGATTCATGATGAAACAATGAAACAAAGATTCATGATGCTAACAATGATCCTTTGCCCGCCGAATGAAAAGCAAGATAATCAAGAACCTATGCCAGAAATGACTTTCATATCATACGAAAGTCGATTTTGGGACCGCAAAGGATCATGGTTAGCTATGGGTCTTTAAGGCGTTATTGTTTACGTCCCAGCTGGTGCTTGGAAGACGTTTTGCTTCGCATTCTTAGCAATGCGTTCATGAAGCACAAAATTGGTTATTCTTGTGTTTGAACAGTTTGTGCATGATCCTTGTTGAGCAATGGTTGTTGCTGTTGTTGTTGTTGTTGTTGTTGTTGCTGTTGTTGCTGTTGTATAACAAAGCAAAGGGCAAAAACGGTTTGTGCATGAATCCTTGTTGAGCGATGTGGTTGTTGTTGTAGTTATATAACAAAGCAAAGGGCAAAAACGGTTTGTGCATGAATCCTTGTTGAGCTGTTGTTGTTGTTGTTGCTGTTGTTGTTGTTGTTGTTTTAGTTGTATAACAAAGCAAAGGGCTCTTGTCATAAGTTAAATGTTTGGATAGATTCATAGTAGTTGATCAATTCTGAAGATTTCACTGCAGGTGAACTCTATTTGCATTCTCACTTTGATGTTTCTGATCATTGCTGTTCTGTAACAAAAAATTTTCCTACACGATAGGCTCAAGAACTAAATTTGGCAATATCTCTCAATTTAAAATAGTATTTAATCCTTTTCTTTTCTAGGTTTTTGCTGCTTTTTTCCATAAAAATATCTTACGTATAAGAAGAAAAAAATCAATATTTTGCCAAGCATAGAGGCACCTTAATTCTAACTCCCATCTTTTTGCAAGGCCTGACATAATGTAGGGCATTTGTTGCATTTGTGCAGGGATTTTTATCCATTCCATTTTTATACTGGACTTAATCTATAATATAAACTTTTCCCTTGTAGCCCAGTTCGACACAATCAACATGAAGTCACTTCTGCTTATAACAATATTGTTGCTTCTGCATGCAAAAGGTGAGTCTTCATGCATCCTTTCCTTCACGTTACTTTTAATTCAGTTTTCCTACCCAACAAAAGCTTAGCAGTCTACCAATTTCCGTGTTGTGTTATTTAATGTTATGTTATGTTGCGTTAAGCCCTGGTCAAACTGATCAAACATTTCACATAACATTTCAAAAACCAATGTTTGATGAAATGTTGGGCATGTTTGGCCACCTTGTTTGGTCACATAACATTTGTTTGGCGATGTTGGATGAAGTTTGATGGAGGTCAAAACAAATTTTTTTATTTTATTGTTTGGTGAAATGTTGGATCTGTTTGACCACTCCAACAAACTTTTCTTCGCCTAAAGCCCTGGTCAAACTGATCAAACATTTCATCAAACATTTATCAAAATTCAGCGTCTCGGTAACTGCACAGGCACCTTCTGACCAAAGGTTTCGAACAAGATGTTTGATGAAATGTTTGGTGAAATGTTAGTTCTGTTTGACCACCGACTTACAACTTGGAAAAAATCAAAAAAAGAATTTTGATAAATGTTTGATGAATGTTTGATCAGTTTGACCAGGGATTTACGTTGCATTACGTTATTTTATGTTGTGCTATGTTGTGTTATGTTATTTTACGTGATGTTGTGTTATTCTATGTTATGTTGCGTTACTTTACATTACGTTATTTTATGTTGTGCTATGTAATGTAATGTTATGTTTGTTATGTAATGTAATGTAATGTAATGTTGTGTTGTGTTGTGTTGTGTTGTGTTGTGTTGTGTTGTGTTGTGTTGTGTTGTCTAATATTATGTTACATATATTTCCTTTACATCACAAGCCTATACTTTACGTGGAATGTTTTACGTGAATCATTCTGAATTGCCTTCTACTCCATCTTTTACAGTTGCATCATCAATATTTGTAAATACATGCATGAAGAAACTGGGAATTTCAAACTCCAGTGCTGTTAAAGATAACCAGTTGACCGCTTCGTCATACTTATACGAAGAAAAGAACGCAATATATCATTTCANATATTAACAGCAGGAAAAGAAGAATTAGGAGAAGTAACTATTCAGAGAGGAATCTTCCAGGGTGACTGCTTGTCCCCACTACTGTTTGTGATTTGTCTTTTACCAATGTCGATGGTACTGAGAAAATGTAAGGCTGGATATCAACTTGAAAGGGGAAAAACGAAAGTAAATCACCTCCTTTTCATGGATGATTTGAAGTTATTTGCAAAGGATGAAAATGAGATTGACTCGCTGGTAAGAACTGTGAGCATTTTCAGTGAGGACATCGGTATGAGGTTCGGGGTGCAGAAGTGTGGAGTAGTTGTAATGAAAAGAGGAAAAGTTGTGAACAGTGATGGTATACAACTGCCGAACGGTGAAACAATTAAAAGTATCGGCGAAGAAGGATATAAGTATCTTGGTATGCTAGAGATAGATGAGATTATGAATCAAAGTATGAAAGAGCTTGTACAAATGGAATACCTACGAAGATTGAAAAAGATTCTTAAATCAAGATTGAATGGAAAGAATATAATCATTGCAATAAATACGTGGGCTGTGTCATTGCTGAGGTATGGAGCTGGTTTGATAAACTGGACGAAGAATGAACTACAACAACTTGATAGAAAAACGAGAAAGAAACTGACCATGTATGGAGCGTTCCACCCCAAAAGCAATGTGAATAGACTGTATTTAACAAGGCAGGAAGGAGGAAGGGGTTTGATTGGAGCTGAAGAGACTGTACGAAGTGAGGAGAACAATCTTGGCTGGTATGTGATGAACAATGTCCACGAAATAATGAGATCAGTTGAAAAAGAAGGAATATTGAGATCAAATGAAATCAAAGACCCCAAAGTATGGAAACGACAGAATAAAGAACAGCATAAGAATGGGTGGATAGATAAGCCGCTGCATGGGCAAACAGCTAATGCTACAAAAGATTTAATGGATAAGGATAAGAACTGGAATTGGTTAAAACATGCAGGATTAAAGAAGGAAACAGAGAGCACTATATTTGCAGCGCAAGAGCAAGCAGTGGGAACAAATTCTGTAAAGAACATCATTTACAAAGAGAATGTATCAAAAGAATGTAGATTATGTGGAAAAGCAGATGAAACGATTGCGCACATTGTATCTGAATGTCAACAGCTAGCACAAGTACAATATAAAGGCTGGAGACATGACAAGGTAGCTCAAATTGTCCACTGGAAGTTATGTCAAAAACTAGGAATAGACCATGGAGACAGATGGTACAACCATAAAATAGAAAGTGTGATTGTGACAGAAGACTTTAGGCTATTATGGGATTTTCCCATACAGACAGATCATCGACTGGAGCATAACCGACCAGACATTGTCTTTGAAAATAAAAAGGATCGATCATGTTTGCTGATTGACATATCTTGCCCCTTCGATATAAGAATTGAAAGAAAAGAAAAGGAAAAGATTGAGATATATCAAGACTTGAAGAGAGAGATCAAGAGGCTATGGAATGTAAGAGAAGTCAAGATAGTACCAATAATTATTGGAGCTCTTGGCACGATTGGAAAGAACTTTGAGAACTGGCTGAAGAAAATTGAAATAGAATGCAGCACAGAACTTTTACAGAAAGCTTGCCTGTTAGGAACTGCAAAGATTCTAAGAAAAGTACTGGATACCTAAAGCCAAGGGACTTGGCCTGATATCCAGTAGTTAACCGGCAATCAACATCAACGCCGTGTGAACATTGAACAATAATAATAATAATAATAATAATAATCGAATATTTCAACAGGATATCCTATCAGTACAATAAATACTGTTATGATTAGGGTCCTGATACTTAAGCATTATGTGCCTTTGTTTTCCAATCAATTCTTCACAACTTGTATCTTATTTGTGAAATTGATAACGTTTTATCTCAGTTGAGCTTCAAATTAATTTGGAAATTTTTATTTTAAATCTTTGGTGCTTTGCTGCTCTTGGACTTGCCCAATCCGTTTTGAAAGAAAAAGAAAGGACGACTTGTTCTGAACAACTCCTCGCCTCTTGTAATAGGACTCAACCGCTAGCAATCCAAAAGTCTTCATTACTGTTGGTCAAAATCAAGACCAAAAATGCTGCCTTCTGGATAAAAATCATCTTGTCAAGCTGGGGGCTGTTGAGATGAAATCGTCCTTCATTTTTTTCTTTCAAGACAACTTAGGCAAGTCCTTGCAGCGCTTTGACATTAATTCTTAACTTAAAGTAATTTTCCTTTAACTTTCTAAGCATTGTGAAAACCTCACTTCCGTTTTATGTATAGATATTGACAAAAATTCTCATTTTAGTGGTCGGAGAGCATAGCATTCTACTTTCAATATTTCTTATACTTAGAAAGAAATTCTAAAGCGACCATTTATGTTCATCTTTCAAGTAAAACTAATAGATTTTTTTCCTCTGGATGGCTAAGCAGTTGGTTTTTTTAAAGATTGCAAGGGAGTCCCAGCATGCATTTTTCGACAAATCAAGACGGTTGTTTTGTCTTATTGTGTTGAAGTATGAAAACAAATGAGACGACCTTGATGCAATTTAGCATTAAAGAATATTTTTTGATTTTCAGAATTCTTAACTTCATACGTCAAGCCTCTGGGCATAAAAATGGGCAAATTTGACTTCACTGACAAAGGATATGACGGTATCACCAACAACAAAACAAAGATGCAATCGAATGGCCTGGGCCAACTTGTCGATGGCTTTTATGGCACAAATGATTTGAAGAAGGGCTGGGTTGGTTTCAACGTCTCTCAGACAGTCCTTACATTCAAATTCAGCAAATTGCAGAGTTTTAGAGCCATCATTTTGCAAATAAGAACCTTTAAAGAGACCGAGAAATTACTACAAAGACTTGAAATCAAAGCTAGCAAAGATGGTGAAGCTTATTTCGTAGTGAGAAGAATGTCTGATGTCACTAGACAGAAACCTGGGAATGAGCTTATTGTAAACATCAACGTCTACGCTGCAATGTTTATAAAATGTACTTTGGTTAGGATCAAGAAAGATGTTTTGCTGGTCAGTGAAGTTTCATTTCTCAAAGGTAAGCACATTTTCAGGTGTTTGTTATTAGCGCCAAAGAAAACTTAGCTAACTTTCTCAATGAACGATTCAAATGGCTATCACCTCTTCGTTTTAACTGAATGCCCTTAGGTGCGTTGCTATAATTTTACCGTGAAGATTTTCGATATCTTGATTACTTCCAAAATGACAGCATTTTTATGTTTGAATAATAAAAACATTATAATAATTCAACTCGTTTGAGATTGTGACGTCATCAAGTTTCTAAATCGTATACCAGAAGAGCGACAAACTTGTGCTTTACCACCATATTGTAAACCTTCATAAACTATTATTTTCTTGAAATTCTTCCAATTTTCCGCCATTAATTCGGAAACCACGATGGTTTTATTTTCATAAAAACTGCTGAATTCTTTCGAACTTATAAATATGCTGTAATTTTGAAAATAGTTAAGATCTTAGAAAGTTGACGGTAGGATTATAACAAAGCACCTAAAGTTCCTTTCAAGCCATTAAAGGGGCCTGTACAAGATAGATCCTTTGCGCGCCGAAGTTGACTTTCTGATTATCAGAAAGTAAGATGGCTGCCGCCAGCAGCTTGTCTGATGTTACCAGCTTTTGTTTGAAAGAGCATCATGTCAGGGACAGGCAGTAAGCTCGGAAGACCGAAGCGGGGAGAAGCTCGACAAGTGGTGTACTTTTCAGAGTCAACATATAACATTTGGATGAAGGCAAAGCAGGAAACGTGCGATAAAAGATCGTTCACGCACAACGACTTTGTGAAGTGCTTCATGTATGCAACTTCTAAGGTCCTGAAATGTACTTATAAGATCCCATAGGCGACACATTTCAGGACCTTAGAAGTTGCATACATGAAGCCCTTGTCAGCATTTGTTTTTGTTTTGATTGCATGCACGCCCGCAAAGGATCTATCTTGCACAGGCCCCTTTAAATCCNATTTTCGTCATATTTCTGCCTAAATAGCAATGACTTGTACATGCTTTAGCACGTTTTATCCCTTTGGGAGGATGAAAGTGCCATCCCTGGAAACATAACAACAATATTCTCGGAGATTTTATCCTCCCAAGAGGATAACACGTGCTAAAGCATGTGCAAGTGTGCAAGTCATTGCTGTAAGGCAGAAATATTTGGAAAATTTGCTCGTGATTTTAGGCCTGTTTTGAAGGTTTCTTGAAGAGGCTTTCTCCAGAAAATCGCTCACAATTTCAAAACGGAGTGGCCGATTTCAGTCAGGTAAATTTTAGATTATATTTGAACATGTCAACCATTACATAATGTACTTGTCAATATTATCGTTTTGATATCCAGGGACCAGTGGCCTTTCAAACGGGGATTGTTTTTTCTGACTCACCCGGTATACCTTACTAAAGACAGAGCTTGAAAATATAGAGAAAAAATTTTACTTAACGAAAAGGAAAATCATGTAACTGCACTAAACTCTTCTGTAGATTCCATGGTTTTAATCCAGTGAGTAAGAA
The DNA here is from genome assembly GCA_004194415.1 of Aurelia aurita. Lineage (NCBI taxonomy): Eukaryota > Metazoa > Cnidaria > Scyphozoa > Semaeostomeae > Ulmaridae > Aurelia > Aurelia aurita. The sequence goes on along the minus strand of REGM01000006.1, from coordinate 1,012,328 downwards.
AATTCACTTTGGTCTGTTGAAAGGTTAGTTAAATGGTTTTTTTCTACCCAATCCAGTCTTCTCAATTCTCACTCTGGTATTATTTCCAGTGGTTTAACCAATTTCTTTCACATGTTTAATCATCTTAGTTCTTTTCTTTGGCAGGTCCTCCGAGAAAACCAACAACAAAACTAAAGCCAACAACAACAGTAACAAAGATCTTCAAATATTCAACTACACGAAGAGTAAAAGATACAATAATCATTTCGGAAGAGGATGCAAAAGAAACTGTCATCGTCTCACAGAAACGGACAGAAACTAACTTAACACCTGTCACGTTTTCAGCTCCTGAAGGTAACTTCTTTGTTTTTTGCTTGTATAAACACTCCTATCTTAGCATTGTTCTCTGAACTATTCTCTAGATCTTTTCAAACGTTTTATTTAGCTAACACTTTTGTGATAATGGTCGATGAACATCGAAGAACATCGAAGAACATCGAAAGGCATTGGTCATTCATTTCCTTGATATCATCAATATAATACTTCCCCAAAATCATACATTGTCGTATGAAAACGTTGTTGGATCACCAAACATTGACGTTATCGTTGTTCTTGTTAGAAATTTGATCGAGATGCTGGATGATAATGCTTAAGTTTAATTTGTTCGATGTGTCATACATCTTCATGATTCATGAAAAGCAATAAGTGTAAAAAGTCTGTTGGAGTAAATAAATATTTTGATTGTCTTTTTCTGCCTGTGGATTTGGATTCTCCCAAGACAATACTAAATATTCATCCATTGCTACAAAGCAAAATTTCGTAAACTTCGTTTTCTAAGGTTTTTGCAAGTTTCCTGAAGCGAAGTTTTTCGAATATCATTCATTTCGAGTATCAATTTTGGACATAAGATCCTTCGTTCATGGGTCTTACATCGAAAAGTTGAGATCTTGGCCATTCATCAAATCTTTTACGAATTTGACTGGACTGAATGCCTACAGTGTTATATCGTTTGAAAACGCAGGCCTTTTTACACATCTGGTAGATTAAATAAACTATTTGAACTCCTGTTTTAATTCACAAAACATTTTTGTAAATTTTTTCATCAGCTGACTCGAAAGTTCCAAAGCCACGTGGTGGATCAAAACGAACAAAATCATTTTACATAATTCTTGGAATTGGAACAACAGTTGCAGCTATATTCACATTGATGATAATTCTGTTGGTGTGTTTCTTGAAGAGAGACAAATCTGATGGAAAGGCGACAAGAAAATTCAGTCCAAGTAAGTGCCATTTGATGAGTATCGCTGAGCAAATTTCTCAACACCCATCATTAAATCAAGAGTAACCTTGAGGATTTTGTGGAAGGAAGCAATGAAATTCCTTGTCTTGCTACTATTATACTTGGTGCTCCAGAAAAATGCCTTCGTTTGACAAACCATAATAAATCGTACGCTTGGCCGATTTTGAAAATTTATGACTTGATCCTTAGCTAAAAGCTTAAATGATATTTTGCGATATTTTTGTCAATTTTTTCGGCGGGCTGCTTCTCGTGCAACCCGTCAAAAGTGGGTACTTTTTATGGCGCGCCCGGTAATTCATTCATTCATCTCACAAAACAGCATACTAAAAACAGAATCTTACAAAACAGCATATTAGATGCTAATGAAATTTTTCAAATTACTTGAAACTAGGTGAATGACGTCTGACGATCAGAAATTCTTAGAAAAACGTTCATCAACAATCCTTGTTTATCCGAATCGTGTTTATATATTTTCGACGCATATTTTGTACAGTGCATTCATTTCCCTCGCATCTATTTTATGAAGGCATGAGTTGGTCTGATAAATAAAATGTGTGTAAAAATCTTTGTGAAAAATATCCACGACTAAGTGTTATTAGAGCAAGATATGATCAGAGGAATGCAAATATAAACTCTCGACGATTTGCAGAAGAAAATGACAGAGTTTAGATCTGTCAGTTTCCTTTTCAACTGCATGTGTCAAATTTGAAGACGAAGGTATGCACACTACTTCAGTGTAGAATAATGATTGGCTAGATTCTTTCAGCAGATGTTACATATTTTCGTAACAATTTTCCTTTGAAGTTCTCTTACCCTGACTAAATTTGAAACAAAAATATAATAGATAAATAATTGTAGTACCATAAAATAGCGTAGATGTATAAAACACGACGTTTCGAGCATGTACTCGTTATCAAGTGAACCAAACCTGACTAAATTTGTTCTTCTAGGCAAGCGTGGATCAGACACGACCAAAGTAAGCGAGCCACTGTTAAAGTCTGCTGAATTCCAAGGTGTTTGTGGAACTTCAAAATTCATAGGCCCGGGCATGATTGTTGTAAGTGGAGGCTCGACTGAAAGAGAAATTCCAAGATCTGCCGTTGAATTTGAAAACAAAATTGGCGGTGGAAAATTTGGAGAGGTAAGCTTTTGCGAATTTTAATGATATAGAGCGTTTGTAGATATTCTTGGAGATGAACCAAAAACGTTTTGACTTTTCGAAGATGCAGGATCAACAAGGGAAAATTTTGTAACAATAGGGTCAGTTGCTTTTGATTGACACACCATCTCAAAGGGATTAGCGATTGAATACCAAGGGAATTTTCATCAAGGAACAAATCAAGACAAGCAAAGCCGCAAAGGATACCTGGAAACCTATATAGCTAAAACTGTCTCATTGTGCACGCAAAAAGCACAAGGAAACCAGATTAACAGTTAATTTTTGTAGTTTTTGTTATTTGGTAATTTATTCTATTTTTGTATTAAATCAACCTCCTGTTATTGTGCTGCGCAGCGAACTTCACGCATTTGTTCGCCCTCGCTTCGCGCGTTCCTTCGCAGTTTCTTTCCCTTCGCTCCTTGGCAGTGGAAGTTCGCTGCGCAACACAATAGAATCACGGATAATAACAGGAGGTTGTTTAATATAAAATAGAAAAAATTACCAAGTAAAAAAACTACAAAATCAACAGTTAATCTGGATGTGCAAAAAGGCCTTGAAGAGAAGTCTTGCGTATGTATGAAGGAAGAAGGATATATCTCAACATCTGCTGCCGCGATTCTGTTTATTTAATTTACGCTACGTTCACACTGCTCCGTTTTCATTTCTATTCGTTTTTGTTGATAAAAACGCTGCCCGTTCACATTGCTTCGTTTTCAAATGAATACGCTATGAATACGATAGACGTCCACACTGCTCCAGCAAAACGATGTTGTTAATCCCCTTTTAAAAACAAAGCCTTTTGTTAGTAGCAATAAAAAAGGCGCCAATCGCGAGTTTGTATGTCATTGTAATCAACAGCCTATACAAAGGAATGCGAAGCGTTTTCAAATGTCTCCGTTTTTGGCGTTCACACTGAAAACGAATCGTTTTCAAATTTATCCGTCTTCATTAGCGTTTTCGATCAGCTTCATTTTCAGAGAGGAGCAGTGTGAACGCAAGGCCAAAACGGATAGATTTTGCGCCGTCTTAATATGAAAATGGGGCCTTAAAAGCTGAGCATAGGTATTTACAATCAAAATGTATAAGAGTCGTGATGCCTACTATTCAGGTTTTGAATTAATTAATGAATAAAATATCATCATAGTATCAGTCTTTGGATATTTTTGTGATACGTCTCGTCATAATATTGCATAAATCATGGGCGTTAAGAAACGCGATAGTTCAAATCAAAACACAGGGATGCCAGGAAAACCTGGCACAACAACAACAACCTTCATGGGCATAGGGACACAGGGAGGAAAAAACTGTTGCAGGCAAAACTACAGCGTTTCTTAACGCCCATGCATAAATCTGATATCTTTTGTTGATTTAATAGTTACAATTTTTATGTTCCATTCTTTATTATACTTTATTTTCGGTTAGATTTTCAGTTTTTTATTGTCAGGTTTTTTTATTGTCTAATTTCTAGAATTTCTAAATTCTTAATTTCTTCAATTGATTTGATTACAATGTTTACCTTCAACTGTAGAGGTAGCTATTTTTCAAACTTGTTTTCTCTGCGTGATATTTTTATCCTTATTAATTATTATGATATTTTCTTTCTATTTCAGGTGTTCATTGGCCAAATAATTTGTCCAAGAGATGATACCTTGAGTGCATCAGAACACAACTTAGTTGGCCAAAAGGTATTCATCGAAATGCTTAAAAGTGCATCATCCGTCGAAATATCGTCCCAGTTTTGCGACGAAATTCGCTCCCTGGCATGCTTACGACATCCAAATATTTGTCGTTTGATTGCAGTTTGCGTGAAAAGTGAGCCAAAGTTCTTGCTTACCGAGTGCTTAGAGGGAATGCGGCTGGATTCGTATCTCGGCAGCTTAAACCAAAGTGCAAACCAACGTAAAGGCGAAATATTGGCTGATATTGTCGTAAAAGTTGCGAGTGCGTTGAAATACTTGGCCTCAATCAAGTTCGTTCATCGTGATATCTCGGCTCGAAATGTTCTTTACGGCGTGGGAAACATCGTAAAGATAACAAACACTGCTGCAGCTTGCCCGGGTTACTACGATTGCTACTACTTCCTCAAGGAAAAGGGGGGATTGCACCCGATTCGTTGGATGGCGCCGGAGTCTCTAGATGAAACGAACTGCACGGTACAGAGTGATGTTTGGTCATTTGGTGTGCTTCTCTGGGAAATTTACACCTTCGCTAAAGTGATTCCGTTTGAAAGAATGGGCAATGTTCAAGTACTCGACCGTTTGAAAGCTCTCTACAAAGAAGGTTCTGGAAGCGTTGAGTATCTGCCGTTGAAGCTTCTTAACTGCCCAACCCTGATCATACAAATTGTGTTACGATGCTGGTCTGTTTCACCAAGCCAAAGAATCACAGCGGATGAAATTTACGAAACTCTCATGCGATGATGCAATCTTGTTATTCTGGGTTAAAAACTTCGTTAGTTTGATTTTTTTTGTAATTTCAAACTTGACCGTGATCATCAAAACCAGTTTGGATTTCGTTCAGTTAGATATCTTGTGTTGTGTCCCCAAATAGAAGTAGCGGATTTGAATGAATCCAGTGATACATTTGTTGCTTAATAATTCTTATGACAAGGATAGTTAACTTAAACTTCTATAACTAACCTGAACGATAAATTCCCTGAACGCCTAGGTATTCATCTTCAAGCAATACGTTCATAACTGGATTCATTCAGACCTGTACCACGAGCAGTGTGACTTCTAATTGGGATGTAATTCAAACGAAGACAGTTTAAAATGAACTCAAACCAACCCCAAAGTTGTTGTTGTCTTCTTTCCTTTTTATTGGCCTTCCTTCGTCTCTCTTAACAGTTGGCCCACACGTTTGAATTTACTCCATGTCTCAATGCATGATTTACATGATTCGTTTTGAGTTGCGGGGCATCAAATTGCGAGCTGCGTTGATGTAAATCATGTATTGAGATATGAAGTAAATTCAAACTTGTAGGCCAACGGCGGAGAGAGACGAAGGTAGGCCGATAACCACGAGGAAGACAACAAATTTGAGGTTTTAATTTTAATTCGTTTTCAACTGCATTTGTCATTTATTTGAATTACACTTAAAGAGTCATTGTCACACAGGGTCTTTTGCGGGCACGCTGCCATTTCAGACTCTCTGAAAATCAAATTTGGCCTAAGCGGAAAATATGGATCCACACTGGAGTAGTTGCACTGATAGAAAAGTCATCTAAAGTCAAACTATTCTATCAGTTCAACTACTGCAGTGTGGATCCATATTCTCCACTTATGCCAAATTTGATTTTCAGAGAGTCTGAAATGGCAGCGTGCCCGCAAAGGACGCTGGGTGACAATGCCTCTTTAAGGAGTCCCAATGCTCGTGCCTGTACTTCGGACACCAGTGCATGTTTACAAATTCTATCGTAGGTTTGATTTTCGAAACTGTTCATGTTATGTTTGTAAAAACCATTCCAAGGGATAAAAGATTTATCTCTTTTTTTATAGCAGCGCTTTCACAAATTGAAAGGCCTTCATCTCCAAATTTCGTTCGAAACGGTGATTTTGCAGTTTTTGATCGGCGATATCACACAGACCTTTCTTCTTTTTTTTCAAAATGAAATCGCTATTTTGAAGATAAATCTTTACATTTCACACAGGAACAAACCAAACATTCATATCTCTTACGATTGCTCGGATACAAGTGGATTTTTAACGGTTACTTTTTGGTGGCTTGGGTGAAGCCACCAAACAAACTGCGGAAGACAATGGACACTTTTTTGGTGGCTTGGGTGAAGCCATCAAACAAACTGCAAAAGACAATGGACACTTGCCTAAAGAAAATGGTGTTTACAGATTTGTTTGCACTTTGGCGATGGAGAGCCCCTTTAAGAATATAGTTTGATACTTCTTTTTGATGTAAGAACTATTTCATCTAAGATGCCTCGTCTATCTTTTTGCAGAAAAGGTGCTTTTCAGGACGCTTCAAATCCATCTTGCTGTTAAATATTTCAGAAAAGCATTACATATGATATGCAGTGGACATTGCCTGTGACATGAATTCTGAAAATCCCTTAAAGAACCATTGTCACCCAACGCAGCAATTTCAGACCGTCTGAAAATCAAATCTGGCCCAAGCGGAAAATATGGATCCACACTGCAGTAGTTGCTAGTTGCACTACTAAAATAAAGTCCAACTTTTCTACCAGTTCAACTACTGCAGTGTGAATCCATATTTTCCGCTTAGGCCAAATTGGATTATCTGACAGTCTGAAATTGCAGCATGCCGCAAATAACCCTGGGTGACAATGGACCATTTGCACAACAAAGAATAGGTAATTTTTACAATTTTAATTAGAACAAATGTTGGCAGCCATCTGCATTAGAGGGTCATCTTTTCTCATAATCTAAAAATTATTTAAATAAACGTGTTTTAAATAAATGGCAAAAACAAAGAAAAAACCATAGTTTAGGATATAACACTCGGGATCGAATTACAGCGTCAGCAGAATTCAAAATTATTCGTTAGATAAGAATCTGAATTTCTTACTTTCTATTATAGTCGGCTATCTGAAGGGTAGTCATAGTTGTAAATAGTGATCAAGCAGGCCGGATAGCCACCTTTACAGTAGCCAGACAGTCCCTTTACTTCATTTGGAGTCTCAAATGCGCTCCCACATCTCCATTCTTGCTTGCTATCTGCAGAATTGGTTTTAGCTGCAGATACTTTCAGAAGCAAGAAATTGTTATACTTTCGTTTTTAACATTGTATGCAATAACAACCCAATAACAATTCAATTCAATACACAGGTAAATAAAATTACTGTTGTTGTAAACTAGCGATAATTGGGGCAACCTCGTTCCCAGGGTATACTCACGTCATACGCTAATCACGTAGCCGAGTGAACACCCTGGTACGCATTGCACAAATTCGCCCAAAATAAGGGCGGATTAGCAGCCATTATGAATTTTGGGTGGAAAGCGCAGTTTTGACGAGAAATCGTAGAATGAGGCAAGCGACGACAATCATAGTAAATTTATTCATTTCATCATTTCATTGACATTCCAAAAAAGACAAATCCAGAAGACGTAAACATTTGAGACGATTAAAATATTAATTAGTTAATTTGACATAAACATGTTTTGAACGTTTCGAGCCAACTTGGTTCATCTTCAGTGAATAATTAAAGGTACACGGCAAATTTATACCCTAAGAGAAACAAGTAATTCGAGGTAAACAAGCGTGAGTTACATTTCCTACGCGAGGGGGAACCCGGGGCTTAAGTCCCAAGTGAATAAAATAAGGCAATAATTAAAGGTACACGGCAAATTTATACCCTAAGAGAAACAAGTAATTCGAGGTAAACAAGCGTGAGTTAAATTTCCTACGCGAGGGGGAACCCGGGGCCTAAGTCCCAAGTGAATAAAATAAGGCAAATCAAAAAAGAACTAAAGGGATAGATGACTGCTGGGAATTAAGTTCAGGTCGGTCACGTAAAATCAAAAGGCTTTCGTGAATAAGTACCTAAGTCAAAATCATTATTGGCTCTGTCCAAAATAGAGAAATCATTAAGCGACGCGGCGTGTCCTGATTGGTTAATATGATCCCCGATGGCAGAAGAACTCCCTTTCATTTTAAGACCAGCTTTGTTAATTCCAAAGTGCTCTCTGCATCGAGTAATCAAATTACGAGATGTTTTCCATAGTACGAGGCATGGCAGCCAGGACTCTGAAACTTGTAAACAACAGAAGAGCGCATGGTAATAGGAAAGCGGTCTTTAAACGGGAAGAGTGATCCANGTCAAAATCATTATTGGCTCTGTCCAAAATAGAGAAATCATTAAGCGACGCGGCGTGTCCTGATTGGTTAATATGATCCCCGATGGCAGAAGAACTCCCTTTCATTTTAAGACCAGCTTTGTTAATTCCAAAGTGCTCTCTGCATCGAGTAATCAAATTACGAGATGTTTTCCATAGTACGAGGCATGGCAGCCAGGACTCTGAAACTTGTAAACAACAGAAGAGCGCATGGTAATAGGAAAGCGGTCTTTAAACGGGAAGAGTGATCCAATGCGTTTTGAGGACCGAAAAATAACCCTCAGTTGGATATTAGGATAGCATTTTTTAATAATTCTACCTAGCCTAGTCTTAATTTGCAGACTATACTGCCCAAGGAAAGGTATACAAAATAGAAGGGGGACTTTATTATCCGCCTCTTTGGGAGGGTTGGGCCTAAATTGGTGATCCAGAAATTTCTTAATAATACGGTCAATACGGCTCTTAGGGAAGCAATTCTCAGTCAAGATTTTCTTGATGCGAACAATTTCTTCATGAAAATTGCGGTATGAAGAGCAAATGTGGAAGGCACGGTAAACATTATGAATTTACAGTTGGTTAGGTAGCGCTAATTATGCGACCTCGATTCCAAACAATACAGTAACACTGTAATGATTGTTGCTTAGTGACTAAATTATGTTGCCTTTATTTGAATAATTAGGAAGTTTTCAAGAAAAAATTTATGTTTGCTATTGTTTTCGAATAGCCAATCAAATTGCAGAAAAGCGACTAGTGTCGCAGAGTAGAGGTAGAGCAACAAACTCACTCTGGGGACGAGGACGAGATTATAATTGGGACTCTGTAGTGAGTCTAAGCCCTTCGATTCAACCGTTTACCTCTTACCTTCCATATTAAAGTAAGGTTGACTTGAGCTCATGGAACAGCGAAGGTATAGTGTGCAACTCATAGCTGTTTCTTCGCGTAACGATGGACTTTAACGTTCATTGTCGAAGAAAATTTATCCATGTTGCCAATATCCAATTTCTTTCCGACCGCATTTGTAAATTCTATGTAGTACAGATTGGTTACGAACTATTAGTTAAGGTGTATGTATATATATATAAATAAATATATATACAGTGTATGTCGTTATTGAAGATTTATGTTGTTGTAGTTGAGATGGACTTCTTCAATTTGAAACGTGTCAAAGGTTCCCTTTTAGTAGGTAGATATCGCAGTCCTTATCATGCTGGACTTGAACCTTTCATGTAGTAAGTATGACGCACAGTCCCAATCAATGCAATCAATGACTTCAGATAATATTTTACTTCAAGGCAAACCTCGTCGTCAATGGACAACGAACTTTCTTTGTAGATAAGTAAGGATTTCGAACGACTGAACGTCAGAAGGTTAATTTTGAAGTTTTGCAAAACGTACAGATTTTGATAGACCGAGGAACAACCTCTCACGATCTATATACAAATTTTGACATAAACAAAAATCTGACATGACTTGCTAGAGGACTTGATTGAACCACTGTGTCAGTCAGCAAGTCAAATAAATACATTTTGAACAGAGTACTAATTGATCAACCTTTCAAATAATCGATTCGCAGGAAGTGAAACATAGACGGAAAAACAGATTTTGAAAATTTTGGAAGAATACACCCGGTCTACTGTATAGTTTTTGCAGGTGGTAAAAATTTACTTTTTGAGCTCATAACTCGGGGAGTTTGTAATCTAAACTATATATCAAGGTGTAATTATCTAAGTTAGACCCGTCGAAATATTGCAATAAATATTTCAAGAATTTTATAACATTTAATTATTTCCCTAGAGCCCCTAGAGGCAATCAAACTTAAAATTTACAGATTTTCGGAATAGGCCTATACTAGTAACACGCAGCAAACAGCGCGATAAGTGGGACAATGTAAGCCTGATGCCTGCAACTAGAATGGCGTTAGATTACACAAGTGCAAGCATTTGTCCAGGACTGGATACTTGTATTACACTCACTTGGTAGTAGTCAGGCCTGCCGAGAGATGTCGTGGGGCACGGCGCATAAAACAACCAGGGGCCCCTCCAGAAGCAGGGATAGACTGAAAAATGATGAAATCTGATTTTTGATCCAATATTTTTAGAAAATTTGTTCCACGACTCTCTCCAGACTCTCAGAAAGCATGGTAAACTCGATTCTTAGCAATATCTCAATCATAACTTTTTAGGCCCCTTTGCAGTTGGGCATGGGGTAATCTGCACCTTAGCCCCCAACTTTCTGTGGGCCTAGTAGTAGTGTTAATCTAGCAAGGTAGATTTATATTAATCTTAGGCTCTCGTAGTGCAGTAGTTAAACTTTAACCATGCGAGATTATGTAAATAGTGAAAATAATGATCAGATTAGATAAGTTTATGAGTTGAGATTAAAGATACCTAGTGATTAGTTAAGATTACTGCATCATGTTGATAGATAGAGTTAGATTATTTGGCTAATTTAAATCGATTATGTTGTGTTTGTATTAGGTTGCTTTTATTCAACAAAACTTTTGATGGGTTTTGTTTTCTCTGCTTATACATTCCATTGTAATGAAGGCCATACTGTGTAAGTAGCAAGGGCAAGTTTTAAATTGTAGGGGAGAGTGGGGCTAGTTGTCACAGTCTGCGTGCAAACACAAACGGAGGAAAACTTTGCCGATGATGTTTTCTGGGAGGTTATGATGTACTTCTTTCAAATGTATCAGCAAAAATCAAAACAATCAAAGCATTCGATTGAAAATGAGTGTATGACAACTTACCCCTGTGACAACTAGCCCCACTATCCCTATCACCTGTAAATTTTTTTGAGCATTGCAAGAGGGTCCTGAAGGGTTGAGATGGGGTCTGAGATTTGTCTAAAATAATATTCTAGGAATAGGATTTTCGTGCTGGGACTGGAATTTTATTAACCCAGACTGAGAGCACCAACTGCAAAACAACAGACTCGAAATGGGATTTGATCACATAGGGTATATAAAAAAATTCACTGGAATTGCTAGCAAAATATGACTGGGAAAGTATATTGAGGATGCCCTCTTCAGGACCCCCTTGCAAAAATTTGCTAAATATTTTTGCCTGAAACTGGTCGCAGCAAATTGTCTACTGCATGATTGGCTAATTTCAAATCAATTTACAGGTTTAATTCTCTCAGAATTTGGAATTTGAAAATTTCGTTGAGTAATAGAACCAATTGCTAAATATGTTCGTCTGACATTGGTCACAGCAAATGGTCAGATCAAGAGAGAAAAAGAGAAGAAACGAGAATATGCACAGTGCACTAATTTGAAACTAGCCAATCAGATCAGAGAGTCTGCTAAAGTTTTCTTTCTGTTAGGGACGGGTCATTAATACTTGCCGGGGAGGGGGTGGAAGACATCTGGGAGGGGGACCAAAGTTTTACCTACTCAAAGAGAAGGGGGACGAAAAATAAAGCACATCTCAAGGAGGGGGTATACAAATTATTTGAGGTAAATCCTGATAATTTCTAAAAACGAGTTCTTCAGTGTAAATCTTGACGCAATTCAAATGAAGACAGTATATTGACATATGTACCATAAGTACAGGTATATCTTCAGGTATATACACAAGTTTATATATATGTATATATATTGGGAGGGGGGTTGAAAATATTTTCTGCAATGNCAGGTATATACACAAGTTTATATATATGTATATATATTGGGAGGGGGGTTGAAAATATTTTCTGCAATGTTGGAGGGGGGACGAAAATTTTCACGTAAATCTGAGAGGGGGGACGAAAATTCCATGAAATATTTGCAAATGTCTTCCACCCCCTCCCCGGCAAGTATTAATGACCCGTCCCTTAGCGGAAGAGGCACAAAAAGAATAAACAAACCCTTTTTCTGCCTGCAAAGGAAGAGCTTTTTAACCTTGATTTGTATCGCCTTAAATGTCCCAAGATGCGAAAGGATTTGACGCTAAGATACATGAGTAAACTTGTGACCTTTCGTCCCTTGCTTCCCTGCGTTCTTTGATTGTTGATATCTCTCCGGTCAATAGGGACTCATAACATTACTATGAAAAAGTGGGCACACTTTAGGCCCTCGCAGAGTGAATCCGTACGCATCAGTCAAATTAATTTAGTTTGTTTGTACAGAGGAAGGTTATTGCTTGAAATGTATGCAATTTGTAATTAGTAGGTCAGGGAAACATCATTCTTTGTATTAAAAATTTGTTTTCCTATGTTCAAGCTCTTTAAACCAGACTTTGAAGTGATTTTGTGGCAGGACGTTGGAGTAAGAACACTCCCGTAAAAAAATGACCTAAAACTTGCGGGAGTTTTCTTACACCAACGTCCTGCCCCAAAATCACTTCAAAGTCTGGTTTAAGGAGCTCGAACATTTGAAAGCAAACTGTTAATACAAAGAATGATGTTTCTCTGACCTACTAATTACAAATTGCATATATTTCAAGCAATAATCTTCCTCTGTACAAACAAAATAAATCAATTTGACTGATGCGTACCGATGCACTCTGCGAGGGCCTAAAAAAGTGTGCCCACTTTTTCACAGTAATGTTATGAGTCCCTATTGACCGGAGGAGAGATATCAACAAATCAAAGAACGCAGGGAAACACGGGACGAAAGGTCAGAAGTCTAATACATGAGTACACTATATGGCGGCGAAGAACCTTTTCCAAGATGCATTTCGTTCTTTAATCAAATCCCGATAGATTCGTTAAACATTCGTAATTGAAACGCAATGCATCTTAGCAAAAGATCCTCGGCACCATCTCTAGCGTAATCGTCCATTGACAGCTAGTAAGCTTTGTATTTCTCATGAATCTAGATTAAATTTTGTGTGCAGTAAAGNTCTTTTATTCACAATTGTATCATTTAAGTTCTTTTGTTAAAGAAACAAATGAAGAAATCTCATGATACATACTCTGCATGAAGGGGTGTTTGGAAAACTAAGACCCGAAAACGAAGACCTAAGACCACGAAACCTAAGACCACGAAAGCTAAGACCACGAAACCAAAGACCCCAAAATATTTCAAAAAACCCAGAACCCTTAAGTTCTTAGAAAATGTGCGTGTTTTTAAATGAAAGTGTTCACAGTTCACAAAACACTGATACTCATGAAACAGTTCACAGTTTTTGTAAAACTCGTCGTTAAAATGTTTTTGTGGAAACCTACGTTTTTATGCTGTTTTAATGAGGACACCCTTTTTTGTGTGCAAAAAACGGCGCAAATCCTTCAACACACACGTTAAAATATTTCGGGTCTTAGGTTTCGTGGTCTTAGTTTTTGTGGTCTTAGCTTTCGTGGTCTTAGGTTTCGTGGTCTTAGCTTTCGTGGTCTTAGGTTTCGTGGTCTTAGGTTTCGTGGTCTTAGGTCTTAGGTCTTCGTTTTCTGGGTCTTAGTTGTCCAAACACCCCTGCATGAAGCCATGACAGATTATTAGCAAGGGACATGTCTGAAGCACAGTACCTGAACAAAGACAGATTTTGTAACAATAGCATCAGCTGGTTTTGATTGACACACCAATTCAAAGCGATTAGCGATCACGGACAAAGGGAATTCTCTCAAGCAGCAAATCAAAACAAACGAAGCCTCAAAAGATGCCCTGAAGCCAGTATGCCTAAATGTCGTGTTGTGCTCGCGAAAAAGGGTTTTTAAGAGAAACCAAGAGTAAATATCGAATGAAGAAGGATCAACCTAAACATTCGCAGATCTTATTTATGTGATTCAAAAGCCGAGCAGAAGGCAATGTAACAATTAATGATCGGCTTCTGAAGATTTAAAATGCGCGATGCTGATGCTTAAGATAATAATAATAATAATAATAATAATAATAATAATAATAATAATAATAATAATAATAATAATAAATGTTGGCAAAGGAGCTGGAAGGCCAAGGCCTATAAAACCCTGATTGTCTACGGCTACTAATGTAATTTAATTTTTTAATTCGAATTTTGAATCCCCATGTAGGCTGTCAAAAAGTTTTTCGAAAGTTATCACATCCTTTGCTTCGACGATGTTAGCTGGCCAGCAGTTCCACTCCTTTAGGATTACTCATGACTTCTCTTAAAGACCCTTTTCGCATGCACAACCCGACATTTAGCCATATTGGTGTCTGGGCATCTTTTGCGGCCTTGTCTCTGTCTTGATTTGCTGCTTGACAGAATTCCCTTTGTCTGCAATTGCTAATCGCTTTGAATTAGTGTGTCAATGAAATGCAATTGATGCTATTGTTACAAAATCTGTTCTTGTTTTCAGTACCTGAGCACGAGGTGAAGTTGTTTGCGACGATCCAAAGACAGAAGGCTGTGAAGAAAGTTTTCCAGTCCTTGCCTGCTGTGTTTATCAACTTCAGCGAAAAGGCGACTTCTAAAATCAGCTGAATGGAATTATGCCGAATTCATTGGTGAGTTTTTACTGAAGTAAAGTGAAATTTTAGGTTTAACGAAAGGATTCCGAAGGATTTCTCTGAAGTAATTTATGCCCAATTTATGTCTGTTTTGAGCAGATGGAAATAGAGACCCCGTTTACACTGTACCGGTACAACTTTGGATCCGTTTCAAAAGTGTAACGGATCAGCCTCCCTTCTACTGTTCCTGCTAATCTGTAACAATTTTTTTCCTTTGATCTATAGAATAATTTTTTTCCGGAGCAGTGTAAACGCTCTTGAACCGTACCAACTTTGTAACGGATCAAAACTGTACCGATACCGTGTAAATGCGGTCTTAAGTCGCCTTGGAATATCCACCTACAAATTGCTGACTTTTCTCACGTGGTTGATTTGTTGATGAAAAGCGGTGGTATCATTGGCTGATTGGAGAAACCTTTTTTTGAACTGTGATAACTGACCTGCCAGCTTTTACAGTCTCAGGTCAAGCATGCTAAGTTGGGGGCTTCGATAAAGTACTTACGCATTGATGGGGGGTCAAGCCAAAAGCGTGCGCCCCATAATACAATATTGCCTATTTCCTCCATTCTAAAAGCGTACAGGAGAGGGGGGTCTGAAAATCGGACAATTTTGCGTACGGATTTTAAGGATTCCCCCCTTGCTATTACCGCTTCACTGTCAAGAGTCAAGGGAGCATCGTGCAACCTTTTCATAACTTTTACCCGTTTTGTTTCAACCCAGGCTAGTGGAAATTCAACCTTGGTGCCTCATCCATAATGGTTCGTCTTCCCATAATTGTGTATGGAAGCGCTTCATATCATGAATTGGGATACCAAGCGTCATCTAGCAATCACACAAAGACATCTCACCTACAAAAGAATTGCAAAAGCTACGGTAAATCAAAGTAACACAGAGCATCAATTCAAGGTAAGATTTCGGAAGGAATTTTTTCTGTTTTATCGTACTGATACAGACGGCATGACGTTACAGCAGCGTTTAAAACACGACGCCTTCTTGTTTTGGGGTAAATCTTCAGAAAATTCATATAGGTGTCTATAGGAAATTTGCAAACAAGTTGCATACAATTGCTCCTCTATTCTACCTCGCGATAAGGAATGGGGAAAGGATAGTTAGCAATTGTCAGTCAGACCTAAACCTATGAAATAAACACACGAACAGGCTGTTTTTAAAACAACACACAAATTTTAGGCCAAGAAAGCTGCAGTGAAAAATTTGCCTTTGTGTCGATAACTTCGTAATTAACACCACAAACTCCGCCGGCTGTAAGTTGCTCAAAATTTTAAATAAGCTCCCATCTCTATTAAGCCCCCCGACTTTGTCAAATGCGACAGGTTGCCAAAGATTTTCCATTTGTTTAGATGAAACAATTCAGATTTTAACTTTCATATGGTTTTGGATTACAACTGCGTTTAATTTGTGTATTTGACTCGTAAATTGTATGTTGATTCCGCAAAATGTCAGGCAAAAGATTTTAAAAGCTATCATTTATAGCCTTTTCAATTGACTTTGTGAATAATGCCCCTCTCTAGTAAGCCCTCTATCTTTTAAGCCCTCCTCTGGAGTCTTCCAAATTAAATAGCCCCCAGGGGCTTGATAGATGTTTTACTGTACTTTACTGTCTGGTCATTGGCTTTAAGAAAGGCGAGTTGTTATTTCCTACAGCAGTTAATTCTTCCCTGTGTCCCTGTACCCATGAAGGTTGGTGTTGTGTTTACAGGAATACAAGGGATACCGGGCACAGGGACACCAGGAGGAACAAAAGTGCTGTAGGAAACAAGCAACACTTTGATAATAATTTAGAAGGAATCTAATGACTAGCTAAGAGAAGCTACAGCACAGGCTTTCAAAAGTTTGCAGTAAATCTTCTTTTTACTCGTTTTTACTTACATGTTTTGGTTCCCCACAACGGCTACGTATGAACTTCTGCATACGCAGGCGGTGATTCTCTTAGTGACATTCTTTCCTCTTTAAGTTCATCTGTAGACCTTGAGATCTTTGACTGAGGTTCCATGTTATTAGTGTTGTGTCTTGATTTTCTTGAAGTGCGAATTGAGCGCACGATAAACACGATAATCGCAATCAATAACACGCTGCCCACTAGAACAATTGTTAGTATGATTGGAAAGCTGAGTTTCATTTGTCCAGTGCTGCTTTTATTATCTGGAGTAAAAAATAATAACTCATAAAGTTTAAGTGTATGTAAATTTGGTTGAGCAAGGGAACCATTTGCTAAGTTTCTTCGTCTGACTTTGGTCACAGCAAATCATCAGATGACATCAAAACAAGAAGAAACAAGAATAAAGACAGTGCTCAGATTGATATTAGTCAATTAGAGAGCTCACTAAAGTTCCGCTAGGATCAATGGAAAAAGGCACCAATAAATTCTTTTCGTCGACAAACATCTAACTTCTATTTATAACAATGTCTCTCGTATCTCAACCGTTTCCATAACGCGTATTTTTAGGGTATTTCTCTCAAAAGTCTGCTTTTTGCAGAAGACGTCCAATATTTATGATAACAAAAAGAAGACGGCCTAAATTACCATGGACGATTTTTGATAACTTAAAGGCTCTTGTTCAACCAGCAGCCTTTGCAAGTAGATTTCTACTGAGGCAGCCATTTTCGTAGACCACAAAAATGTTGATTTTCATAAAATGGAGCACGCAAAGGACCATGGTTGAACAAGAGCCTTTAGCATACTTTCAGAAACAATCCTAGCTACAGCTTTAATTCAGGAACTGAACAGTAGGCAATAGGCATCACAATTCCCCCATATTTTTATGTGTACTTGAAACACTTAATACGGATCTTCTAAATTATGTACATAGAATGCTTGAGGCAAATTTTTAGATCTACTCTGTTTCTTTTATATTTATTTCTTTCTATTTCTGTTTCTTTCTTTCTTTCTGTTTCTTTCTATTCTGTTTTATTCTTGTCTTTCACATGCATGACTCCTTTTCACATGCATTACGAATGAGTTAGCCATCCAGGTTTCACTCCATCTTTTACTTCTTGTTTTATCTACATTTTCGGCTTGAGTAATCGGCCTTAAGAATCCCTTTGTTTACGATCGCTTTTTGCTTTGTTATAGCAAGTTAATCAAAAGCAGCTGAAATACAAAAACGGGAAATATAAAATCTCGTCTGACCGAAAAAAACATGAGAGTTTGTAGAAAATACTACTAAGCACGTCTATTTTAGAGTTTATGCTGTCCTACAAATTACTGTCTATGTCGGTGCATTCGCCAAACATCTGACCACACTAGATAACTCACATGTATTTTGACCTTGGCCAAAATCCTGACAACTTTCCCTCAGGGTGTATGGTAAGGAATTCTTTTAACTCCGTAAATAATCTACTTGAACAGCTTTAACCCTAATCCATATGGGCTTTTTTCAAGCTACCATTTATGGGGGGGGTGGATTCCACCCCCCCCTCTGAAAACAGCCTTAGACTAACCAGAATGCAATATAACTTGGCACAGTTATAGAGCAAGTAATTTGTAACATGTAGCACAATTTGGGTGTGGTTGCCACGCCCTATGACGTCACAGTGACGTCATAAAGTTGAAAATTGACGAAAATCAGGTTCTCAACTTAAATTTGAGTTTAAAGAAGATTTTGCAGGAAATGTATGCGGTTTTTGGTCTAGTTAGTCAGAATACTTGCTAAAAAATGTTATTTTATTGTAAATAGCGATTTTGGAATGTTATTTTGGTAGAAATTATTCAATTCTGATGACGTAATTTATGCTATAAACTTGTTCCATGTAAAAATAAACAAAAAGGAGCGGCAAATTGGTGATAATTCATCACAAATGCATCATTGGAGTGTTTTTAATTGAAAAAGTTGGACAAAATTCAAAAAATTTGCTAATTAGGCCAAAATGGCGGCCAAAATGACGTCATAATAAAAAAATGCTGACGTCATCAAATTCCAGAAATTCCGGTATCAAATTAAAGCCCTTTGTTTGCTGATTCGTTTGATATATAATACTTCAGAATTTGATCAAATCTTGCCCTTGAAATCATCAAAAACAATGATTTTGCTGTTACCTGCTTCCAAATATGGGCATGTCACGTGACCTGTGAGGTCTATTGTTCAAATATTTTTTTATCAAAATGTAGCTAATAGATAATTAATAAAAGTCAGGGAGGTTGGGGGGACATAGCTGATGTCCTTGAAAAACGCTGCAAGAAAAACCTCGAGGGGGGGTGGATTCCACCCCCCCCATATGGATTAGGGTTAATTGAGCCTTTGTTATCAGAGAGGTTCATCAGGGTAGTTGTTCATCTTTTGTATAAGATTCCAGATTTGACTTACGGCATGATGCCTTGCTTTTGCTCAATAATTCAAGTCTGATATCTTTTTTCACTCTCATACATGTAACCATCAAATTCAATGAGCGATGCTGAGACTTATGTAGTGAGTCTATGTAACCATCAAATTCAATGAGCGATGCTGAGACTTATGTAGTGAGTCTAATTCCAGCGGTCTAATGAAAGATCATAATGGACGATTGCGCTAAAGATGTTGTCGAGGAATTTTTTTACCAAGATCCTTTGCGATATTGAAAAAACCAACCAATCAAAGCAATCGAAATTCCTTGCGACGCAAAGAATCATGGTAAAATATTCATGTCCGCCATCTTTAGCGCAATCGTTTATTGCCATTGGAAATCCTGCTATGAATATCTTGCTATAAAATCTCGAAGTTACGTCACATTTACCTGAAGCTAGCACATCACTGCCATGTTTCTTTAGTTGTATACTGTTGTCTATCTCTCTTTGCTTATTGCGAGGCGGTGCTTCTGTTCGCTGACCTCTCAGAATGGGTTTGTATTTGTCTTGTAGGCCAGAAGATAAGGGTTCTGAAACATAAAGAATATCCAGTTTCGTGCAACTGATTTGGCATAGAAAGTTTGAGATAAATTGACGCAAACTTTCCCACATGAAATAACAAATAGCCTCGGGTAAGGTGCTTGATACAGTACTGTCAAGTTAGCTATCGAGCGAGTGAAAAAGCTATCTCCAATTGCGACTTTCTTCTGCCATAACTTAGCAATTACTCATCTGATTTACTCAAACAAGGTCTCAAAATCTAAATTGAAGCTTTTCTTATACAACAGTATCAAAGATCGGAGAATTTAAACCACAGCTGCTTCAAAACAAGCGCACAGACCTGGCACATGTTTCTTGGGACATCCTGTATCTAATTAGATTTGGTATTGGCTCTTTAAAGATAAGGGGGATCTGCCCAAAAGTTGTTCCTGAAAGTTCTTGACAAGGGGATATAAATGCAGATAAAAATTTTGCAGTTTCAGCTGAAAGTAACTTGAATTGCATCATTTATTCCATGAGGCACTGAATAAACATATACATATCTTGATCGACATAGGAAACAAATTTATCATTAGTTTTTTCTAAACAAAGAAATTCATTGCTTTATCCTATTGTTTTGAAGTTGAATTCTGCATTATCCTAAATATGGTGATTTGTGATTTCGGCGTATGCAGAGCCAATCAAATTGATATATCGCCCATTCGAGGAGCAGGATTTCTGAACGTCACAAGTGTCTCAAAAGTGACAAAACGGCTCTCACCTGTTTCAAATTCAATTTCACTTAGCAGCAGCCACGAACCTCTCAGCTCAAAAGAACATCTAAGGTATTTCCCAGCATTGCCATTCAGTGGTACTTTGATTTCTAGAACCCCTTTCTGCGCTCTTGCTTCTTTTGTTGGATAATAACTACCAATATGTTTATACCTTACTCCATCTCCACTTACTTCTATATTCACTCTCTGGAACAGTCTCTCTTTGTTTAAAACATGGAACGAGATGGACTGGAATTTTCTACTGGCGTTAAATGTAAAAAACATGATTGGATTTCCTTTGTATCCAGTCCATGGAGTGCTTCTATAATCGTTTAGGTGTCGTTTTGTCGCAATGATGCCATCTGCAAGTTTTCCAATGCCTCCAGTTAACATATCTGATGCTTGCTTCGGTATCGTCCCGTCATATGTATCGTCTTGGAGTGGTATTTTCTTGCGACTGCCACCGTATGGGGCTGAATATGAGACCAAACCATCTGCAAAATAATTTTAAATTCTGAACAAACATTGGGACGACTGCACTTTAGCGGATCAGCTTGATGTCATATCTCTCGGGAACGTCTTTGAACAAATACCCTACTAACCCTAACTAAACCCTACCTTGCCCAAACTAACCCTAACTTACCCTAAAAAGCCATTTTCCAAAACTTAACCTTGACCCAAACCCTTACCCCATGACACATAGCTTGCCCATATAGAAAGCTGGTCCGATAAAGTGCAGAATAGCCCAAACATTTAGAAAAATATTTCACTTGAGTAGCTCGTTTTCGTAAGATCCAAGTTTCATGCAAGTACAAACGCAAGAACTGCGTGACATGACATGCATCATATTAGACCAATTCAGTCAGGAAGGTAGCTGCTTCATTACGAAAGAACACCTTGGCTTGGCGGATTTCACGAGAGAATTTTAAACGCACTGTATTCGTAACTGGCTACGACATCAAATCATCACGTTAAATTACGAGTACACATCAGATACCTTGTTTCCATTTGCAGCCATACAATTCCATTCTCATGCAGTAAATAGAAAATTGATTTCCCATAGGGATAATGCGTATTCGTCTCAAAAGTAATGGTCTTGAGAATGTATGTGTAACCGTAGCGTTTGTATCCTTGTTTCCATTGAAGATCTAAGGATGAAAATGATTGGCATAGAATAAAATGCATTGCAGAAACAGTTTTGGTGTTTCACAGGCACACATCCTAGAATGGCTAGCAGTTTAGAAATATTCAAAGCTAAAATAAAGCAGTTTTCCATCCCTTGCATTTGTAGGCTCTGTACCCCGTATTTACAGAATCTTGGCTACATTAATCAGATTTACTAAAAATCTAAATCTAGATATCGTTTTCGTTTCGTTTTTGCCACTTTACTATTAATTATGTTTATGTGTTTTAATTATGTTATGTTTGTTGGTATTAATTAGCTGATTCTTGCATTTATGTATTGTAATTAGCTATCTTACCTATTTACCAACGTTAAATAAAGTATGAAAAAAAAAAAAAAAATCCTACGTTTTGGTAAGATTCTTTAAAACAAAAGTCTTATAACCATTTGATTTCATAGCATAGCATAGGTCCAATCTCAAATTAGATGTTACGTGAAAATATCCGCGAATAAAACAATCGAAGTCTTCTGGATGAGAAGTTTTGCGTTTTCGCAAATCTCAAGTGACATCTAATTTAAGATAGACTTTCGATAGGTCACGGAACTTCCTAATTTTATTTCTTTTACTCTGTTGCTATTATAAGCAATGCCTTAAAAACCAGAGTTGGTCCGTTACTCTCAAAAGAGAATTTGTATGTTTATCGAATTTCGGCCAGTGTATATTTTTGGTCCTACCGATACTACATTGTTTGATGGGCAGATTAGCGTCTGCCGGGTCAACCGTGAGTGGCTACAAAACAACAGGAAGCCGCTCTGAAAACATCGCGCTAATTTAATCTTAATAACCGCAACCTATGACCACAATATTTTTCAAAAAGCAATCCACGCGTCTCCTACCACCCATGGTTAAGTTGAGGATTTGATGTTGTTTTTCTGCCAACAGAAAAAATTAGAAAACAAACAATTCTAAGTAATACATGATATGATGAAAAAAGTCAGTACCTTCCATTTTCCATTTTCCATATATTTTCTAAATTCTGAATCGTTATTCCTCTGGTATTCTATTCTAAATTCCTCGATCCACTCTTGCCCATTGTGCCTCCCTTGCGTGGATATTTCTGTTACTTTCATGTTTTCCAGTAAGTCAATTTCTATATGTTGATCAGTCAAATCTGCAGAACACCAACCGCCACTCGGTTTCTCATAGTTCAAGCGGGCAAAATATGGTCTGTAATATCTGTTGTCTCTTCTATCGAAATATAGCCATGTCTTCGCTCGAATTTGGCTGTCTTTAATCTTTTTATCTTCCATTCCCAGTGGAGTTCGACATTGCTCTGAAAAGAAGTCAAATGTCTAAGGTAAGCAATCTGCTTTCTATTTGAAGAAATATTACGGGATTAAAAAAATCACGCTCTGTTTGTGCGGGTGCTGTGGAGGAGCTGTGACGTCAATAACCTCGTTTTAGATACAGTTGCATAGAATATGTCTCAACTTAGAGTTTGATACCTTGTTTGAGTCAATCAGACAAGTATTTGCAGATATATGGTGCAAGAAAGTCAAAATAAAAGGTAGCTCCACGACACGATTTAACGATTTAACGATTTTACGATCAAATTTCGAATCGTGCATGATCACGAGATTGATTTCTGGCATAATCAGCCATGTTAAAGAATCATAATGAAAAACTTAAATCTGCTTAGATATCTGTGCAATTTCGTAGTATGCTCCAAAACCAGGTCACTAACAAAAATTCAGAATTTCGCTAATTGAAAGACGTTGGTAGGATAAGAAATCTCTCTAAATTCAATTTGATCTTTGATGGAACACCTAAAAAAATTCAACATAAATTAAAACTTCGAAAAGTTCAACCGACGATCATTTTTGACCCACTTGTTAGAAATAACAGATATTATAGTACATTCACATAGATTCAGTTTAATGAAATCCAATGAAATATTATAACCCAGAGGTCTTCTGTTTTCGTTTACTTCATGCAATTTTCATTTTGCAAAGTTCTCTTTTTCTAACTAACTAGACTAATTAACTCACAAGGAGCAAAATGCCAAATTGCCAATCTTCAAACAAATCATAATTGACAATATGCCTGTAAATCTGTAAAATAGAAACTTCTGCTAAAGGAAGCATCATGAACATTAATTGATTCGTTTAGGAAGAATGTCGATTTCGAGATCATTCCTTTGATCTTATTAAGAAGTGACGTTTCCCTACCATGTCTTTCTACAAAGCTCTTCCTTCTACCAACTTTATCTGCTCCATTCATTCATTAAATCCCAAATCGTTTGAAGCTAATTTAAAGCGAATAAACTGCTTAAAGCAAATAAGTGGAATATGCCACTTGCCTAATTTGCATGATAACAAAAGGAATTGTTCTCCATAGATGATCGAGCAATAGGACAATAAGTGGCGCATGGCCTTCTGTTGTTCTATTATCTCCATCCATTTGTTTTCAATTTCTAGCATCAAACTCTTTACCCTGGGTACCAGACTCTCAAAAAAACAAACTCTTGTGATTACGTTAAAATCGCGTACAAATTTCAGCTTAAAATTTAGCGCTTGATTTCAAAATATTAAAGTTCAGCAGCTTGGAAATTTTGAATATTTGGCTTCATGGGTTTAGCATTCAAACGCAGGCAGCGTAAAAAGTTTCCATATTTGGAAAATTGTTCAATCAGGGAGACTAGATCAGTGTTTACAGATTGTAGCTACAACAGTTCTCTTGAGATCTGCACCGGTTGCAAATGTTCTGTCCTCTTCAGCATAGAAATCAAATCTTTAAAAAACATTGCACGATTGGTTAATGCATCTTTCGTTTGATTTAATGCCTTGAAAGGAACTTCAGATACTTCGTTATAAGCGTTCATTGGCAATCTTTGATATTTTGATAATTTTCAGAATTACAGCGT
Organism: Aurelia aurita; assembly: GCA_004194415.1. NCBI lineage: Eukaryota > Metazoa > Cnidaria > Scyphozoa > Semaeostomeae > Ulmaridae > Aurelia > Aurelia aurita. The sequence continues at coordinate 988,059 of REGM01000006.1, read as the reverse complement.
TTTCTATGTTTCAAACAGTTTTCCGGTTGTGACGTCATCAAATTGCTAAATCGTGAACCAGAGAAGCTACGGATTTCTGCTTGCAACCATATTATAGACCTTCATAAACTTTGGTCTTCTTGAAGATTGCATCATTTTTCCTCTATTAATTTAAGATTTACAACGAATTTATTTTTTTCAAAGTTTATCGAGAATTCTTTCAATAAAAAGAAACACTCCGTAATTTTGAAAAGAATATAGATATCCAAGATTGCCAATGAAAACTTATAGCGAAGTACCTGAAGTTCCTTTCAAGGTATTAAATCAAGCAAAAGACGCATCAACCAATCGTGCAATGTTTTTTAAAGATTTGATTCTTATGCTGTCCCCTTCTTTCATCTTCGGACTGCTTGTTCTCAAGGAGGAATTCTTCTCTCTGATCTCTCCGATCACCAAGATTTTTTAAAGCGTTTTTGAGATTTTCTCTTCTCTCTAAAAATTGCCATCAACAGTAGATTTTTGAGCCTCTGGTAGAAAATACTTTGTTGTTACAGATATACATACTCCACTCTTCCCAATATTTTCACTCCTCCTTTCCTATTTTACGGCACAATCAATTTTACAGAAATTATCCACTGCGATGAAGAATAGAAAATTTCGCCCGTTGTTGTTAAAGGCGCATACGGATAGGTCACAGGTAAAATCCGAATTTACATATTGCGTGGAAATTAAATTATGTTAGGTACGGAAAACGAAGCAAAGTTGTGGTGGAATCGGTAATCAAGATGACAGTGAACAAGACGCAACAGAGATGAAAAACCACCAGCCATCATAGAAACTTTATTCAAATCTTCTAACACCCAACTGAACCACATGTCGAGTGCCTTTATGGCAGGTAAGGCAATCCTCGACAGTTTCTGAACTGCTCGTAGCTTTGGCTACGTGGCTTGGTCTATTAGAAACGTTAGCAAAAAAGAGCGGGAAAATACGTTGAAATTTAATGACTCTACCCATATGTGTGTGCCTTAAAGTAAATCAACGGGGTTAAAAGGCAACTTAGCTAGGGGGACTGGGTCCATGTAAATAGAACCTATTGTATTTGATGTTTTCGATCGATGAAAACAATAGGAACATAAGTGGCGCGTGCCGTTCTTTTGTGCTATGTTTAGACAAGATCGCTATATCTCCGTTCATTTACTTTAAAGGGAATCGACATAGTTAAAAGCTGGCCCGGGTCAAGTTAAAAATATAGTCTATCGTATTTGATACTGTTGGCACGCGCCGTTTCATTGTGTAGCTAAAGAAACAATGGGTGTGTGGGCGTTTTCGTTGCCTATTTATAGTGACCACTCAATATAGCTATGTCTATTCCCTTTAAGTTGGAAAAGTCGTAAAAGTAACGATAACTGGGACTCTGTGGTGAGTCTACATTGCGAATGCGAGGATCTGAGAAACCATTTAGAGTTTAAAAAAATAATTAAATAATTAAAACAAAATTTCATTTCGGTAACCTTTGGAAGATATTAGGCAGGGATTAATTTTAATCTACCATATTTAATCATCTTTAACTAGCTTAAAAGGCAAACACGAATGATTAGCCAGGGTGGGCTTAGCTAACTAGCTGAACACCGCCGAATCTCACAGCTTCGATGAAAAACATGAATACTGTAGGAACCCTTATAATCGAACCTGAAGTCCTACTTAATTTATCGAAATTGCTAATGCAAGGCTGCCTTTTCACTAGCTTGAGTTAGGATAATACCGCGTTATATATAAGTTATCCATATGTATGTTGCGTTCCCATTAACTCGATTGAAACCGGATAAATATAAAAATTGGTTTCCGGGCGGATCAGTTCTAATCCTGGTATCTTTTTACCCTCCTAGGAGTTAAGGTGCATTTTCATTGAAAATATTTTGAGCGAAAGCAAAATAATTTCGAGCGAATTGATACCGGAGCATGCACAGATCAGACGAAGGATTTCTCTAGCGAAAAACCTGTTATCTGAAAGTTTTTCAACTTTCTATTTTTAGTTCGCGCAGAAATATTCTCGCTCCAAATTCTAAAGTGAAAATGCACGTTTAGTGGATAAAACGCCAAAAACGGGTAACTTTTACCCCAGTATCTTCTGTCACGCTGGGGTGTATATTCTGTCATGCTGGCAATCGGACGTATTCGTTAATCACTGAATGTTTAGCTTGATAGAGGCAACGGGCACCTGACCTGAAAGCTCATTAAAGTTCTTTCTAGGTGTCCTAAGCTACTAAGTTGTTCACGGGCTTTGGGAAACTCTGAATTAAAAATTAGATTTTCGGATGATACATCGAGTATTTTTCTTTCTTGCATTTCGTTTGTGATACATTGAGAGTGAAGCGCGTGGCAGAGTGACGTGACCTACAGGCATTACGCCACTCAAGTGTGGCAAAACGAACTCGAGGTCACGTCACTCTGCCACGCGCTTCACTCTCGATGTATCACGAACGAAATACAAAAGAAAAAAATAATCGATGTATCATCCGAAAATCTAGTTTTTAATTCATAGTTTCCTAAAGCCCGTGATTTGTTATCAGATCGTATGTATGTTGCGTTCCCATTAACCCGATTTAAAACCGGATAAGTTTAAAAACGGTATCAGGGCGAATCAGTTCCAATCCTGGTATATTTTTACCCACCTGAGAGTTAAGGTGCATTTTTATTGAACAAAATTCTAGCGAAAAGCAGGATAAATTCGAGCGAATTGATACCGGAGCATGCACAGATCAGACGAAGGAAAACCCGTTGTCTGAAAGTTTTCAACTTTCTATTTTTAGTTCATGCAGAAATTTTTTCGCTCAATATTTTTAATGCACCTTTAGTGGATAAAACGCCAAAAACGGGTAACTTTTACCCCAGTTGCAACAACAACAACAACAACAACAACAACATGTTTATTTTTTGCACCGAAATTAGAATTGTAACATTATGAGCGTTTTATGACGAACGAGTTTCAAGCTGAAGATAGCAATTCAAATTTTGTGATTCGGAGATATTAGTCGTGTGTAACTGAACCAGACGCTTCAGACATTTTCATTGTGTTGTGACAGATGGAATACAAACACCATATCTAGGTTTACTGAACTTTTCTAATCACTGAATTGCTTTCGGAAGCTTCCATTATTTTTGAGTGATGCAGTGAACACATCGGTCCATTAGTACGAAATGGCAATTAGTCTCAATGGCAATTTGTCTCATATCTTTAGTAACACCTTTGTGAAAAATAAGTTGCGGGTCCTTGAAAAGAGTCTGGACCTGCACGTCTTGAAGGTACCGGAGTAGCAATGCGCGACACTTTGTGCAACTGATTATTGATCAGTAACGGTATTTTGTAATAGCAACCTGGCCTGTTTACATCACCAGATCATGTGAAATATCAACTTTTAGCCAAAACTCTGGAGTGGGGAGGGGGCACGTGGGCATCACTGTCCCTCCTGCCCTTTCGAATATGGCCTAATTTTGCTATTTTCTTATTTTTTGTCCTTCAGTTCGCAGTTTTGCCCCCCTCCTAAAGCTGCACCTCGCCCGCGGCGTTCTTGATGTCTAGTACTGTTCTTTTAGAGCTCTGCTCCTACCGTCGCAGCTTCGGAAATAAATTCTCTCTCTTTCACAGAAGAGTCTTGCAGAAATCGAGGGATGCATCACTCTCTCAAAGAGCGCACGAGATTTCTACGAGAACGAAAGGATCTCTACAGGATTTCAAGGATTTCTCGGGAGACCAAAAGGATTTACGTCGGGGATGTAAGAGATTTTTAGGTTGTGATATGTCCCTCTGCCGAAATTGTTCTTTAAGATTAAAATTCTGAGTGGCCTGCAAGTTGCTTTCGTTGGCTAGTCTGTACTTTAGCGGACCAGCATTCAATATCGGCAAGTAATGTGGCATGGGGTAAGGGTTAGGGTCAGGGTTAGGTTTTGGAAAAGGGGCTTTTAGGGTAAGTTAGGGTTAGTTAGGGTAAGTTAGGTTTACTTGGGGTAAGTTAGGGTTAGTCAGGGTAAGCTAGGGTTTAGTTAGGGTTAGTAGGGTATTTGGTCACATACATTCCCAAGAGATATGACATAAAGCTGGTCCGCTAAGGTGCATTCCTCCCCTTTGTTTTTCGTAAGAATTTCTGCCCCTGAGTGCACATTGATGAAGTATTAAATTAAATTTTCTAGAAATTATTTGGTTAGAGTATATTTTGAAAACGTATGAATTACAAAGAAAACGCGATTTTCATTGAAGGTTTGACTGATGTCAATATTAGGGAAATAGCATGCGTTGCCCAGGGGGGACACTCAGCACATGCACATACGGGGAGGTAAGTCCGATATTTCTTGGTCAGAATATTGCCAAAAGTGATATTTGTGGGTCCATTAAACTGAAATTATGGGCATCATATTTGTTTGCATCAAATCTAGTTATGCTGATATTTCTGGGTTCTTTAGAGGCAATCCTGACCTCAATTTGCATTGTTTCAGGATATTTTAAGTTCATTTACGGGTGTCTAAATGTAAAATGAGCTGATATTTTTGGGTTGCAATGAAGCTGAACTGATATTTTTGGGTAGCCTGAAAATTTCTCGGACTGACCTGTGTGTATGTGCTGAGTGTCCCCCCTGGGATGCGTTGCACCCCGCATTTCAAGAGAAATTTGAGGAAATTACTCAATGACAAACTTGGTTTTTGCTTAAATAAGGAAGAAACGGTCATGATTATCAAAACTTCAAAGCCCTAAAACAGAACGTAGAAACGTCTTTTTCTGAGGATGTAAAGAAAACTTGAAGCCCCACGAAATCGTAGCTATGCTTTGCATATCTACTGTATCTTTTTTTTCTTTCAAAATTGTCTCTTAGACTGAATTTCAGGCATGCTTTAGAACTTATAAGTTGAACAACCCCTCTCCTTGCTTCCCCAGCCTCCCTTTCTCAAATTTGCGCTCTTTTTTAGACAAAGTTATAGTATGAAATTAACCTTAAACTATTTCAGTTTATTTATCATTATGCATGAAATATCTGATATCTTGTGCCAAAGAGACAGCGCATCTTTGATCTTTGCTCGAAGTTGTCAAGACCAAATATTTGGCTTGGAAACTGAGCATTGCAGCTCCAACAAAGAAAACACAGCGGACGGTCTATGAGACCATTTGTTTCTCAGCTGAAACACTCTAAAATCTAGATTTAACGCTATAAATTGAAAAGCAAAAAGATCAGTCTCTCACCACTGTTAGCAGCAAACGTCACCAAGGCCTTTAGAACCAGATACATAAAACTCAAGTTAAAGCACTGTGAAATCATGGACACCATTTTGACGCACTGTTCGTCTATGCCCTCTCCAGTCTGCTGTGGCCTATTGAAAAATCAATAATTATAAGTCACAGCGAAGCAGGACGTTCAGTATCAATACAAACATATTGATAAATCCAACAACATAAACTTTCGTTTGCAATAAGACTTCTTTTTAGTAATAAATAAGCCACTTAAACATATTTGTTCTTGCCACCATGTTTCCTGCATGAGTTTTAGTGATGTGTAATCTCCTGACCATTGGACTTGGGAGGTCTGTCTTAAAGTGAATCACCTGAAATAAATGGCGTGGTCTATAAATAGGACAAAGGAAAAGTATACACGCGCCATTGTTTCTTTGGATTTGTTTTGTTGTTGCACGCGTTGAGATAATCAAATACAGTAGGCTATTTATAGACCAATGAGATGTGATCTTTTATATCAGGTCATTTATTTTAACTTCTACTATACCCAACCGAGGGGCAAATCACTGTCTAGAAAACTCGTACACTTTCTGTGGAAATCCTTTTGTTTTCTCGAGAAATCTCTGAAATCCACCAAAAATCCTTCTGTTCTCATGGAAATCTCGTACGCTTTTTGAGGGAGTGATTCACCCCTCGTCCCCAATGACCAAGCAGAAAGCTATTTTAGCCAATAAAGCGTAAACCAAATAATGTTCAAGTCTCTATTAAGTGCAATATAAACATTTTGCACCATGTTTGTTGTGGATGATTCTAGTCCTAGAGACACCCAACAAACACCTCCATTCACTTGTCTGTTAATAGAACTTGGTGTGATATCGTACATGGTCATGTGACTTCTCGCCGATGTTGTTGTTGTCGTAGTTAACCCTATATTGGTTGGGCTATCTGAACTACCCTATTTTGGTTGGGGGGCAAAATAACCCTCCCTACCTAACTCTTGACTGATAATAGGTAGAGCAACCAGATTTGGTCTGCTAATAGCCCCGGGCATGTACTTTTCAAAAATATAAAAAGTAACCTAAAATTTGCCACATATATTGCTCACTTCAGCATTTTCCTTTGTGTGGTCCAGAAAAGTGGCAAAATCAGCCAAAATCAGGAAATATGAGATAAAATCAAATTTAGAGCACAATTTCCATCCAAGCATGAAAATTATGATAGAATACATCAAATAACACTACTTTGCAAAAGAAATTTGCAAAATATTGCGATTTTGCTACTTTTTTCGCGAGAATTGAGGTTTGAGAATTTGCGATTTTGGCAGGGTCAGTCCCGGAAAATTGCTTCGCTCCCCCTCATTCGTCAAAATATTGCAATGAAACTTTATGAGTACTTGCACAATAGGTAGTTGCTAAAAGTCAAAGAGTTTCGTTGTTGTAATTGTTAACCTCACGGAGTTATCAGAAAAAATCTACTAGGGGGGGGGCAAATTTCCCCCCCCAACCAAAATAGGGTTAAGAAAGATTTGTTGTTGTGTTATGTTACAGGTCTATATGGACTTGCCCAAGTCCCACTTTCTTTCCTCGGTCGATTACAGCAAAAGTTGCTGCTGCGGGGGCAGCGGTAATCGACTGAGGAAAGAAAGTGAGACTTGGGCAAGTCCAAGGTCTATATGAAATTGAATAGAATTGTTACTTGCTAAACGAAGGCCACTTGTTGTGGCTCACGTCTTTCTACAATACAAGAATGTAAGAGCTGAGTCATATAGATTCATATATGGTCCACAAAATATAGACAATGATTTTTGCCAACTCTAAAGTTTATCCCAAATGTCATACAGTGATCAATAGGAAACTATATGAATGAGTTGAACAATCACTGTTGTTGCTTGTTGCCTTGTCTTCGTTTCCTGCTAAGCCGCTATTACCGTTATCGGCAAGTGCCTGCTTGATGCAGATGCACCAACAAGCGATTGGGCCACTCAGACGAGCGAAATTTGAATATGACGCAACGGTTCTCTACTTTGAATGGTTCTCACCTGCAGATCATTGGTCCGCAATATAAACCGTGACTTCTGCCCACTGTAAAGTTGGTTCCAAATGATCTTCAATTCAACTGAGAACGCTCTTACGGGTCTACGAAATTAGATTATTGGTCCGCAAAATAGACCAGCACTTCTGCCCACTTTGGAGTTGATCCCAAATCGTCATACAACAGTCTTCAACTGAGAACGCTCTTACTCTTTAATCCAATATTTACTCTCCTCTCTTATTCATGATATGCCTCGCAATGTGCGAACTTTTGTTAAGCTGCACTTATTTTGAAACACATTGTCTGCAGATTTGAAATTTTCTGATAATAATATTGGATTCGTTGATGATGAAGAGTTTTCGCTGCAGCTGCTCTTTCTGGGGTATCCAACAACAAAAGGAGAAATATTTATTGGGTGGATTTTAAGTCAGTATGACGTCTCTTTAAGATGAAAATACTTTCCTAATCAATTGTAGTTGAGATTATTGAACTCAGCTATTAGTATGTTGAAGCTTAAATGATCGATTAACTCAAAAAAGGGCAACAACATAGGGAGAAAATCTGGTGGGGTAGAATTCATTAGGGGTAACCCGATGGGGAGCCAAGAAACTGTGGCATGACAACCAATTTTGGAACGATCCTCAGCAGGATTCATTTTTTGCTATCTTCAAAGTGTGATGAAGATATTTCTCGGCTACCTTTGCACGAAAATACCAGCTGGGGGGGAATAGGGGGGACAAGTCCCCCCACTTTTCTCCGAGGTCAGTCTTCCAATTCGTCTAAATCCGTTGAGAAAATATCTAAGGAGGGGTTAGATAGTTATCTCTGGAGTTTGATAGACAAATAAGGGTGTTTCCTGAGGGTAAAGGGTAAGGAAACAAAGCGTGCATGTGTATTTATTCGTTCTATTTTTAGACGGACGTATTTACCTCTGCCTATCACAGTCCTATCACCCTTAAGGAGATATTTCTAATTAGTGGAGATGCTACCCCTTTCTTCAAAAGTTAACAACTCAGAACTTTCTGCTCTTTGTATCTAAGTTAAATACTAGACATTTTGAACACGAACATTGCAAATCTCTATCGCTCTTTGCTGATTCAATACCTTAAATCAAACGTGAGAACATGCTTTTGGATACCGTAAATTTAATAGGACTTGTTTCTCGCCATATGCTTGTCTTTAAAAGTTGTTTTTCCCTAACATAGTCTCAGCTAAGATGTCATAGATCGTTTCTGCCTACTTCTGGTCCTTGGAGATGGAAATTTCGGTAGGTCTGACAACTATCTGGCAGTGGTAACATTCGCTAACTCACAAATTACAAAGTAATCTACGATTTCCTGATACCTGGCAAATCTCAAAACTTCTTGAAGCTCGTCACTCGAAAGGAGAAGCGAGTCCACAGCCCCCTTGAAGTTGAAAAGAGTCTTAATCTTCTTGGACTTGGCCCATGTAAACATAAAAATTTGCAATTTAGCACAGAAAGAAATTAAATATAGCACTCTATAAAACGATGAATAAAGAGCGTAGTCCACTAATAAGTATACATTATATAAAAGCTTGTGACCTGAAGAAGAAAACAAGAATACATTTAGACTTTCATAAAAAAATGCAAGTTTATTACTGAATGTGATTTAAAAAGAGATTTATCATCAACATCAATTTAAGATATACCAGCGCAGTTGCTAACCTTTGATCACCAGCGGTTTTTCAGACGCTTTGCAAAGTAGCTTCTTCGCAAATTCTTTGTTCTCGACTGTTCCTCTCTTTGTTTACAATGAATTTCAATTCAACTCAGCAGTAGGTATATGAGCTCACAGCAATTTTCAAGAATGTGCTCAATGCGAATAGCGGGAAGCAAATCCTTTTATGATGGGCCTAAAATGTGATGCGATGACCGAAAGGCCTTCTCGCCTATGTTTCCTGCTCTGTGTTAAGTTGTGCTACCGCTTCAAGTCTCCTATATCATCACCATCCGTCTATAATTGCTTTTTGCTAACACATTTACACAATGCTCGATACTGTCACCAACAACGAAGCGGAAACAGCATATTCAAAATTCCCGAAATGTAACAATCTCATCGTGTAACGGAACTTCGCTCTATATTTTTATACGAAACTGGTTGAAATACAATTTTCCTTCTCGCGTTCCTTTTGTGGCATTTCCTCTACCATTGATTTGAATCTGGGCCTGTCTGGATTTACAGCAAACTCCTCAAATATTATCACGTATCCAAGGCCTGGTACGCGTATATAAACTGACCACTTACTGATGTTCAACAGTGAACATGCATGGCATGCCTACACATAAAGAAGGTATCTATATTAAAAGCGAACAGTTTCAGGCTTAAAAGTTTCGGCAGAAACCATTGGCTCGCATTTGAAAATAAAAAACAATTTGAGACATTCCAGAAGGAAAATAGGATTGATTTTCCAATATCCCTAATTTTAAAGAGCAAACGTAACATCTCGTCTAAAAACTATGCAAACAGCGAAGCTGAACGCATTTGACTTTACAAGCGTTTACTCTATGGGGTGCACATTTCTCTTGTGTCTTGATCATTTTAGGCATTAATCTAAATGCCATACACCAACCAAAATTTGTCGGCAGTAAAAAAAATTCGGATTAATTCTGAAATTTTGTCAAAATATTTTAGGACAAAAACTCATCTCAAAGATGCTACAGTCAAAACTATTTCCTTGTTAACGCGGCAAAAACTTTAGAGAAATTTAAACTTCGAATCGAAGATAGCAAAAATATGGAATCTGGTAATTAGTGAGTGGTAACCATCATCCTTAGCGGCGTTTCAAGGCAAAGTTCACAGGATAGCACAGCACAATCCATTATTTGCTTCGAGGTTCAGAAGATAGCTATCGATTACCACTTTCATTAGTTCAAATTAGCCTAACAGTATTGGCTCCTGGTCCTATTGTTCTGCTAGACCTGTTATTTACAATGTCATTTAGATCTGGCCTAAAGGTTGAGAATTTAGATAATATAACCGTTTGTTTTCAATGGACGAAGATGATAGTTGACCAGAAAAATTTCTTTATGGTTATATTTTGAAATAGGTTGTGGTTGCTCATTTTCGAAGCTTAATTCTGTTCTCTGTGTTAGGGCCAGCCTAGAAATGATAAAATGAGACCACCAAACCGTCATGCTACCAGTTCTTGATGTTTCAATAATTGAATAATCTATGGTTTATTAAAAAGAATGCTTCCACTGTTTCAAAAAATCGTATACTTCAAGTCGAAGCAGTCAATAGACCCAATAGACAACTCGTCCCCAGAGTGAGTTCGTTGCTCTATCTCTACTCTGGGATTCTAGTCGCTTTTCAGCAATTTGATTGGCAATTCGAAAACAATATCAAACATAAATTATTTCTCGAAAACTTCATAATTATTCAAATAAAAGCAACATTTTTAGTCACCAAGCAACAATCATTACAGTGTTACTGTATTGCTTGGAATCGAGGTCGCATAATTAGCGTTACCTAGCCAACTTCAAATCCATAATGGCTGCTAATCCGCCCTTATTTTGGGCGAATTTGTGCAATGTGTACCAGGGTGTTCACTCGGCTTCGTGATTAGCGTATGACGTAAGAGCACCCTGGGAACGAGGTTGCCCAATAGACCTTTTAGCTATTCTTCAAAATGTTCTGGATCGAGCAACAGTTTTATGCATTTTGATTCGTTCGATTGATCAGCGGGAGAGCTCTTATCTATCGTAATTGGCGTACATTTGAAAATTCAACAATTTCCAACAAAATATATACAAAAGTCGCTCGATCCAGATTCTTTTGGAAAATAGGTGAAATGTCTATCGGAGAAATTCCCAATCCCTCACTGAGCCCGACTGATTAATTTCTCAGATTTTAATATCCTTGATGCGTCACTTTTATTCTGACATAAATAATTCTCTGAAAATCATTTGCCTCAATCTTTCAAAATGTTGAAGAATATGCACTTTCAAGCTTGATACAGACTTAAACAAAATTATTCTTATTTGTGCTTACAGTTGATCACAGAACCTACATTTATACAATTTTATAGTGTAATTAGACATCATTCCTTCATCAAGAATTTACAAGAAGTCCTAAAAATATGTTATGTATCATTAAAGTTATATGTTCGCTAAACCAGGCTTGGTCTTTGTTAAACTCTTTTTACCCCCAATGATTTCTGTTATTATTCACACTCTCCACACTCTGATGCCTGGTGAAAAGATTATGGTTTTTGTACAGTTAATTTTTGTCTTATGTTACAGTTCAACATTTGTTGGCAACGTGCATGACAAAATACTCCAAAAATAGCGTACGAGAATTTGTCAAAGATTTTTGAGATTTTTTCTGAGGTTTTCAAAGATTTTTTTAAGATTTCTAAGTCCTTTTGAGATTTTGAGAATTTTTTAGATTTCAAAATTTATCGGGATGTTCAAAGATTTTGGAGATTTTGCAAGATCTTGCAAGATTTTTCAAGATTTTGCAAGATTTGCGAGGATTTAAACAATTTTTGAGATTTTCAAAGAATTGTCGACATTTTTTTTTGAAAATTTCTAACATTTGTTGGGGGAGATTTCTGGGATTTTTGAGATTTTCGAAGATTCTTAGGATTTTCTTTGGGATTTCTACGATTTTATGAAGATCTTTGAGATTTTCAAGATTTTTCGAGATTTTGGGATTTGTGAAGATTTTCTAGGATTTTTTGCGAAAGTGTACTAGATTTTTGGAGTGATTTGCCCCTCGTGCATGCGACATTGTTCCCCACAAACATTGAACCATGTGTATGTGTTTGTCCTACATGTAGACCATTCCAAACTATTACCGGATGGGTCAAAAAAATGTGTAGACTTTTGAAAGCATGTAGCTCTGAAATAATTTTTCAAATTTCTATAAACTGATAATACCTGTGTAGCTAATATATCAATATCGGTTATGTCGTTCTCTTACAAGCGATTTTATAAAAATGCTTCATTTCAAACTACTTCAAAACTGGCCTAAAATCCTTGATACAAATTTGCTAGCACTGTAGCCTCACGAGAATAGAAAATAAACAAAAGAGGGTATATAACAGTCCCAAGTGTATGCGATTGTACAGTATTCTCTTTACATACCTAGTAAATGTTTGAGCAATAAGATAGACGAATAGAGTTTAATTATGGTAGCTGTGGGATTAAATTGCTAGCAAATTTGATGAAGGATTTTAGGCCTGTTTTGAAGGATTTTGAGATGAGCATTTTTATAAAATCACTTGTAATTTGATAACAATACAACCGATCTTGACAAACTAAATTTTCTAATCTAAGTTGGCATGTTAACTACACAGATATCATCATTTTTAGGAATCTGATGAAAGGTTTGAGAGCTACAGGCTTTCAAATTTCTAAACATTTTACCTACTCACCGGGTAATATCTGTGCCTACTGGCTTTAAGACGATTCCTTAATTAGCGATAATGCGCAAAAAGTTCATGAGTGATAGCTAGTGAAACATAAGTATGGCAAAAATAGTGCTCAAATTCGTATTTGGAAGTAGAAATCTGTCCTCCATCTGTCTTCCCTCGTGCATCATTACTCTTTATCGCTCTTCGTCGCTCTTTATCGTTCATTTAATCACTCAGTCGCTTTTCGTCGTTTTTATCGCTCTTGCTTCTTAGCATTGAACCATGCGAAGGCAAGCTTTTTCACCTTAGCTTCTATATGACCTTCAGACCAAATAGTTCCATATTAATTTGTCATTTTTTTGGTCAATGAGGGATTATCTTAAAACTTTAATATAATGCTGAACATTCCTAAATCATTAGAAATTAATAAAGTATGGATTAAGTGTCCAATCATTAGGATTACAAGACGAGGCACCCAGTCCATATTTTAAGCTTTGTGGTCATCTGGTCGGTCATCTCTAAAGAACAAGAATCAACATATTCCTTACTATTCTATCGAGATCCAATGTCGGTATAACGTCCAATGGCTGAGGCTGTCCAACCTCGTTCCCATGAATAAGTCGGAATTTTAGCCTCGCTTCAGCTCTGAAATAAAACCGTAGTTTTATTCTGTGCCCATAGTCGACCAGGAAACAGTGTCCAGGATAACAATAGGTTCAATGCCGTTGCCTCTGAATTGACTTGGCCGCCTTCATGATTCCGTAATTGAACGAACGATTCTGTAATTGAACCAAGCTAGACCAGGCTTGTAATCGGGCTGATATGTGTAATATAGCATGCAAATGGACGATTGTGCTAAAGATATATGGCATCAAGGAATTTTCACCATGATCTTTTGCGTCTCTTGGTAAATCAACCAATCAAATCAATCGAAATTCTTTGAGAAGTGAATATTCATGGTAACAAATTCCCTGACACCGCGCCATGTCACCAAACTTGGCAACGAAGCTCGGCCGACGCCCGCTTACCGATGCAAAGACTGGTGTTTGCCGTAAACGAGAAACCGTAGACCGTTTAGCACCTCCCCCCCATAGAATCAGAGCTCAAATAAATTTTGTGTATGTCTTGTTCTATGGATTCATTTTTTGGTCCCATTCAATTGAGCAGCTAAGGATTTCTTCATCATGCGCAGATTTACACTTTTTCGCGGCATTTTTTAACCTATTCGTATGTCGCTGTACTACCTGTGTCGGTCATTTCTATGTAGAAATCAAAAGAAATGATTTATTCCTTCTTCATCCAGTTGACATCGAATTATGATAGATTTAGGCCCAACATTTGACATTTGCATGAGAGACGTCGTGGAGGGCTTGTGACAGGTTTAGTAGAAGCTGGGTCGAGTCTCTCTGCATCTCAGAATGATTTCAGACACGCAAATCCCTACAATTTCCGGATATCTGACTCAGTAGATATGATTTATAGGGGCAGCTTCGTTCATTTTAGAGCTGTTGGCTGCTACCAGGCACGTCTGGAGTGGAGATACGGTAAACGTCTGGAGGTCTCAAAAAGAGGGCCTTTTGTAAAACAATTGGTAAAATTTGTACCCAAAACAAGGCTCTTCACCTCTAGCGTTGAAAGTTGCAGATAAAGGCCGTTTTTGCATCGATTTTTGTCACGGAAACCTGTCGCTTCTGGAAATTTAGTAGAAACATATCTAATAAGTCACTGTCAGGTTACATTTTTCAATCCATCCGACAAACATAGTACCATTAAAAAGACAGCACTTGCCCATCCCTGATAATGTAACTGGTGATCAGATAAATGAGAAATGCCATGAAGGATATCCGAACTCCTTAAAAAAGAGAGTCTCTCGCTCCTTGATAGATTAAGAGCGACAGCTTCTCTATACCTCCCAAAAGCATTACTTACTAGCGGCAATATCCTGCAGTCTAGGCATATGCGAGCTGCAAGTTGAAGGAATCACTTGGATTTGAGACCTTCTGGGAAGCTGCGAAGGAGAATATTTACGTATCCTTTGCAAAGACACCTTGTCAAAAATTGAGTCAAATAGTCTTTCTGTAGCAGCACACCTTTCCCGCATTCAGAACCATCCTGACGCAGCAGGAAAGGCGTCAATCCACGTGTGCTTATTATTAGCAGATATTTGAAAGCAGTGGCAAGCCGACAAGTCAGCTTGACTCCAATTTAATGAGATTAATCAATAAAAATATAATCAAATCATGAAACATGTAAATATACAGATGTAAACATCTCCATCACAACATTCTCAATTTGAACATGTCTATGATTGAAATTGAACAACAATCTTCAACAAAAATTAACACCAAATAAATCGGCGGAGCTTATGAATAGGAGGCTGCGGTCCCCGCAACAGTACGGAAATGTGGAAACTTGATTTTTTAAAGGAATGTATTGTGCTTTGAGAACAAAATCTGTTGCCTTTACTGTAGTATAGGCCTAGTATAGACCCTTTAGCTATTCTACAAAGGAGTCTGGATTAAGATGAGAGTTCTTACATTTTGCAGAAATCTGACAAATTTTGGACAGTATGAGTACAGCTCCTCTATTGGAATATTCATTTCACTAGGACTTTGTTCATAGCCAAGCCCCTGCGTTTTTGGATATGAAGATCCTTCTTAGACTTATGACAAGAGCCCTTTGCTTCGCTGTACGACTACAACAACAACCACCCACCAGTTGGAGCGAATAGGAAAATTCAATTCAATAAAGTTTGGAGCCAAAATAATTTATCAGGTCATACGTCTGGATCCTGCTATGTATATGATATGTTTCAAAGTTAATTATCCATCACGTTTGGAAGAAAAAGCTTATTTAGATAACAGTAACAGCTCCTAGGCATTGTTTACTTGCATTAGGTCTCTGCATAATTCCATCCCCTTAAATATCGGGTGAATAAAAAAAAAAACGTGCACCTTTTGGAAACGTGTAGAAATTTATTCTACAATCTGAGTTCCAAGATTCTTGCTTTAACCTATTGATGAAAGTCTATCTTAAATTTAGAGACCAAATTACGGTATCTATGCCAACATTTAGTTGTCGAAAGACAACATTCCCTTCAAATACTGCTTGATATATTCTAGATTTTACTGAAATAATGGTAGAAAATAACAAACAAACAACTCCAATCTTGATGTGTTTAAAAGAAGAGCAAAAACCAACGACTTTTGGCTACCTTCTTTCGATGATACTTGCATACGCAATCATAATTGTGTCTTTGTTTACCTTTATCTAGGCTTGTGTCTCTCCTTTATTCAGGTCATCGACAGACACTTCAGACAGACAGCTGCTACTTTCTTCAACATCAGAATTCGCTCAGCTCGTACATCAAGCAAAGCAAATCACAAAAACACCTGATGATATAGTGTAATTAAAAGTTACTATATACCATGATATCTGACGTGTGAAGCTCTCTCTCGAATCTCTTCAACCAGCCTGCTAATCACCATCTTCACAAATCAAAAACAGAGAATCTGCAACCTGTTTTGGTTTTCATGACAGCCAGGCCAAAAAGTCGAGAAGAGAGCTAATTCAAACCAACCACCATTGATTTTAATTCGAACGATCATCTGCTTCAGTACTTAAAAACCACGTGCAAAACCACAATCTTAACAAATCGCCGAACAAATTCGCATTCTCTATGATGGAGCTTAGTTTTCAATTAGTTTGTCTCTTATCATGAACTTTTATCTGCAGATATAAGTCGTGTTAAGATGTTTGAATAATTATAAAAAATTATGTCACCCTTCACCTTGAAAGCCTTGTGGTCCTGCAGGTTTTTTTAATAAGAAACTTGGATCAGCCCATAGAGACCATAGAGACCTTTCTTAATTTCGCATGAAAATTTCCAGAATTTCCATTTTGTAGAAATAAAACGTTTCTTAATATTATCCTATTTTTTCTGCCCAAGAACAATGATGCAGTTTCTATCACTGCTACAGATATGTTTCTAGATATATAAAACAACAGTTCACAAGGAATAAGCTCTATTAGGTTCAAAACATAAAATTGCTGTAAATATTTCTCAAGAATGAAGGTTCGACGACAAATTTGCCATAATATCATCGAATTTAACCTTCAAAAGTTTCTTATGAAAAGTTGTAGCTTAAGAGTTAACTAGCTTTCTACTCAATCTAAAAGTTTTCCTAATCTAGATTCTCGTTAGATATAAGTCTTGTTAAGATCTTTTAAAAATTACAAAAAACACATCATCCCCTCCCCCCCCCCCACCTTATAAGATTCTCGGTTCTAGCCTCAAAATAAATAACCCTTCGACTTCGACTTCATCTAATATTTTTCCTTAACTCGATTCTTGCTGAGATATCATCAGTCTGGTCTTGTCTTGTTAAGATACTTGAAAACTTCATAAAAAATATTCTCTCACCTTTCAGGATTTGTGGTCCTATCTTCAGAGCAAACTACCCTTTGATTTCATGAAAACTGTTTCTTCTAAACTTGATTCTTTTCGCAGTATACCTGCTAGTAGAAATTAGACAGTCGTATCCACAAAGAAATCGGAGAGCTTGATCTTCGTAAAGCCCTGCTGAAACTGCCGGACCCCTATAATGAGTTGTCAATCTCCAAGGTTTTATCTGTGACCTTATCAACATGGCAGGGGACTCTATTGTCACCTTTGAAAATAAATAACACGTTCTTGACAATGTATCTGTAAAATGTTCTAGCAACTCTGAATTAAACAGCCAGATTCGTTATCTGCTTAACTTCAAATATTCATGTGCGTCAAATAAAACCAAGCAAAGATATAAATCACATGGAGTCACCAACAAATTAATTGGCTGCTTATGTGTTAAGCTTGATGCATTTATTTGATTGACAGTGGCAACGTGGCAGATGGTTGGTACAAAAAGAATGAAAAGATTCAGACGGTAATGTTTCTTTAGAAAAGTATCAGCAGAAATGTTTCTGGCTGGAATTTCGGTGAAGTGATAATTCTGTGGAAAATACTCAGACAAAATTTCACAGGAGAGATTTTCCAAAGGCTATAATTTACTTAACTTCAAAGAGCAGACGTTAAAACTTCACGAAAGAATTTTATGACTTATGACTTATGACTTATGACTTATGACTTATGACTTATGACTTATGACAAAACAAGACAAGACAAGACAACTTGACTTGACTTGACTTGGCTTAATTGCATAATCCAGATTGGATCCATTCCACAATTCTTATCCACACAACATTTCCATTGATATCTGTCCTTAAAGTACTCAGGGTATTTTTCCGCAGTCAGCATTGGAAGACATGACAATTATGACAATAACCATTTTTAGATAAACGTTTTGCTCCTTCCATTAAAAAAATCAATCGGGGCGCAAACTGCTTGTACGTAATAGTAGCTGTTTCGTTTATATCAACCTTTAGGCCAGTTTTGTTCCTTAATCAAGTTTGCCGCAGATGCATCATAGCTGCTGTTGGTGACAATTCGTGCAACTCAATCCCGGGGGTAACTTCAATAGGGAGATGACGGGGGTGTGCCATTTTGACATGGGAAATCACACCCTAATATTTATAGATTTTCCAAAAACCATACCCCAACATTTAAAGGATATGCAAAATGCATACCCTAAAATTTAATTGTATGGGTCAAAATTCCCAAAAGTTTACCCCAAAGGATTATTTTTGAACTTGATTGAAAGTTTACCCTAAAATTTATGATCATACAAAAAATGATACCCCAAAATTTATGGTTTCTTATGATCTTACCAAAAATGACACCCTAAAATTTATTTTCTGCCTGAGAAAAGGCACCCCAAAAAGGGCACATCCCGTACCAGTATATATGGAAGTGACCCCCCTGGGAACTCAATTTTGCAAGTTTTGCAAAGTTATCTAATTATCTAGCGGTAAGGAAATGAGAATCTTGAATATCAGTCAAAACCATTGTCTGTGGAGGCATTGCCTACGCGTTTCTCAGTGAGTCTCAGTGGGACTGGCTGCTGATTGCATGACGGGATTCCGGATTTGCACGCTTAAGCGCAGTACTGATACTAATGATGCCAATTATCATACTTTAAAAATCATCTTGATAGCAAGCTGCAGTTTCTATCTTAAAAATGTACGAGATAACATTATGAATGGCAAAGATAGAAGCCAGAAGCCGATTGAGATGTATTTTCAATCCAATGTTTTTTCATACTAGTATTTCTTCGTCCAATACAAGAAATGCAAATGCAAGCTGTAAACCATGGCCAAACGAGCAAACGTTTTTAGCCAAACATTTGAGATTTGCTTGCCAAGCAAAATTTTCCAGTAAAGCCACGTTGCAAGATATTGCTGGACAAGAAGAACGAAGAAGAATTTGCTGGGCTGTCGGCAATGTTCTTGAAAAGGGTTTAAAAGCGTTTCTGCTTGTAACAAGCAAAGAATGCTAGGAAGGTTTTGCTTTAATGTCATATTTGAGAAAGGTGTAGTAATTTTTACATGAAAACTAGGAAAACTTTGGGTTCTCTTGCCAACAGCAACTGGTTTATAATTTTTAGGGTTATAAACAACGCGAGAAGTTCGAAAAATTTGGTTATCTCGACTTGATAAATTGAGGAACGTTTAACTAACGAACTTAGCATCCGGAGGAAGATTGGACCATTTTCTTGACCCTGGAATGCTTGTCAGACAATGTTATGCGTTTTGGCCAAACGTACAAACATTTTGCGTGGCAGTCAAATCTCAAATGTTGGCTCTTTTGGCCAGGGCATTAATTGAATTTCTTCTCGAATGCTGCCCAATACGTGAAATGGATGCTTGAGCCCTGGCCAGACAGAGCAAATATTGTTTACCAAACATTTGAGATTGGCTTACCAGGCAAAATATTTATCCGTTTGGCCACGTCGCAGAGCATTTCTTGACAAACATATTTTGCTTGTGACAAGAATGAAATGTTTTAACCTTTTTCAAAAAAACATTGCCCAACAAATTCTGTTTAATGTTGCCTGTCGAGCAATGATTTGAAACGTGGCAGAACAGGAAATAATGCTTGGCAAGCAAACAAGGGTAGACTTTGGAAGAACAAGAGAAATCGACAATAGTGCTAAAAATGGCGGAAGGGAGCTTTCTCCCATGATCCTTCGTATCACTTGGGATTTCGATTGATATGATTGGTTGATCCTTATTCGAATGCAAAGGATCATGGTAAAAAGCTCCCTTCCACCATCTTTGGCGTTATTGCCTATTGCTTTTGATTGACACGCCATTTCAAAGAGATTAGAGATCGCAGACAAAAGAAATTCTCTCAAGCAACAAATTAAGCAACCGAAGCCGCATTAGATGCCTCGATACCAGTATAGCTGACTGTCTCGTTATGCACGCGCAAACGCATTCATTTTCAAGAGAAGGTATGTCGTTGCAAGAGAAGCTCCCATATTCCAGGAGGGCCCTTCTGATGAAAGGTCAAACTACAGCCGGGAGGGGGGGGGGGGGTACTTCACTATAAGTTCATATAGGGGGGTGCGTCAGAAGGATTTCTGTTATGACCCAATCCCAGAATATGGTTGTGATATCGATACCCAATCCCAGAATATGGTTGTGATATTGATACCCAATCCCAGAATATGGTTGTGATATTGATACCCAATCCCAGAATTTTTAAAAAGTAACAAAATCAATTCAACGTGAAAGGAGCATTTAATTTTAACGCTGTAAGAAAGGATTTCCTTTGCTCTCAGTCATGTTTGCAAGCAGAAAAGTATGATAAGTTCGCAAGGCAAGTGCTAAGTGGACTCCGGTGGACTCAAGCCACATTGTTCGCAAAAGGCAAGCAATGTCAGTCCCATCCCAGTCCCATGTGGGCAGAGCCATTGGAACGAGGTTTCTGAACACGTGTTTTCGATACAAAAACAACTGAACTACGTTTTCACCTAAAACTGAGCACGTGTTGCTCTCAAAAAGTCCCATGCATTCAACACCCATCACCAGAATTTTTAGTCAAACAGTACAACCCAATCCCAGAAAACTTCCAATGAAAGTATACTCCAATCCCAGAAATTTTCTAATGAAAGTATACCCCAATCCCAGTATTTTCAGGCCAAAAACTACCCCAAAACTGGCGCACATCCCCGTCTGACCCGCTGATGAAGTACCCCCTCGGGACTACAGCCCTCTACTGTCCTGCCAGCTGTTTCTAGATTCTGTGAAAAACTTGTGTATGACCAATTATATCGTTATCTGGACGAAAACAAGCTCATATGCTTGCAACAGTCTGGCTTTCACTCCTTACGCTCTGTTGTCACATGCCTTCTAAAATGCACGAATGACTGGTAGCTTTGATAGCTCTGTGCTGTTTCGTTTTTCTTATGCCTTAAGGAATTATTGTGGTTGTTGTAGCGTTGTTTGGAAGTATTCTCTGTTAAACCGATGTATAATTTGGGGCTTCTTTCGTCGGTGGACGTGATTTTGGCGTTGTAGATGAAGTTTTTCGCTTGGCAATTTCCCTCCAAGGGGCAAAGATCTTTTTATCGGCAGTTGCAACCTTGTTTTGGTTTTTGTAATTCTTTTCCTATTATCTGCTTGTTATGAGCTTTGATAATACATGCTATGTTTTCCATGCAACCGTAGCTTACTTTGACACAACCTATTGTAAAATAATAATTATAATACAGGGTGTCCCAAAAAAATTGTGCCCCGTTTACCTAAAGATTGTGACGAAATGGAAAAAGATTCTTGCTAAATTGTTGGATGATCTTGCTCTTCAGATGTTAAATTAAAGTTTGCTACCATCCCCGTAAAAATCTATGGAAAAATGATGGAGCTATGATCTTCAGAAGATCAAATTTGTCTGATGACTGAAACCAGCGGTCGGCCATTTTGTCTTACTATTTTGCAGCGATAAACAGCTTCATGGATGAACTGAAACAGCCGCCAATTTCATAGCTCTCGTAAAAATTTCAATGAACTCCTTGATGATTATTTGGACTTTTGCGAGAGCTATGGCATTAATGAAGCTGTTTATCGCTGCAAAATAGTAAGACAAAATGGCCGACCGCTGGTTTCAGTCATCAGACAAATTTGGTCTTCTGAGGATCATAGCTCCATCATTTTTCAACGGATTTTTACGGGGATGATAGCAAATTTTATTTGAACATCTGAAGAGCAACATCATCCACAGGTTTGGCGAGGATCTTTTTCCGTTTCTTCACAATCTGCAGGCAAATGGGGCACAATTTTTTTGGGACACCCTGTATATATGAAATATGACGTTATATCGACAGAAGAAGGCTAGTTCTTAACATCGGCCACTGTGATTGTATTTATCTAATTCAGAAGCTGAGATAAATTTTCGTACATTTTGGGTTTTAAAGAAAACTCTTGGTGCTCAGGATAAACAGGATAGAATAAAAAACGTTAGAATTTGAAAATTGGGAACATAGAATTCAAAAAATCGCTGAGAAGATAAATTTCTGTCAATGTTGTGAAATTCAATGGGAATTCGTAATTTATACAAGTTAGAATGACCTGAACGACCTGAAACGAGCTAAAACCACCTGAAACTACCTGAAACCACCTGAAAAGAGCTGAAACGAGCTGTTAAAATCGGGATCGAGGCCGAAACCACCTGAAATGACCTGATTATCCTAGCAACGAGTTGTAACCGTCAGGGGAGTCCAATTGTTCTCTACGCATTGTCGCATTCTCTTTCAGAAACAAAAGGTACACATGTTAGTATCTAAAAGCATCTATTCAAAATGCTGTTAGATCTGACAACTTTGAACAAAGGGTAGCCCCAACGATTTATGTGCTCTATATGGTAATGTGATAATCATCAACCAAGGGATATAATGACCAATAAGCGCTTAGTTATAGAAAAATTGACCAATCATAAGAATTTTGAAACTGATTCTAAAATTTCCAGCGCCCTCATTGGATACGCCTTTACTGTGTACTGAACTCGAATAATTGCAAAGAACAGAGAGCGAACATTTTGAAGCGTGCCAGAAGTTGGACAGACATCGGCAGTGTCTTTTAAGTAAGTAGAGTGCATCTTTCTGTTGGATATTTCACATTCTAAAGTTACTGTGACGGATCTTCGGTCGAGTAGACCTTTGAAAGATATGTAAATCTTAGGGTGTGTTTGATTGATAATTCCAAACCTACCAGATTCTGAAAACAGTAGACTTCGCAGAGACGGAAATATATTTCCCAATCAAACAAAAAAACGATAGATTTTGGATTCACCACTAGGGTTTGCTAATGAAGTCGAGAATCTCTCCAAAGTCTGCCAAACCTTCTGCCTTTTGGAGCAGAAGGTTCAGAAGGCCTTCCTAACCTACCGAACGTACCGTTTTGAGAATTTCGGAGTCAATCAAACACAAATTCCGAGTCTACCAAGTCTACCGTTTTCGGAATTGGTACCAATCAAACACACCCTTATTGTGGGGTTTGCGTACTTTAAATGAATACACTAACATATGTACATCTTACAAGACTTTACATTTCTCTGACGAAACTTTATTAGAAGGCCTTAGAAAAGTTCTCCCGAATCAAAAGTCGAAGGGAAATAGCTGCGAATACAAAAAAAAATTGTCAATACTAATAATAAAAATGTTAAAACTTGTGTGCGCCCGTACGTTAGTTGAACCAAATACAGGAAAGTCAAAGAAATTTGTACCCTGGGTGCCAGAGTCTCTTATTATTTTTTTCCAAGTAACTGTTTGACCGGCATCCGGTCACCAATTTCAAAAATCTATTTGACCGGCCGTCGATCACGCATGCGTATTTCCTGTGTATGTCTGTTCACTTGTGACTTCGCTCATAGCTCTAACACTCCGTCGACTCCGTCAACTCATTCAAATATTATTTCTTCGATAGTTTCAATTCTTTGAAGTTATTTTGCAACCTCAATCGACACATTATCGGGAGTTTCAATCAGTTTTCAATTTTTACGTAACAAAATACATCTTCAGTTTGGGCCGTTAGGCCTGGCAATTTTGCTTCAACTGAGTGATTTTAAGTCGAAGTGTTCACGGATGGATGCGAGGGGCGTTTGAACTTTAAAATAACAAGCAAAGGTGTAACATTCTTAGCAACTTTGTTCGGGCTTTGTTCTTTTTGTCATTTAGAGTGTGTTTGTGAGTTTGTCTCCTACAGATCTATCGATTGGGATTGGCTTCTTGTGAATAAAATATGCGTCAAAACGTTGATACTAAAACACACATATATGCATGCGTGATTGACTGCCGGTCAATCAGTTTTTAAAAATTGGTGACCGGCTGCCGGTCAAATAGTCACTTCGTTTTTTTTTTAATTTATATTTTTTTATAGTAAGACTCTGGCACCCTCTGGGTAAGAAAAATTTGGGGATCGTTAACAAAGACATCTGTAAAAAATACTTCGCGCGATCAAATGCAAACCATTCTTTAATGTCAACGAAGGTTGTGCAAGCATGACTTTCTTTCAATTCTCTTAAAATTTCTCTGTTGTGATGTTGTGATGAAATTTTTAAATTTCAGGGAATGGTCTGCATTGAATTGAATGAATGAATTGGATAGAATTTGTGTAATCATACGCAAAGATTCATGCCCAGACCTTCAGCTTTATTGTGTAGTATTCTAAATATGTCAACACTCTGAGAACAAGGAGAAACCAAAGAAACCAAAACAAAGCCAAAACATTCGAAGTTTTGCTGCTAAGAAGGCGAAGAAACTACCACTAACTACTTAGAGTACTATTGTAAGTATTGAAGAATGTTTTGAAGGGGTTTTGGGTGGTTTTGTAACAGGAAAAGGGCACAGGATTATATCGTAGGGAGAACGGGAGCATTCATCACAGACTGTTTGGGCCTAAATTATAGGCTTTAAAAAATTAATTGGTTGGTAGCACAGGTACAATAAAGGAAGAGAAATATTCAGAAAGTATTACTTCAATCTAAGATAGAACATCTGTCGTGTTTATTTTATCATTTCATAAAGCATTGCCTGCAGTATTCCATTATTCACGCTAACGTGCTAAGTTTGGTATTGTTACTGTATCTCGCTTCCTTTGTTTCGCACCTGTGCTGTGTTTGCTAGCGAATTTTTTTTTGAAGCCTTCATTTAGGCCCAAACAAACGGATAACTTTTGATGTATCAGTTAAACAGTGATGAAATACTGTGAAATAGCATGCAGTATGTCACTAAGTCGTTTTAAGTCCAAGTTGTATTTTATTGCCGGTTTATATGCAAAACATAGATAGTCAAATTGGTTGACAAGGTTTCATCGTACCATCGTATAACGTACCATCTTATAGGATCTCTAGAACACCGAAACCAAGAAAAGGCCCTGCTTATATCATATTTCAGTTATAACATACCCAATCAGCCAATCCCTTGAAGTACGTTATAATGAGATTATACTGTACAAAACAAAATATATAATATATAAAAATTGAACCTGTTAAAGGTTTATAGCCTCCACACAGAATTATTGATATAATATGATAGATATGAAGGTTTCATTGTCAAATTTTTGCAAGGGTTGCTATAAGAGAAGCCAAGGCTAGTGGTTTAAAATTTCAACCAAATACAATATTAAATTTAATTGTTCATCCATATAGAGTCATAGGTCTTTTCATCGCAATGATATAAAAACCCAATGTTGCATTGCAAAAATAATCAGAGCTTGCATATAGTGTTTTAGCGTATGTAGCCATAAATATAACTTCCATAATGTTTTGTTACACTATCAGCATACCAAAACATCTCTGTGATTTGTTGTTATCAAGCTGAGCACCACATAGATAAAGACATTAGAGAGAGACAATAGATGATTGCGCTAAAGATGGTGTCAGGGAATTTTGTACCATGATCCCTTGCGTTCCATGATAAATCGACCAATCAAATCAATCAAAATTCTTTAAGACACAAAGGATGATGGTAAAAAAATCCCTGACACCATCTTTAGTTGAATCATTCTCCATGTTCTGGCACTTCACAGCACGATCAATAGAAGTTTTTGAATTAATATCGGTTTTGCCTAGTATTGTCAGGCTCATTGTCACTTTGAGCCTTACAATATTAGGCAAAACCGCTATTAATGCAAAAATTTCTATTGATCATGCTGTGAAGTGCCAGAATATGGAGAATCCAATAGCACTATAACGCCTACAGATAACAAATAACATCATAAAGTGGCAAATGTTGTTAATAAGTTCAAGGGTCCATTTTCCTAGTTTGCGAAGAAAGGCTATGACATTTTGCTTTTCTTAAACCTACACAGCAAACTAAAGACATTTAATTCTACGATATCCAACAACGAAATGCACACATCAAACAACACACCTCTTCCTCATATCAGATGGTGTGATGATGTCATTTTGCACAGTTTCTGCTCTGTCAAAATTTTATGAAATGAAGTAAGAATTTTGAAAAGAAATTTGATATTTTGAAATGTTTTCAAATTTCCTTTCGTTGCATAAGTTTGCAAAGGTTTTTCCTTGACTTTTCTTTCGTTGTAAGTTCAACAACCCCACTGTTCCATTCAGAGCATTAAATTTGAAGCAAAAAATTTTTCAGAGAGAATGAATATTTCTGAAAGTGAATATGCCAAAATGAAAATTTTAAAGATATTTGTACATTTGATGTGTGCTCCAGCTAAACATTGTCTGTATCTGCAGCTTTCTCCTTCCGCTAAAGTGAACTTAGCTCTCGTGATTTTTAAATTTTTTGCTTGGTGTCACAATATGCACGCCCTTTCACGGTATACATGGAATGTACAGACTTAACAATTTCACTAAGTCGAATCATACTGCTATTAAATACACATATTGTCTATAAGAAACAAATAATTTGGCCCAGAATATACTAAAAGTTTCTTTTAAAATGTGAGATTTTGGGTGTTCAAAGTTTCTTTGGAGTTTCTTAGAAGTTTCACAACATTTTTGCTGTTTACTTCCTTTGCTAATATTTCACAAGGAGGTTTTATAAAGCCGTGGCACTGTCTACACATAAAAGTACCTTCCAGGTCATGCAGTACAAGAAATAAATCAAAATAGAGAGAAACTGTATGCACTGGATTTCAATGACTAAAACTTTTCTTGAAAATTTATTTTTTATTTTTTTCCAGTACTGAACTTTCTCATTTTTTAGCGACCTGAAAGTTGAGTTTCTTATAAATATGGGTAAATAATATGACAGTCAATTTCTTTGCAGCTGCAGTAGTTCCCACATGTTCCCATGTACAGTTTAGAAGAAAACTCACAAAAAAGACCTTTTTGCTGCTACCAGCTGTCTGAACTTTCAACTGACGCATGTTGCAACTGACTGAAGAGATGGCTTTTCATTCAACTCATTATCAAAGAGTCCAGTCATCTGAAGAAGATTTGTTAGAAGAAGATCTTCCACCAACTGTTGTATCCCCTAGATCACACGATGAAAGAGGTTAGTTATTCTACTAAATTGTCATTTTCAACATACAGTACAGACCATGTGTATATTAACGTCAAAGAATTCTGGAGGATTTCTTCTCCAAATGCAGATAAGAATTCTTGAGGGGTATGAAAGTTTCCAAGAATTGAACAGGAGTTCTCAAGAATTTCCTGAGAATTCCATGGCAAAAAGCATTGTTAATCCACCTAAGTCCTGTACTTTTTCTAATTTTATCAATATATAGGATTTCTTTGAAACCTCTCAATGAAATTTTCATATTCTGGTGGCACAAAATTAGAAAATATATTTTGATAATGAAACCATATCATATCCAAAGCTATTTCCTCAGACATTGTTCACAGTTTGAAATGTCTAAATAATGAACATATTAAAGATGAAATATAGATTTATGCCGGGTGAGCTTAAAAGAAGTATCCACTTCCAAAAGGCCACAATAATTTGGTCTTACTTTTATCAATTCAAAAACTCATCATTTCAAAACGTTCTTGTGTTGATAAAAAGTAATAGTTCTCGCTTTGTCCTTAAAAGTTCAGTCTTTACAAAATTTTGGATGATGTTTTTCAATCGATTTAGGCTGTTTCCAAGCCAAAATTGTCAAGGAATTGTCTAGAACTCGGGAAGTAGGCCGCCAAAAACGTGAAAGAAATTGCTAATATGTATTTTGGTATTTTGACTAAAGATTATACCATCAATCCTCAAAATTGGTCCAGTGCATGATTTATTGTGGCCTGTCAAATTTGGATACTTTTTGACTCACCCATTTCAAAATTAATAACAGAGATATCCCCAGTTCTAAGGTCAGTATTGTGTTTGAATACTTGGCATGGACCAATGAGCAGCGAGAATTAGGTGAGATAATTTGTTTTAAGTTTTTGCAATCATCTTTCAGGGAGGTGGAATCACATTGAGAATCTAGATGAGTTTTTCACTCGTGTCTATGAATATCATCAACATAGTGGGTTTGCTTGCATGGTTCTATCAGAAGTCTTCAAACTTGTGTAAGTAATATTCATTTATTCAATATGAATTCAAATATTTGAGTTATTGGTATGACCCCAATCGCTGCTCTTTGGAACCAAAACCCATCAACCAGTTAAAATTGCAGAACATTCATTTTTTCAAATACCATATGAATTTTATTGTCTTGAAATCAAATCTCAGGTGAGTCAAAAAGCGCACAATGTTGAAAAAATACTTTCCCCTGATTATCAAAGCAATAATATTGGGAAATGTTTTGTTTAACAGCCAATAAGTGTAATTAGATATGAAAATTTACTTTGTTTAAATCGGTCTCTCGTTTCCGGAGTTATGGGAGATTTTCTCGAGAAAGCTCCTTCAAAACCCTCAAAAATGACATGAAATAATGATCAAATTTCGTCGGTTTTCCAGCCTCAGTGCAATGACAATTTACCTATTTTATCACGTACTAGCCTCTCGAGAGGATGAATCCCCTAGACGAAATTTGCTACACTAGTGGGGATGACTATTTCATTCTCCCAAGAGGACAACGCCTGCTAAAACGTGTCCAAATCATTGCTGTAAGACAGAAGTATATGGAAATTTGATCGTGATTTTAGGCCGTTTTTCAAGGTTCTCATAAGGGACCTTCTCGGGAAGATCCCTTAAAAAATCGAAACAGAGTGTCCGATTTCAGCCAGAAAACTTCTAAAATTAATTCCACTTGTCGGCTATTCAATAAGATTTAACATATGTTATTGCTTTGATATTTAGGGAAAGGTAGCCTTTCAAACGGCATGCATTTTTTCTGGCTCACCCAGTAATTTGAATGCTATATACCGGGCGAGTCAATAACAATCCCCGTTTGCAAGGCCACTGCTTCCTTGATATTAAGGCAATAATATGGGCAAATATATTATTTAATTATGGACATGCTCAAATATATTTTAAAATTAATCTGACTGAAATCGGCCACTCCGTTCTGAAATTATGAGAAATTTTCTCGAGAAAGCCCCTTCAAGAAACCTTAAAAATGGCGTAAAATCACGACCAAATATTCCCAAATGTTTCTGCCTTACAGCAATGACTTCAACAAGTTTTAGCGTGTGCTATCCTCTTGGGAGAATGAAATCACCCGGAATAAATTTATTATGCTCCTAAGGACGGCACTTTCGTCCTCCCAAAGGGATAGCATCTGCTAAATCATCGCTGTAGGGCAGAAATGTTAGGGAAATTTGCTCGTGATTTTATGCGGTTTTTGAATTTTGAACGTTTCTTGAAGGGGCTTTCGGGAGAAAATCCCTCATAATTTCAGAACGGAGTGGCCAATTTCAGTCAGGTAAATTTTAAAATATATTTGAACATGTCCATAATTAAATAATATAGTTGCCGATATTATTGCCTTGATATCCATGGAACTGTGGCCTTTCAAACAAGGATTGTTTTTGTTGACTCACCCGGTACTGGTTGAGTAAATATATGTATCCACTGTTTGAAATATCGTGGTACCCAAAGCATGCGACCAATTTGTGAAATTTTTAATCCATCGTCTCGCTGAACCTTCAACTTAATCTTCAGGTTGTATCAATTTCAAATGCGTTGTTTCTCGATGAAATAAGGATTTAGCCAAAAATATATTCCTTGATATTCTCGAAAAACTTATTCATTGTCACATATACCGGGTGCGCCAAAAAGAACTTCACACGTTTGAAAATTCATCATGCGAAGAATACTTGATGCATTGGAATCAATCAAAGTTTGGTTGATGGTTAAAAGGCTGAAGTCTTTTTTGTGATTTTTCCTCCATTTTTCGGAGCATTGAAAATATAAGTAGAATTAAATTTATGAAATTCCTTTACTTCGAAATGCGTGAAAAAGAACCTAAATCGCTTGATAAGATTATAACGAATCTCCTCATTTAGAGCAACATGCAAATACATCTCAATTCCGTTAAGGGCTAAACAGTGATTTTTACGAAAGTATCTGATAATATACATTACTTTATAAAAGATTCGATTCTGAACTCTTGAGGGGATAACAGGCTTGAGTGAGGAGATTCTTTTAATTTTGATTAAGGTTTTCAGGCCCTTTTGGCGCATTTCGAAGTCAATGAATTTTTGTAAATTCTATTTTATCTATATTTCCAATGCTCAGAAAATAGAAGAGAAATCGTAAAAGTACTTTTGCTTTTCGGCTATCAACCAAACTTTGATTTATTCCAATTGATCAAATATTCTCCTTATAGCGAATTTTCAAATGTGTGAAGTTCTTTTTTGGCACGCCCGTTATTTTTACACACAGCTTTCTTTTTGGTGACTAGCATTATTGAAAGGGACAGTTAAATCTCAACAGTTCCTTTTTCGTTAGAAAGCTTTACTTGAGCTAAAAAATATTTCTCAATTTTATTTTGTTAAAAATTAACTGAAAGGTGAACGCTCACTCAAATTTTTAGCTCTGTCAGGCAGTGGAGTTAAAATTTTTTAAATCGGCTGCAAGGTTTTTGCAGTACGATTTTTCAAATACAACGGAAATGGTAAATTGTTCCAGACATATGTACCTGTAATTCGTAAGATTGATACCCAAGATAAACAACGATAAGTAATAATTGATAGTAGAAAAATAAATACAAAAGACACACCCATTTATGAAAAATATTTCCGAATTTAGACTATTGAAGAAATACATCATCATAATCATAACCAATCATTTTTGCCCTCCTTGCTCCGTTAATCGGTTCGTTACGTTTTTGGAACAAGCTCGTTTTCCATAACTCGATTATCAAACCTATCATAAAATTTTCTTGTTTAGCTCTTTTGTCAATGATCCAAATATATTTAAAGATAGTGAGATTTCATTACTTAAAAGACAGGTTAAACAATCTTATTCTGAGCTATACTCTTTAAGCAACATCGTAAATCTCGCATAAGAGCCATTATTTTGAGATTTTTCGTTATCCTCCAAGTCTCCAATGATAGTGTGCGTTTCTTTCTGACATTTATGACCAAACTAGAAGCTTAATGCACAAATAGAAATTAATCTGGTAATCATCACTGAATTTGTAGTATGCTTCAAAACAGGTAGCCCTAAATTTTCTCAATTTAAAACCAATCACAAGAATACCTGGGAAAATAATTTGGTCTTTGATCTACTTGCCAAAAAAAGAAATGTACATATCGNGGAAAACGAGCTTGTTCCAAAAACGTAACGAACCGATTAACGGAGCAAGGAGGGCAAAAATGATTATCAAACCTATCATAAAATTTTCTTGTTTAGCTCTTTTGTCAATGATCCAAATATTTAAAGATAGTGAGATTTCATTACTTAAAAGACAGGTTAAACAATCTTATTCTGAGCTATACTCTTTAAGCAACATCGTAAATCTCGCATAAGAGCCATTATTTTGAGATTTTTCGTTATCCTCCAAGTCTCCAATGATAGTGTGCGTTTCTTTCTGACATTTATGACCAAACTAGAAGCTTAATGCACAAATAGAAATTAATCTGGTAATCATCACTGAATTTGTAGTATGCTTCAAAACAGGTAGCCCTAAATTTTCTCAATTTAAAACCAATCACAAGAATACCTGGGAAAATAATTTGGTCTTTGATCTACTTGCCAAAAAAAGAAATGTACATATCGGCTATGTAATCAAATTTTGGTGATTTTTCAAATAGGACTACTTTTTTGGGACACCCGGTATAAAGCCTCTAGACTTATTACGTTGAGTCCTAGTAATCGCTACCACCCACCCACCCTACTCGCTCATACTATGAGCGAGTAGGGTGGGTGGGTGGTAGCGATTACTAGGACTCAACGTAATAAGTCTATAAAGCCTCACCATTCCTGTCCTTTCTATTGCAATAGTTTTTTCATTATTGTCGTGTTTGTCTTGTTCTTCTCTAATGCAACTTCTGATGAATTTACTTCAAATATTAAAAACAGTTATCTTTTCTTTCTAGGCAATATGTATTCATAGTTTTATTCAGCACTTTTCTAATAGTATGTGTGGACTACAAACGTCTATTTCAAGACAAAGAACCAAAATGGGCAAGCTCAGTTCGTATAGAAAAGCTAAAGAGGTATGCTTGTGTGCTTTTTTTAATTGAACTCATATATTACTTACCTAGACTTGCGATTTTTGTCATTGTTATCACTACTACTACCTTAACTATTACCCCCTCTCGTCGCTCAAACCGAAACTTCCTACTACCTTAAGTAGTACCCCCTCGTCGCTCAAAGCGCATAGTATAATTTTACATGCACAAAACCTGGACTAAGTTTTCGAGCTGTTTTGATTTTCTGTCGCGGCGATCATTGCACAGTATTTGAACGAGTAAGTGAAATATCGCCACTTTATGTCTAAAAGGAACATTAATCTTCCACTCACAGTTTGTTTTCCCATCTTCCAGCAATGGAAACATGAATTAAGCCATTTCATTAAAAGTGCATTTCCACTTATCTCACATTCGCTGTGTAGGATTTATAATCTGTCAATTGAATCGGGGATATTTCCTGATAGTTGGAAGATAGCACGTGTTGCCCCCATCTTCAAAAGTGGATCAACTGAGGATCGATCTAATTACAGGCCAATCTCTGTCCTACCCGTAGTTTCAAGGTTGTTTGAAAAGCTCATTTACGATCAACTTTACAAGTATCTTGATTCAAACAGGCATTTATATGTAGATCAGTTCGGCTTCCGTAATTTGCATTCGGTTGTATCTGTTTACTGAACTGTACCAATGATTGGTACGTTAATATTGACAGGGGGAAATATACCGCCTTGATTTTCATTGGTCTAAAGAAAGCCTTTGATACAGTCGACCATCAAATTCTTCTGAATAAAATGCGTAATTACGGAATCGATGGTCTTGAACATCAGTGGTTTAGCTCATACTCATCAGTGGTTTAGATAATCGCAGGCAGTTCTGCAAGGTCAACGGCGTCACCTCCGATCCTGCTGAAATCAAAATAGGGGTACCTCAAGGTTCTTGCCTTGGACCTCTTCTATTTTTTATTTACATTAATGACCTTCCTTTTGCATTAAAAAAGGCAAAAGCAACAATGTATGCAGATGATACAGCAATTTCGTTCTCTTCAGATAATATAGAAGAGATAGATGCTGTTGTCAATGCGGAACTCGCCTGCCTTGAGAAATGGTTACAGGATAACAATCTTTCCTTGAATATTGGCAAGACACAGGCCATGATCATAGGATCGTCACAAAAGTTGAGGAAAATTGATACACCAACGGCACCGATTCCTAATTTTCAAGTAAATGGAACTGACATCGATCTTGTGAAAGAAACTAAATATCTTGGTCTTATGATTGATGATAATCTAAAATGGGAGAGCCATGTTAAATGTACACAAAAGAAGGTCTCTAGAGCTATTGGACTTTTAAAATATGCGAAACATTATGTGCAGGAGGAAACATTAAGGATTATGTATCTTAGTATTGTAGAACCCCACTTCAGTTATTGTTGCTCTGTTTGGGGATGTTGTGGGGCCACTAAATTGAAGACTTTGCAGAAATTACAGAACAGAGCTGCTAGAATTGTTACAAGTAGCCAATTTGACACTCCAGCTGCTCCTCTATTGCAGCGGCTTGGCTGGCCGTCAGTTGAGAGGATGGTCAATCGAGAAACATGTACAATGGTTTATAAATCCTTAAATGACCTTGCACCTGAAAACCTAGGTAATATTTTCTCCAGGTTGTCTGACGTTCATCCCCGGGTTTTACGCAATACTAAATGCAATCTTGCTGTACCAAAAATGAAGACATCTTATGGTCAAAAGTCATTTGCGTTTCGTGGAGCCGACAAATGGAATAAACTCATTCGGAAATGAAATTAGCCCCATCGATCCAGTCATTCAAAACAAAACTAAAAATTGACAATATTCTAGGAAAGCTGATCTGCATCGCGACTAAAATCTTTCCTTTTTCTTTTCTTTTTTGACTTTAATATGAAAATTGTAAATAGGTTTATATCTGGAAATTGTTAGGCTTAATATCATTTTTTTTTCTTTTTGCTGGGACAATTGGAAAGCAGTTGTTAGTTTTACTTAACTGAATTGTACCCCAGGGTAAATATATATAAAATAAAAAATAAGATAAATTTTGAGCCGTAAAATTGGAATCTGCAGAAGTATCACTTTGATTTTTTATAAGATTTAGCTACTGGCCGAGCTGGAGTATTTTTGTATTTAAGTTAGCTGTTTAATTAAATTTATTGAAATCCGTTTGGCCAGCTCCCATGACAAGCATAATTTTTTGGGAAATGATTTGAACGTTTACAGAAACTTTTTCTGCTTGTCAGAAGAAAAATGTTTGTCAAGCAATGTTCTACGACGTGGCAAAAAACGGACGAACAATTTAGGTGGCAAGCGAAACTCGAATATTTGGCAAACAATGTTCGCTCGTTTGGCCACAGTCATTTCCAGTATGCACAATCTCATTTCTACATAAGAGAAAGTATTTTCATCTCTGATAGCCGTGCACAGTTACAACATAAGATCTTTTTTATCAGAAATTTATTTCATTGATGGCTTTTAAAGTAGGCATACCTTTGTATGTAGATTCATACCCATGGTATTTTTCATCTTTGAAAATTGATTCTCATAATTCCTAAATGACACTTTTATTTTGGGTACCATTAAACATGTGCCCACACTTTCTACCAAATGCTTGTTAAATTGTCCTCCTTCCCAAAGTGTTAAAGGTAATGCGTCCATATATAAGGCCAGCGTATACCCAACCTGTCAACATCCATCAAATTCTCGGCAAATGATTGGTTGCTATTCAAACTGATCACATGAATAGAGAAAATTGCTGTAATGCGTGATTGAAAAGAAATTTTAATTGATCACATGCCTTGCTCTGGGAGGCCTACTTGTATGGACACATTACCTTTAACTTTATTTTGATTAGATTTTAATATCTTTAATTTTTCTTTTCAGTATGCCAACTGGTATGGTGATATGTCTGCTAGTTGGTTTCCTATTTTGGATTATCAAGTTATTTCATGTGGTCATTTTAATGTGTAAAGCTTTTCAAATTCGAAGTTTCTTCCTCAATGTGCTTCATATATATGATGTAAGTATTGTCATTCTTCTCATATTCCTTCTTTCTCCATGTTATCACGTTTTTTATTGGAAGCAAACCGGGTTACTCAATGAAAATAGCGACGTTTTTGAAAATCACAAAAATCTAATTATTTATTTTATCTTGAAACTTCTTCTGTATTTAACGTAAACGTTAACAAAGATACCCAAACCTGGTCTCTAAATTTAAGGTAGATTTTCATAGATAGATTAAAGAGGGATTTTTATCGGGCTTTTGGGTTAATTTCTATAATTTTCCAAAAGAAGTTTCTTTCTTTCACTCACCCAGCCCACTATGTCTTTTGACTTGTGCTATGTTATGTCTATTGAACGTTCAGCTGAAAGCAATCGATTGCCAGGTAAGAACGAAATGTAAAGAGAATAATAAATGGTTGAAAATAAACATATTATTACAATTTTACGCTCATGCTATGTGATGAGATAAAAGAGCAAGCTAGAGCATAAAAGGCTAAAGTAAGTTGCGATCAAGACATATTTATTGGAAAAGCTTATAGTATTTTATTTATTTTTTTATCCATTCTAATAAAAAGTTTGCAATACATATTACTAGCTACGCTACTTACAAATTACTATACAATACTACTGAAACGATACCACGAGGAGAAAAAGGCAATATCTACCCCGCGGCCATTACAAAGAAGTAAACACCAGCATAGTACACCACTTTAACGAACATCCACCACTAAGGACGTTTGCTTAGTCTATAGTATTGCATGGCCGTGACAAAAGACCCAGCTCATCGAGACCAAACTAACCATTTACTAAGCCAACAAATTATGGCTCATATATGCGGCTTGTAACTGTTTATCACAGCGAAGGGAGCTTACTTTTATGAAAGTTATTTGTTGTCGAAATGATAAAATTCTTGGAAAAATTTGTTATGATTAGATCTCAACATGGAGTTTTTTGCTGTATTTTCTAAACCTTTTCAAGTACAAAACTAGCTAAAATTTATCATCTTTCTAAGCTACAATGTAGATAGTTTTCTGGAATCGGCTTCGTTTGAATAGACTATTTTCTGATTAGATTGTTCTCTGTAGACCATTTGGTACAAATTTTGCGGTGCCTATAATCAAATGATGTATTGTACGAAGTTGTCTGATATCTAATCATATTTGAAAACATTGTCTGAGTTGGTTAGATATAATAACATTTGAAAACCAAATCATTCGACAACCCCGGTAAAGATATATGTGCCTCAAGTTTCATCCGTTTGATTTTGCAAACAAAGATCTTTGCTGTCTCTATACCATTAGACAACTCCGGCGGCGTTTATTAATTTTTTCTTCCCATTTGAAAAATTGATACACATGATAAAATATTAGAGATTTTTTTATTTTATATTGGCTAGCATTTACAGAGCAAAAACAGCTAATTAATGCCCATAAAACCCGGCGTTAATGGTAGTAAATAGGTTTACTACAAACAACAACAGGTAATGGTAAACAGATTGCCTGTAATCAAAACGAAGAAAACACCCAGACACAACATTGTTCATTTGGCTATCATTTGCTCGTGACGCGTCGCCATCTTTGATTTCAATGTTTTAGATTACCAGACCCCATGGTCCGTACCAGCTTTCTTTATGCCTGTTTCCTCGAATTGGTATTAATTCGAGAACGTCGTACCCGACAATCATCAATACGGTATCTGGGTTCCCGTACAGTTCAGGTCAACCCACCAGTCTTCCCCCAGCTCCCCCTACAGCATAAAACTTTGAATTTAAAGTACCAAAACCAAGTGAACATTAGCACACCCGACAACCCTCCTGATTAGAATGAAATGATAACCTAAAGAACCTCATTCATAAAACATAGCGACCCTAAAACTATTATCTAACGAAACATAGATGTGGTGACCTGACTTTTCTTAAAGAGTAACTTGGCCTAAATAGCTGGGCGAGTTATCCAATGGCTGGGGCGACTTGGCAAAAGTGTTTTGTGAGCTGCCTAGGGCAAGTTGGCAGTGTGGTGAGTTAATCAGACACCCCTTGCGCACTACATAAATGGGCTTTTGTTGCGCCTCTACAAGATAAGAAGGCGGGTAAGAAGGTTATTGATTTTGGTCCTGACAGACCGTACCCGGTGGCCTAAAACAAGCCGCTCGGGTTTAATCAAATTTGTCCAGAACAGATTAACCAAGATAAATTGAAATAAGCATTTATAAAAAATGGTCAATGAGAGCTTAAACGAGGCTCCTGGTTGGCTCATTCAAAGTTGTCAAGCCTTGTCGAAGGCTCTTTTGTTATTTGGTTTGATAAACTGGTGTCCGCTGTCCGCCTTAAGGCCAGTTTCCTGTCAGTGGAAGTTTCCGAGCGGACGGAATTTTACACAATCAAAAGTCATTTGACCCTAAAATTCTATTAAATTACAAAGTGACATTTTCTCTTGTGAATAAAAGAATTTCCGCCCGCTCGGAAAATTCCACTTACTGAAAACTGGCCTTAAACGAGCATCTCTAGATAGGAATTTCAGTAGCATTTGGTAGGGACCTGAGAACACCGTCCGCCGTAACAAGGTGTCTGCCTGATAATGTTGTTCGCTCAGAGGGAATTGACTGCAATATTCATTTTTACTCGCTGGTATTTTTTCGGAATCTAAAGGAAGATTTCATGATGACAAACGCAAGAATGAATTTGATCAAAATTGGAACTGGTTTTGACTCACCGCGTGCCAAAGTTTGAATTAGCTATTCATGATTGTTATAAACCTATAATCGTGACTAACTCGAGCCACTCCTTTCTTGTCTGATTAGAAACAACTGTTTGGGCCTCGATATAAATGCACTTTGTATGTTTGTTTTTATGCAACATGACAGTCAGCATACTCTAACCATTAATTCTTATCATTTCGCCGCAAAGTTTCCCGCACACCCCACCGATTATAATCAAGGCTATCTTTTGTATGTGCTTTAAAATGTGATGTGGATTTACTCGACTTTGATGTCTGCAGTGCTATTGCCACAAAGACCACCTAACCTAAGGGTTAACGCATTTTTGAAACGTATATCTTGCAATTCTAGAAGCATCATGGTGCGTTGTTGAAAACTGCAAACCTTTTCTTAAAATTCTGCAAAATTTCGTTTTTAGTTGGCTAGGGACCTCCTTTCTAATAGATCTTTCAAGCAATGCGGACGCCATTATGTAATGATTGAATTTGCATTTGAAATTGAATTTGTATATACACCTTAAATACCCTCGCTATCCCAGAGTACATTTCATATTCAATCATTTCAAATGGTCTTGTTTTGAAATGTTGGAGTTCAGGATAAAACTAAAATAAAACTACCTGAACCTTTTGAGAGCAAAATAAAATGATGGATTATAAATTACGACTATATCCTCAAAATTAAGTTGAATCTTCACTGGCGATGTGGTATTTCACATAATTTTTAACACTTCAGGTAAAACGTTTTTCTCGTAGTGCTGATCCAGCCGGTCAATAATAGTAATAATAGTCAATAATGTTGTTTGCTTGATGTCTAGCAAAAAATAGATTGTCCCTTGGTCTTTATCACTGCGACTGCGTTCACAGTATGCCGGTACAATTATGAAACGGCAGAAAATTTGATGGATAATGTCAAAATTTTGGCTCCATGATTTACAATGTCGCTTGAAAAGAGTGGCTCAAAGTAAGGTTTTTCAACGTGTCATTTTGCATTCTTTAAGCGATGAAAACAAACTTTTTATCATGTTTAAAGATAATTGGATGATTGACAAAATAGATCAAAGAGGACATTTTCTCGGGTTTGGTTATTTTTTAACCGGGGGGGGCGGGGACTGTTTTGGGACACCTGATAGTTTATTTTGAAACAATTTAACTTGTAATTTTGTGACATTTTTTATTTTTATGTTGCAGAGTCAGCTTCAAAATATGCAATGGCATGATGTTCAGCAGAAATTGATTGAAGCACAGCGAATACATCACATGTGTGTTCATAAAGCTGAACTTACTGAATTAGGTAAGTCTATTAACAATTTCCATATGAAGTAAAATAACGTTAAACGCTCCTTTTCAACCATTTGGCCCTTAAAGGGAATCTAAGCATATAAAAGTGGCTCAAGCCACTTGCGGTCAAATTCTAGCCTATCAGATATTAGTATTAACCTGTTGACGTAGATCAGTTATCCAAATATCGCTCGGCACGTGTCACGGCCTATTGTTTTTGCATGGCTATTTTTACCAAAGGCTTATATATGCTTAGATTCTCTTTAAAGTCTGTCTCACAGTAGATGTCAGGTGACATTTGCGTCAATTACTCATGCAAATCTCCTTAATTGTTTTATTCACAGATATTTGCGCCAGACAAATAATGTGATACAGACTTTTATGAGCTTTAAATTCTTGAATTTTACTGTCTGTTCATTCAGCTCGCCGGCAAAGCTAAAAACTTGGTTCATTCACCACAGTTTATTAACTTGGTTCATTAATTATATCTGTTTATTTCACATCGAAGGGGTCCCAGTGGACATTGTTCTTGTAGTACCATTTTTTAGCAGTTTTCGGATCACAAAAGAGCTTTGACTGTAACTGACTTTCCAAAAATTGATTTTGTGTCTGTTTGATTGAAAAAAGGGAGACTTTTTCAAATTTAAAGCCATGACTAGGATGACCAATAACGCAAAATATAATTTGATCTCTGATATAACACCTTGAAAAGAAAATTTAACTTCAGTGGAATTTCACATTTCTTTGACTTTGCATACCATGGGACCTTTTTGACTTATTCGTTAGAATATACCACTGGAAACGTTTGGACAGAAATAGATTTAAACGCTATTTTGAAAATATATTTGGACTTTTGCCAGAGTAGAAACTGCTGCATCTAAGAAAATTAGATCATTTGACTAAAAAATTGGTCTTTTTTTACCTTACTTGCTATTTTGGGAGTTTTAATAAGCTTCGGAACCTGCTTCGGAACCTGCTTCGGAACCTTTTAAAAGCTATTTCTCATATAAATAAAATGTAGACTGTCCATACTGTGTAGTAGCTGACCTATTGTGTGCTTGTCACGAATACAGAACTTAACAGCAATCTGTTCTCTTTTGGTCATTTGGTGCATAGATTCATCGAGTTTACATTATTGTGATTTATTTACAATTTCTGTGTGGAGACCTTAAAATCCTCAGTTGTGAAGATGCTTTATTTCACGAAAGTACTTAACTAAAGATTTGTGCATTGGCTTACCACTTGAAGGCATGGAAATTGTCTTCCAATCTACATTATAGATTGTTTGTAAGGTACAAAACATAGGTAAGTTTGGAAACAATAGAAAAGCTGGAACCTCCTTGCCTAACACGTGCTGCGTTTGTAATTGATACTTGACACAAATTGCAAGTTTTTGTCAAAAAAAAAAGAATCTTGGATAGAGTATACGTTTTAATCTTTTTTCTCTTGAGTAGTATTGCAGAACTATTGCAGAGCATAGCCTCCAAATCTTTGGTATCTTAAAAAAAACAACATTGCACCGATGGTTAATGCATCTTCTTTTTGATTTAATGGCTATTTAATGATAATATAAAAAACGCTGTAATTCTGAAAATAACGATGATTTCTAAAATGCTCTGTCCGGAATCATGGAAAATTTCCTAAAGCGAGCAATTCACTGGGAAGAAAAAGGGCGATCATATTTTACACGATTAATTTTAAAGTTTTGTGAAGATTTGACGCCTATGCTGGTAACGGCTTTTTTGATAGAAATTACACATCTCATAACGTTCTACTTTGCAGAGACGTTTTTTCTTTCTTTTGCATGTTTATCTAACCCGTTCGTTGTTGTTAACTTTGTGAATATAAATAGCCATTTAACATTGTGTATTACTACCAATTTCTAATCAGGTCCACATCAGCTATATGCTGCCAATTAGTTAACCTGCATATCAAATATCAAATGAGAAAGTATGTATGTATCTATGTTTGATTCATATTGGTTTCGTTTTCAGATATTTACCACAGAATTCTGAGGCATAAAAACTACCTAATAGCAATGCAGAACAAAGCTGTAATACCTGGCTTGTTTAGATTTCCTTTTGCAGGACACAGGTAAGTCGTTAATTTTTATTACCATATTGTTCACTTATCTCTTTTTTGAGAGAATCGAGAGTTGCGGGCTGTGGAGTGTTAGCAAATTTCATCATTGATCTTAGGCCTGTTGTGAAGGATTTGAAGTTGAAACATTCTCATAGAATCGCTTGTAGCCTAAGAACCATATGACCGATCTTGACAAACTAAATTTTGTATCTACGTTGACATGTTAGCTACACAATTATTATCAGTTCTTTAGAACCCAGTGAGTAGTTTAAAAGCTACTGGCTTTGAAACGTCTATAAACATTTTCCTGACTCACCCGACACTTGCTATGAATCAATAACCCAAACAAGGAAATCCCATGATGATTTGTTGATCATTTTATTTGTTTGCTTTATTCATTCGCTTCTTTTTCCCCACAGGACGTTTCTTACCCAAGGTCTGAAATACAATTTGAAACTCATACTGTTTTCTGGTCCTGGCGCACCCTTTGAAACACCCTGGAAATTAAGAGAAGAATACAGAGATATAACTTTGAGGTGATTTTTCATTGTTATAGATTTGTTATATTTTATATAATTTATTTCTTTTGTGGTACGCTTGTTGGTTAGACTTTGAAATTAATTTTGCTTCAAGCGAGATTTTCCAATCAGACACTATTTTCCGGCCACCCAACAGCGTCATGGTATTACTGACTTCATGGGTAATTGTGCTGGAGTCGAGACCATGCATCTCAACAAAATTTCGGATTCATTTTCATTCATTTCAAATGAATAAATGGAGCTATTTGGAGTAATTTATAAATAGGACAAAGAAAACGCCTACACATGGCCATTGTTTCTTTAGCTACACAATGTCCACAATATTCTGTGCCGTCCATAGCAGAAATAGACACCATCTGGTTCTAACTGTAAATGACACTTAAAATGGATGGATGGAGCTATGTGGAGTAATCTATAAATAAGAGAAAGAAAACGCCTACACATGCCATTGTTTCTTTAGCTCCACATTGTCCACANGAACTATTGTAGAGCATAGCCTCCAAATCTTTGGCATCTTAAAAAAAACATTGCACCGATGGTTAATGCATCTTCTGTTTGATTTAATGGCTATTTAATGATAATATAAAAAACTCTGTAATTCTGAAAATAACGATGATTTCTAAAATGCTCTGTCCGGAATCATGGCAAATTACCTAAAGCGAGCAATTCACTGGGAAGAAAAAGGGCGATCATATTTTACACGATTAATTTTAAATTTTTGTGAAGATTTGACGCCTATGCTGGTAACGGCTTTTTTGATAGAAATTACACATCTCATAACGTTCTACTTTGCAGAAACGTTTTTCTTTCTTTTGCATGTTTATCTAACCCGTTTGTTGTTGTTAACTTTGTGAATATAAATAGCCATTTAACATTGTGTATTACTACCAATTTCTAATCAGGTCCACATCAGCTATATGCTGCCAATTAGTTAACCTGCATATCAAATATCAAATGAGAAAGTATGTATGTATCTATGTTTGTATCATATTGGTTTCGTTTTCAGATATTTACCACAGAATTCTGAGGCATAAAAACTACCTAATAGCAATGCAGAACAAAGCTGTAATACCTGGCTTGTTTAGATTTCCTTTTGCAGGACACAGGTAAGTCGTTAATTTTTATTACCATATTGTTCACTTATCTCTTTTTTGAGAGAATCGAGAGTTGCGGGCTGTGGAGTGTTAGCAAATTTCATCATTGATTTTAGGCCTGTTGTGAAGGATTTGAAGCTGAAACAATCTCATAGAATCTCTTGTAGCCTGAGAACCATATGACCGATCTTGACAAACTAACTTTTGGTATCTACGTTGACCTGTTAGCTACACAGTTATTATCAGTTCTTTAGAACCCAGTGAGTAATTTAAAAGCTACTGGCTTTGAAACGTCTATAAACATTTTCCTGACTCACCCGACACTTGTTATGAATCAATAACCCAGACAAGGAAATCCCATGATGATTTGTTGATCATTTTATTTGTTTGCTTTATTCATTCGCTTCTTTTTCCCCACAGGACGTTTCTTACCCAAGGTCTGAAATACAATTTGAAACTCATACTGTTTTCTGGTCCTGGCGCACCCTTTGAAACACCCTGGAAATTAAGAGAAGAATACAGAGATATAACTTTGAGGTGATTTTTCATTTTTATAGATTTGTTATATTTTATATAATTTATTTCTTTTGTGGTACGCTTGTTGGTTAGACTTTGAAATTAATTTTGCTTCAAGCGAGATTTTCCAATCAGACACTATTTTCCGGTCACCCAACAGCGTCATGGTATTACTGACTTCATGGGTAATTGTGCTGGAGTCGAAACCATGCATCTCAACAAAATTTCGGATTCATTTTCATTCATTTCAAATGAATAAATGGAGCTATTTGGAGTAATTTATAAATAGGACAAAGAAAACGCCTACACATGGCCATTGTTTCTTTAGCTACACAATGTCCACAATATTCTGTGCCGTCCATAGCAGAAATAGACACCATCTGGTTCTAACTGTAAATGACACTTAAAATGGATGGATGGAGCTATGTGGAGTAATCTATAAATAAGAGAAAGAAAACGCCTACACATGCCATTGTTTCTTTAGCTTCAAAATGTCCACAATATTCTATGCCGTCCATAGCAGAAATAGACACCATCTGGTTCCAACTGTAAACGACACTTAAAGTGGATGAACGGAGCTATGTGGAGTAATCTATAAATAGGACAAAGAAAACGCCTACACATGCCATTGTTTCTTTAGCTCCACAATGTCCACAATATTCTGTGCCGTCTATAGCAGAAATAGACACCATCTGGTTCCAACTGTAAACGACACTTAAAGTGGATGGATGGAGCTATGTGGAGTAATCTATAAATAGGAGAAAGAAACGGCTACACATGCCATTGTTTCTTTAGCTCCACAATGTCCACAATATTCTGTGCCGTCTATAGCAGAAATAGACACCATCTGGTTCCAACTGTAAACGACACTTAAAGTGGATGGATGGAGCTATGTGGAGTAATCTATAAATAGGAGAAAGAAACGGCTACACATGCCATTGTTTCTTTAGCTCCACAATGTCCACAATATTCTGTGCCGTCTATAGCAGAAATAGACACCATCTGGTTCCAACTGTAAACGACACTTAAAGT
Source organism: Aurelia aurita (assembly GCA_004194415.1). Lineage (NCBI taxonomy): Eukaryota > Metazoa > Cnidaria > Scyphozoa > Semaeostomeae > Ulmaridae > Aurelia > Aurelia aurita. The sequence goes on along the minus strand of REGM01000006.1, from coordinate 943,749 downwards.
GGATGGATGGAGCTATGTGGAGTAATCTATAAATAGGAGAAAGAAACGGCTACACATGCCATTGTTTCTTTAGCTCCACAATGTCCACAATATTCTGTGCCGTCTATAGCAGAAATAGACACCATCTGGTTCCAACTGTAAACGACACTTAAAGTGGATGGATGGAGCTATGTGGAGTAATCTATAAATAGGAGAAAGAAACGCCTACACATGCCATTGTTTCTTTAGCTCCACAATGTCCACAATATTCTGTGCCGTCTATAGCAGAAATAGACACCATCTGGTTCCAACTGTAAACGACACTTAAAGTGGATGGATGGAGCTATGTGGAGTAATCTATAAATAGGAGAAAGAAACGGCTACACATGCCATTGTTTCTTTAGCTCCACAATGTCCACAATATTCTGTGCCGTCTATAGCAGAAATAGACACCATCTGGTTCTAACTGTAAGCGACACTTAAAGTGGATGAATGGATCTAAGCGGAGTAACCTATAAATAGGACAAAGAAAACGTCTACACATGCCATTGTTTCTTGAGCTACGCATTGTTCATGCATATGCTGAGATTATCAAATATAACCTTTTTATTTTTAGACCTGTTTGCGCGAACCTTTTGACTCCGTTTATTCCTTTCAAGAAGTGTGCCAACCTCTTTTAAAGAGCTTCTATTTTGAAATAGAAATAGACACGTTTGCTGCTGTTGTTATCACTCATGCAGAAATTTTGAATAGCTCCAGTCATACGAATATAGCTTATGGAAGTGTTAAGATTTTCTTTACGGTTATTTTCAGAGATTTTATGAGTCTTACTTTTAACTTATGAGTCTTATGAGTTTTAACAAATTTTAAATTAAACATAAAACATTTTAAGAATACATGGCTGAATTTGCCTTTGAAGCAGTTTGTGTAAAGATACTTGATTAATTACAAAAACTCTCCTGTTGTCATACTTGGTGCGCCAAGAAACGATCCACTGTTGACAGGCGACGATAATCCGTGCACTACACCGATTTTGATCATTGATTATTTAATGTTTAGCCAAGATCCTACTTAATGCTTGGCAATTTCCTATTGATTTTTCGGTGGCCTACTTCCCGAGCTATAAGTGATTCCTTGCAAATAATCGGCTTGGAAACAGCCAACCTGGTTCTGAGGGCCAGTTTCCTACGTCGCCATGCTGGATGTCAACAGCCTCCTTTTGGGCCATGGGGACGAGGTTGGGAAACAGCCTAAGTCAGTCGAAAAACATCGATCAAACTTTTTTTGAAGACTTCACTTTAAACGACAAAGGGCAAGCTATTACTGTTTAGCAACACAAAGACTTTATTGAAACTATCAAAAGCGATGGTTTTTTAATTGATAAAAGCAACACTAAAAGATTATGCAATGATGGAGCCAACGCTCGTGCAATTGATCATAACAAATCCACTTAATTTCTTAATCCACTTAATTCCTAAGTCGTTTTCAAGAGTTTCCCTATTTTCTTGTCTTGCTCAGTCTTTAGAAAATTTCATCGATGTTTTTCGATAGATTTAACCTGTGTCCAGACCAAGAATTTTCCAGCAATCGCCTATAATGCAAGAGTTAGGCGACAGAAAAATCGAGAAAAAATTGCTGAGTATAATTTGGGATTTTAGCCAGAGATTGAATCATCAATCTTTAAAATCGGCCAAATGAACGATTCATCGTGGCCTTTTGAAAGTGGATAGTTTTTTGATACACCCGATATTCTATAAGCAAGATCAGACAGGTAACTAACGATTTCGAGATCCTAATACTAAAATGTCCCTTTGATTCTTTCAAACAAGGAGGCATATCTCGGAACACCTATGGCACTACCAAGAACAGTAGACGGATTGTAAAATAGATACTGATCTTTTGTCGTAGATCAAGATCAAAACATAGCATTAGATCTCATCGAATAGCATTTTTAGATGGAGATCGATCATTACGTTCAACTTTATTAACGGCTGAATATCTATTTAATAAAGATATGTGGCAAACAAGGTTTCCAATCAAAGAGTTATTCAATTATTTCACCTCGAAAGAATTAGATTCGGTTGTGGCGTTTTGTAGATATGTCTCTGTTTTTTGCCACGATAAAGATATTTGGTCTGCACGACATGTTAGTGGTTTATATTTCAGATAACTGTAGTAAATTCTTAAAATGTGATTAGAAAAATATGTTTTTAACGAAATTTTTGGCTTTCTAAGAATTTCCTTCTCAAGTCGGTCACTTTTTACGAATAAAGATAACCTTTTTACTAGCAATTATTAACTGTAAATTTACTTATTGTATTTGGTTTCAAATGTTTTCGTTGCAATTAGAGGCGAATAAAACTTATTTGCTTTTCAACGTAGTTATAGATATAATTTTGTAAAAGGGATTGAACAGTATTGGGTGACCAAAAATGTATCGAATGTTTGAAAAATAATCATAATGCAAAACCGTGAAGCCGATTTGAAAAATAGTCTACCTTGATGAATGACTGAGGCTTTAAAGAACGTCAATCAACCAGCATCCTTTGCNCTTATTTCGTTGATTGATGTCTGATTGTACTTTTCTTGTCTTTTTAGGAGAGAGCTTGCGGCGAGGTAAGAAGTATTTCATTTAAAAATTTTGGCCCTGCTTGACCTGTGCTAGTTATGTGTTTTTTGTGTTTAATTTGTGCGACTTTGAAAGACCTCTCATATGGTGGTGGAATACCTTAAAGTTGCCCAGGGGGGGTACTCCCTAACTTTCAATACGAGGGGGTCCGTGCCAATATTTGGGGTCTGAAATCTTAAAATAAATCAATATTTGGGGTCTGTGAACAACAACATAAACATAATTCAATATTTGGGGTCCATGAATCTGAAAAAGGGAGAATCGTGAAATTTGGCGCAATTCATTACAGTGACAGATTCAATCAATCGTATGCCCCATACTTTAGTGTTCATCCGTTAATACATAATGCAATAAATAACCATATTTGGGGTCTCCGTGACTCAGAATGAAAATTAATAACAATATTTGGGGTCTCCAAAACATTAGACTCAATATTTAGGGGTCAGCAAAAAAATACTGGCATGGACCCCCCTGAAAGTTTGGGAGTACCCCCCCTGGGTAAAGTTGCTCTGGTGTTCTATCTGCACTTAAGTTTCATCGCTGTTATAAAAGCCGATCAAAGCCATGATTTAAAGTATGTCCATATATTGTCCTTAAATTTCAAGCATAATTTTCAATGTTTCAATGAAGTTAGATTGGTTTCCTTGATAACTTTGATTTGCTTTCCATGTCATTACAATCCCTTCTGCTTTGCACTGGTTATGTCTGAATTTGGACACCTTTTAGAGAGGTGGCTAAGGGCTAACGGCCCGGCTCACAACCAAACTAGGGGAGATTACCACATCTATGAACTGATGGTATACATCAGTCGAGATTTTAGCGGTACAAAGGATTGTTGTCAAATTACTTCCTTCCATGCGAGTGATAGACTGGTCTTGAAAAAGAAACTCTTCTTGAAAGCGAGACTCTAACTTCTCTGTACCAACCCATTTTGAAGCAGTCTGGTATCACTCTGTCAGAGTGCGAGAACTAAAAATACATGTACGTAATACCAAGTGCAAGGTGTGAAAACCACCTGATGCTCGTCGGTAAAGCTGGTCAGTAAAGTAATGCTTATCAAGTTGATTACCCATGTTGATTTAGTGTATCTTATTAGAAGGCTCCACTTTAACATAGCTGTGGTAAGACAGTTGCACGGAGGGGGTTCTCCCACAGAAAAGGTAAAAAGGGATGTGCCACCCTCAAGAGTATACTTTTTCGAGGTTCTAGTCTAGCCAAGGGTATACTTTTCTGATTTAGTCTAGCCAAGGGGATATGTTTTGAAATTCTAATCTTGACGAGAGTAACGTTTCTCTGTATTTTCGCGTTTTAGGGTGTGTTTGATTGGTAATTCCAAACCTACCAAATTCTGAAAACAGTAGACTTCGCAGAGACAGAAATATATTTCCCAATCAAACACAAAAATCTTACCTCAAATTTGGTTTCGGATCCATCACTAGGGTTTGCTAATGAAAACGAGAATCTCTCCAAAGTCTGCCAAACCTTCTGCTTAGGGTACCTCTACTGAAAACTTCAACTGGTCAGAAATCTTTTGCCTTACAGAGGGGCCAAGCTCTGGAATGCCCTAGATAGTGGTGTCAAAGCGTCATCCTCCCTCTACACTTTTCGAAGTAAATTTAAAGCCCAATTATGAATCAACTCGTTTTTCTTTCTTTTCTAATCGATGTATATTATTACTAAATTATTTATTTTAGCATGGCTCCCTGTAAAACAGTATTTAAATATTGAGTGGATTACGAGTCTGTTAAATGGNAAATGAAAGTTAAAATGAAATGAAATGGAGCAGAAGGTTCGGAAGGCTTCCGAACCTACCAAACCTACCGTTTTGAGAATTTCAGAGTCAATCAAACACAAATTCCGAGTCTACCAAGTCTACCGTTTTCAGAATTGGTACCAATCAAACACACCCTCTAGGCGAGGTTACACTTTTTTGGACATTTTGAAACTTTTAAATGGTCTTTATCTCCAAGATAGTTTTCGTTCACCTTTCATAAGGCAGATTTTCTTGTACTTGTCACCATATTTTACTGCGTAAAATAGTTGTATCAAATAGCCTCAGACAAGCGTACATCAGTAAAAATGTGTGCTTGTCTGAGGCTGCGCAGTAAAATATGTTGACATTATCAGTAAAAATCGTTTATGTGTAGCTTTTTGTAGTCGTATTTTAGTCGTATGTTCTTTGTGTAATGGCTTCGGGGCAGTCATGATCTTTTGCTCCTCGGGGTATCGTCCTTGTAGTGTTGTAAAGTAATTCGTAAGTAGTGTCTTAGGTAATTCGCGTTTGTAAAATTTTTAAATTGAATATAAAAAACAAGAGCACAAAGAAAGCCCGGTAGCACTATTTTCTATTCCTAAGGAAAAGGTTTGCATTCGTCTGCCAGAAATTGCACGGAAACATAAGAAGTTAAAGAGAAAATGTATAACACCAAAGATAATCTTTTCAGATCTCATTTTATTGCACAGCAGTGCTCATTTGCGACTAAATCATTGAACTGACATTAAAACTTAAGATATATGTCTTTTTTGCATTTCCAAATAGCAACAGCCTTTTTTCAAAGGCAGAAATAAGCGGATTTTCATACGATCTATCTGTTAACTGAACGAGCTTCTTTATCTTAAATTAGATTTATGAGCTACACATTTTAGCTGGATTTAGAACAACCAATAAAGATTAGACCCCTTGATGGTTGGAGGATTTAGGTCTTCTTTGCGCAGATATTCTTTATCCAGAAGTCATTTGTTGAATATTATTTCGTTTTTTTGTCCCACATTTTGCTTCGAACATTTCGTAGTTCAATGTACCAAAATTTATAGATTTTTAAATTTCAAAATTTCAAATTTATTTTAAAGCTTTCTATTTGCATATTTTTAGACATTTTCAATGCAAAATCCGTTTTAATGTCTTGAAACGTGAAATTTCTCTTGGAGAAATTTTAAATGATGTTTCTTGCAAGGCCAGCATTAAAATTGGCATAAATAATTATCTTGAGGAAATGACCTTTCAGATGATGGGAAAGTGATGTCTGTATGATTTGAAAAAAAAAGTTGCTAGAATTCCCAGAGGACTAAGCCCCCTTTTCTTAGCTCAAAACTCAAATTCCTGTCACTTTTCAAGCTCTTTCGCTTAGAGATTTCTATATTTGTCTTTTTATATTTGTAGACTGTCGAAGAGAATCTTCTTGTTTGGATTGGCGAATCTTGCACTTTGTCCGTTCATCATGATATACGAAATTCTGTATTCATTCTTCAAATACGCGGAGGTAAGTTACATTTTTCAAAAACAGATTTAATTAGTATTGTGTTTTGAATACTAATCACAGCCATGGCTGCTAATTTGTGCAATGTTTGAGCTGTGTGGACCAATAAGCAGCGAGAATAGACAATAACGCTAAAGATGGTGGCTCCAAAGACTCTGTTGTGTTTTGCTGCAAAGCATGCTGGTAAAAAGCTCCCTGACGACCACCTAACAACATAAAAATTTTGGTCTGCCGTTTCGACTAGCTAGCTTGAATTCGAATCGACTTCGAATTCGATTGCAACTTGGTTCGAAAGGAAACCTTTCCAAAGCTGGAAAAGTAAAGTTTTGATTCGAATTGAAGAATCGCGTTCGACTTACAAAATGCTCCTGTTTGTTTATATTGATTACTTGTTTCGAACTTTACCACAGGTAGCTAGTCGAACCGGCAGACCAAAATTTGTATTCATACAGATGACATATCACGTGACTTGGTCAATTCGCGCTCGAAAATCAGACTTGGGGTAAATGAAGCCATTACAAAGTATAGCGTCGCACTGGGATTTTGAGTGTGTCGTTTATTTATCGCAATAAAATAATTCAAAAAGCTTGGAAGCTGTTCAAATTATTCGAAAACTTTAGCAGATAGATAGGCGAATGTCTGAAAGGAAGGTTGACTTTGAAGAAGCAACGAGCAACTTACAGCGGAGGGAGTTTGTGGTGCTGATTACGACATTATCGTCGCAAAGGCAAGTTTCTCGCAGCTTTCTTGGCCTAAATTTTTGCTTTGCTTTTAAAACCAGCATGTTCGTGTGATTATTTCATTGGTTTAGGTCCGACTGACAATTGCTACCTATCCTTTCCCTACTCACTATCGCGAGGTAGAATAGAGGAGCAATTTTATGCAACTTTTTGCAAATTTCCTATAGAAACGTATAGAAATTTTCTGAAGATTTACCCCAAAACAAGATGGCGTCGTGTTTTCATCGCTGCTGTGACGTCATGCCGTCTGCATCAATATCGTTAGGTGGTTGTCAGGGAGCTTTTTACCAGCATGCTTTACGCGGTGGCCATCTGTAGCGTTATTGTCTATTGCTTGAGAGCACTGTTTTCGTTCTTTTATGCAGATAACTGTAATTGTGTTTTGATTGCCATCTTGTTCTCGAACTGCTTGATTACTTTTATTACGGACCTTTGAGCTATTCTGCAATGGAGTTTGGATCGAACAATACTTTTGTATAATTTTATTCGAAAGGTTCGATTAAGTGACATTAGAACTACTATCATTATTATGCACATTGGAAAATTCATCAGACTTCTGCAAAATGTACATATAAAGATATCGCTCGATCCAGACTCTTTTGTTGATTAGCTAAAAGGCCTATTACTGACATAAATATAGTTGGATCACTAAAGACAACAAACCTTTTTAATACAAAGCTTTAAAAATCGTGTAGCTCTGCTTTGCCTGGCTATGTGATTGCTTGTCAGAAAGTGGTTGAATAATTTATATCTACTCTATAAGCCAAAAGATTTTCTATATCTGCTTAAATTTTGGACCATGCCAAGCTCATTTGAAAGGGATTTCATTTTATAGGCCTACCATGCTGTTTCGTAACCATATTGCAGTAGAAATAATAGCTAAAAGTAACAATAATACAGTGACAAAGTGCACGGGGAAGAGAAAGGTTCCGTAACCTTTATATCCTGTCAAAGTACATTTTATTAAATTCTCAGACTGATTATAAAATCTCAAATCGACTGTCATTCTTAAAATTCATTATAAATTACGATATATGGTTCTAGCACCCTTCCAGTCCAGTGCGAACCATCACGAACCATCACTGAAACTGCGCCAGGCCAGTTTTCACAGCAGTAAATATCTCACACTACACTGTCGAAAGTCATCTTTACTGGGACGTAGATTACCACCTACTACCTATTTCCAAACAATTTATCCGGTCACTTACTGTTTCACTGTGTCTGTCTGAAATGATGTTTAAATACAAGAGAGTGAACTTTGCTTCTGCTCAGTTATTTTCCCAGGATTTAGCAAACTGTCAGCATTAATCAGCTTGTAGGGAAGTTTATAGATTTTTCTTTATCAGAATTGCTGTGATACTGTTGAAGAAAGCTATGAATATAAAATTTTGAATCATCTTCAATAGATTGGGTATATGAAACTCTGAGAAATAGCTGACTCACGATATTTGATACAGTAAAACCCGTACATGAATACCTACCGGGTGAGTCAGAACACTACTGAAAAATCGGAAGTTTGGTCGTCTCGTGCTGACAATAGAGACTTGTAGCAATTCCAGGNATCACGAACCATCACTGAAACTGCGCCAGGCCAGTTTTCACAGCAGTAAATATCTCACACTACACTGTCGAAAGTCATCTTTACTGGGACGTAGATTACCACCTACTACCTATTTCCAAACAATTTATCCGGTCACTTACTGTTTCACTGTGTCTGTCTGAAATGATGTTTAAATACAAGAGAGTGAACTTTGCTTCTGCTCAGTTATTTTCCCAGGATTTAGCAAACTGTCAGCATTAATCAGCTTGTAGGGAAGTTTATAGATTTTTCTTTATCAGAATTGCTGTGATACTGTTGAAGAAAGCTATGAATATAAAATTTTGAATCATCTTCATCTTGCTACTAATGGTAGTGGCCTGTTGTCCAGCAATTATAGGCCTGACAACGGGCCATTCTAATCTTAGGTTTTGTATGGATATTGTCATAACTGTGCGTGGCCGCTCACTAAGTTGTAGATAGAATGCAATGAGGTCTTTTTGCCTCGTTTCGATGAAATTTAGGACACTTTCGTCATCTTGCTTTCCCTCTCCCCTCTGTATCACGACTATAACTGTTTTCGTCCTATTCCTCTGCAGTTTCTCAATCAAATTCTTTCAAAGCCAGAACCTATATCCTCTAGAATAACCGCACTCCTGGCATCTTCCTCCAAACTCATACCCTACATATTCTCAGAGTTCTATCAATAGATCTTATCATTCCTCCTCTTTTTAGACTCTTTTCTTCATTGCTAGGAATACCTTCTTGGTATGTGTCCTTTTGCCCGAGGGGTGTATCACTCCTTCAACATGCGGACGAGATTTCCAAGGGAACAAAAGGATTTCTGGAGGATTTCGGGGATTTTCGAAAAAACTAAAGGATTTCCGTAGAACATGTACGAGATTTCTAGAGAGTGATTTGCTCCTCGCTTTTGCCTCTCCTTATAATAACATAGTTACTAAGTATTCAAAATGGCATTCAAAACAGTACGGCAAGATTGCAACTGGTTTTAAAGACGGAAGCCACTTTGAAAATTAAAGCGGCTAAAGATTCAGCGGTGTTCTTATTGGTAAATGAACACTTAATGCCTGTGGAGTTTTTCGGTAGAATTCTGGGTGCGAAAACCGCATCCAGACGGTTTCATGCACAGGGAAGACTGTGCCAAAGTCAAGTAATTAACGATCTTCTTGGCAATAGGCTAGTCTGCACTTTAGCGGACCAGCTTTCAATGCCGGCAAGTTATGTGTCATGGGGGTTAGGGTTAGGGTCAGGGTTAGGTTTTGGAAAAGAGGTTTTTAGGGTAAGTAAGGGTTAGTTAGGGTTATTTATGGTAAGTTAGGTTTAGTTAGGGTAAGTTAGGGTAAATTAGGGTTAGTTAGGGTAAGGTAGCGTTTAATTAGTGTTAGTAAGATATTTGGTCAAATACAGTTCCGAGAGATATGACATAAAGCTGGTCCGCTAAAGTACAGTCGTCCCATATGACACTGCTTGTTCCTGAAGTGTTTAAGCTAGAGTGGTTTATGTTCTTAATGATTGGCCACAAATCTCGCTCTTTGGTAAAAACACTTTACGAATGAAATCTTATTGACGACAGCCAAATACTTTTACGTATCAGCATACCACCCCGCAAAGCTTAGCAGCTAAATATTTTCATATCTTGGCCTATTTATGGTATAAATTTTGTGGGATCTACAGTTGATAAGTTATGAAATATTGGAAAGAATGCAGGCTGGTGACGCACCGGTGCGGTGACGTTACCAAGCCCGAGGTATGGATAATAATACCCACTAGGGATTTTGGGTGTTTAGTGTGAAAGACCGCTGTCGTTCAACCTCCTCTTTTATCCCAGCCATGCTTTGTGAATCATTGTTCTTTGCATTTGGTGCAAATTCTTTGGATAAACTCCATCTCTAGAAGTCGCGGGCTTGTTCGACCGTAAGTGGTAAAACAAAGCTTTTTCGCTTTCTTCCAAAGAACTGGGAGCATCAAGATTTGCACAACGAAGGCTGAATTACAAGCAACTGAACGCACCTGCCAATGCTGCAATACTTTTATTTTGACTTTTGAGTAACATTTTCCAACAGGCGTTATATTTCTTTTGCGACTAATGGGCCTATTTTTTGCACTGCATTGTTAGTGCTACATCTTTTATGCAAAAGGATTATGAGCAATAAGATATGCTTTTAAGGTATGCCAGAACAGATCAGCCAAAGCTCCAGCCGAATTACCTCGGTGGTCCTATGGTCAAAGAGATTTTACCCTAAGCCAAGAGGTCGTGGGCTCAATCCCCATTTTGTAATTTGGGTAGAAGTGTCGACAAGAGGTTTGCCACTCCAGCCCTCGAGTCTGATCCGAAAGAGAAGCTGCAAGAAATGACCTTGTAAGTCGCCAACCCTCGGGCAACTGGCATAAGACCAATGGCTACTTGATAGGCAGGGTCCACTTTGGCTTAAAGCAAGGTGATCAGGGAGACATTTTAAAATCATACCCAAAATTGATAAAACTGTAAAACTGATAGTTTCTGAGGCTGTTTGCAAATAAAACTGCGGAAAAGAAAGGAAAAAGTATTTAGACCCCACTCCCAATCGCCCCCCCCATTTCTAGCGCAACTGACTATGGTGTATTTATCATAAGTGCAGTAGGGACCTTTCATTTTTTAACTTGCAAAGGAGCTGCAAGAATCTTCATGACTAGAAATCTACCCCATGGCCACCCCCCCCTCCCCCTAAGTAAGACTAAGTAAGACATGGGAAATCTACCCATACGACCCTTATTTTAGAAAAAGTAGATCAATGGACGCCCATGATTTCCTCCAGCTATTAAATGAAGGGTCCCTTTTTAGAAATATGACCCAGGAAACTCCTTAGATATGGCAGTAAACTGGTTGGCTAGAGCTACCACACTGTGTCTTAGGCAGGTGTTCACAGCGACATAGATTTTCCATAATTGTTTTGGCATAATGTAAGAAAAGAAAAGGTTACCACAATTCTACCATCTTATGGCTGGGATAGGTTAGTTTCATAGGACAGATAATTGTTCAAATAATAAGTAAAGATTGGATATCTCTAATGCGGAGATAAATTTTAAGGAGTGTTGTAATTATTTTAATTTCAAAGAGATTGAAAATTAGATTTCTCCAATAGCGAGAACAATGTTTGGGATTGTTGATAGCAGAATTTTTCCTCATAAAAGAGAAAGCAAAAACCACACTTTTGACCTTATCTGGCCCGGTGATCTCACGGTATACTTAACTGGTTAACCAGGTTTATTTCATTCGAATAAATTATTAAGCTTGTTTCTTTCGTAATGTTAACTTACGTGATTTAAACTTCGTATAGCCTGTTGATTGATACACTTGGAAAAGTTAATGTGCTGCCGTTAAGTGTTTCAATGACTTGAAACCTTAAAGGGTTTTAAAAAGATGCCGAGAAAAAGCCCTTCGGGGGGAAGGGGTCTTTAAAACCCCATACTCCAATCTGAATGTTTTTAAAGCTCCTAGAAAAGGGAATCTAGACACGTATTTGAACAGTGTTTGACAAAAATGCTTCGACTATGTTCTACCATGGTTTCACGTTTCAAAGCTTATCTCAAGTTTTGTTCAACCAAAAACATTCTGTTATGTAACGATCTATTGCTATATTAACCGAAAATATTAACCCTCAGCCTCTATACAAAGCCTCGCAAGTTCGGTCTTGTACTGACGACGGCTTCGGGTTGATATTTTCTGGTATTGCCCTTGGAAACAGTTATTATAGTCTTAATAATAATACTTGTTCAATCTGAATTTTAGATGATAAAGAGGTCACCTGATTTCTTTGGTGCAAGGCGTTGGTAAGTGTTGCTTTGTTATCATATCTTTACTTTTCCAATATCCAGAAACGGAAAAAATTGGCATTCCAATTCTCATATATATTTTAATGTATTTCAAACGATCAATGCTCAACTTTTAAACTATATAATTAACATTCCGGCAGTAGGTGCTTAGATTTATCCTTCTTCTTTCAATCTATACTCTCATCTTCTCTAATATCCCTTTCTCACATGCTCAACGAGTGAGTTAGCCATCAAGGTTTCGCGGTCTGCTTTTTACGTTTGAGGCTTGACTAATCTGCCGTAGAACCCTCCTTGTTTGCAACCGATGATCGCTTTTGAACTACATAATTAACATTCCGGCAGTAGGTGCTTAGATTCGTCCTTCTTCTTTCAATCTATTCTCTCATCTTCTCTAATATCCCTTTTTCACATGCACAACGAGTGAGTTAGCCATCAAGGTTTCGCGGTCAGCTTTTTACATTTGAGGTTTGACTAATCGGCCGTAGAACCCTCATTGTTTGCAACCGATGCGATGATTGCTTTTTACTACCGTTTCAATCAAAAACAACAGATGCTATTGTTACAAACCTTGACCTGGTTCCCTTGTTCTATTTTCTAATATTGGCGGCAGAGTCCAGAAAAAGTCACGGCTCCACGGCTGTGAGCCGGAGGAAGGTGCTGCTTGTTGATGTCATATTTCAGAAAGGTTTAGTAATTTTTATAAGAAACCTAGAAACATGTCGGGTTGTTTCGGCAAGAGCAACTGTTATATAAATTTTAGGGTTATAAATACCATGAGGAGTTCGAAAATCTGGTTATTTTGACTTGATAAAATGAGGGAGGTTTAACTAACGAAACTGGTATCCGGAGGAAGGTTTGATCATTTTCTGGACCCTGATTGGCGGTGATGACACAGATGGAGATAGCGCAGTGTAGATCCTATTGAAACCTCCCACCGACCTCCCACTTACCCTTACTGTTCTAGCACGCCCCTTGCGTCCCCAATGGCTTTCTGGCAAATCACCAACAGTTAAGAGTGCAACAGTTCTTACGGAGTGACCCTTTCAGTTGAGCTCCGCCCCTTTATTCTGATCTTAGTAGTCTTTTCTTATTCAAAGGGGTGTGTTAAGTATGATGGTCTTAGTCCTGGCGACAATTCCATACAACAGAAGAGATCGCCCTAAGGATTTCTTGACTTTTTCAACCGAAGTCTGTGATTAACGATTTGCTGCCATACAATTAAACCCACCCAAATGGACGACTCGTAAATGTTACGAATTTTATTTCTAAACCTTTCAGAATATGCCTTTAAGGAGCTTCGTGGCTGGAGGGAGGGGCAAGAGGTGATAGCCTTCCGTGCAGAAGAGTTGTTGGGAAATATTTGTTGCTGTAATACAGCAACTTGTGACAAGGTTTCGCATTTTATGCTTGAAAAATTCACTTGTGGGAAAAAATGTTGTTTCGTCCGAAAATACCGAGCGTTTTGCCTTTGGACCTAATATCTTCCAAAAAACTCTGCTTTACGTCCACTCTGAGATACAATTGACCGTTCTATAATTTGGTTGGTTGTTTGAAAACAATAGCAAACATAAAGTAACATGTGCGGGAATTTTCATTCGGCTTTATAATTAGCGTATGACATGACGTACGAACATCCTCGGAAAGAGGTTGCTTGGGAATCTCTCACATGCAAAGCCAGGTCGAAGATGCCCCCTTCGCTGTTACGTAATCTACATTGAAAGCATTGCATGTAGTAATATACCTACAGATGTGCCTCAACTTAGCGAAAAATGCTGGGCTATCTATAAAACCTGGAATCTGGAAGCTTACACGAGAGCCCATCTTCATGATCCCAGAGACAACTAGCCCCACCAAAAGACCAATTTTGCAGCCATAAAACCGTCAATTATCCTGTTATGTTTAGGCGCTTGCCTTTAGTTTCAAACTTTTCATCAGATTTCCTTGAAATGATGTTTGAGATGAAAAGTTTTTATAAATATTGCTTGTTGCTTGAGAATGATATGCGACCGATTTTAAACAACCACGTTTTTGTTTATAAGTTGACATATTACTTGCAGAGTAGGTATAATTTTGGAAGAATCTGATGAATAGTTAATTACGGGGCCACAAACTTCTAATAATTTTTCTAACTCACCCGGTAGATGGATCATGCAATTTGCCAATGTTAAGGTTGTAGATTCCAGACTCCGGATGCCTGGTTCCAGGCTTTACAGATAGCCGAAATACCCCTTGCCTTGGTGACAACTAGTGCGTCGTGGATTTTTCTCGCCGCAAAGCCCTTCGATATCATCTTTTGCGTCAATTAATGAAAGATGCTAGTTAAAGCTGATCTTCGGATTTAGATAAGATTGCAGGGAGCTTTGTCTCCAGACACTTAATTGCAAGTAGAAGTGTAATTTATTTGCCATTCAAGATATGCTTTACACGTTCTGTCTTTACGAGAATAGAAGATCAGTGTGAATGACTAGAAATGTATTGATTTTTTCAGAAAGATATCCATAATTTAGTACATAACTTAATTTCGTAATCGGTTTCTTAGTTTTGGTGCAAAAGTTTTAATTTCTTCGCCAAGACCCTTTCATATAGATCATTGAATATAACTCAAGAATTAACCATACAAAGACAGTAATGCCATAATGATGTTAACTTTTAAGCATTTCTTATTGCAGCAACAAGTAAACGATTACTAATATGAATTGCCATTTATTCATAGGTCCCCATATGGTCGATTGTATCNGGGGCTCAAGCCCCCCAAATAATTTTGACAGCAATGAGGCTACGTCACAAGACATAAGTGGGTTGTATTGTTCTCTATTGTTGTAAAAACAAAAGCCCCCCCCCCCCCAATCAGCAGCTGCTTCCTACGGCCCTGGATGCTGCATCGCTGCGTTTTTGGAAATTCAACTTCTTGCACTCTTTATGACGTCTTAAAACTTCCACTGCCAAGGAGCAAAAGGGAATAAAACTGCGAAGCTCCTTGGCAGTGGAAGTTCGCTGCGTAGCACAGCACAATAGAAATCACGGAAAATAACAGGAGGCTAATGATTTAGTACAAAAATAGACTAAATTACCAAAAAACAAAAATTACAAAAGTCAACAGTAAGTCTGGTTCCCCTGTGATTCAGAGGCCACTAACAGCACAAAGTCTCGATTTCATGTTTTAAAGTTCAAACCTTTCACCGGACATTTACTTCCAGATAGTTTTCGGTAAAATCAAGAAAATTTAGGCTCAATACGAAAATAGTGTCAACTATACAAAGATGCAGGTTTAAGTCCCTATTGATGCAAATCTGATTGAATCTTTGCAGTATTAATGTAATCTTACTGTGGGAAACCGAGAATTTGTTTTTGGATTACAATAGATTATAAGATTTCCTGTGTTGGAATTACGAAGTTGTGGTCCGTTATAGGGCAAGCTGGCTCTAAAAGAACCAGGTTTTGCTGTTTTAACTCTTGGTTGAAACTATGATTTAAAGGAAAAATACAGCGATGTGACATTTTTCCGGTGTAAATGTATAAAGTAACAAGTTAAGCCCTTTCCCAGCATTAAGACCTTTTCAAAATGATATTTAGGGAAACCTTTGAAGCTCCAACTATCAACCACAGAAGTAGACTTCTAATGCTACGGTATAGTGTTAGAATGTAAGCCGATCAGTGGCGAAGTCGGGAAGGGTTTAGGGGAGGTGGTATATACGTCCTAAAATTCGGCTAAAATTTTACTGTGAAATTGCTATGAAATAATATGATTTTACTCACATAGTGTGTGTGTGGGTGGGTGAATAAAGTCATATTATTTCATAGTAATTTCATAGTATAGTCACAACGATGGTTTTAGTTGATAAGTGGCTACAACGGCTGTCTAATAGCAGCAGGCTTTTACGATATCGTTTTCAAAGGTAAAATAGACTAATCCATACCACCACTTCATTAACCAAGAAAAATATACGCATGAATATATCCTATGGTTTCAAGTAAGAATGGTGTTCACCAAGAGTTGCCCTCTTGAGGTTTTTGCCGAAGACCAGCTAATATCAGGGAGTAGGTGTGACACTATTGTGAACCAGGATTCCAGTTTATGTTTCAGAACTAGATTTTAATCCCAGCATAAAACCACTTGATTTGATAAATTAAAACCTGAGAAAGAATTGCTCCTGGTAGGCCTTTGGGCAATATCGACAACCAAAACTGACGATTTTTTGCGTTGTGAAATTCCTTTTTTTTTATTTCATTTCATTTTATATTTCATTTACCGTCAGCCAAGGCTGCTTTTTAGGGGGCCGTGACGAAATTTACAATGCAAAAAACCTAGCAATAACTACAAGGTTCATAATCGACATTTTAAAGAATACAAAGAGGGCGCCTGCTTAACCTCAGGTTCAAGGCTGTTCCAAAGATGCGCACCACGATATGAGAATGCTTTCTGTCTGGTAGCGTGTTCATTAGAGGGACGCGTAAGTCAGTCTCAGAGTTTCTTGACTTGATATTGCTTGGAAGTTTGGGAGATTTTTCCTCGACAAAACATACAAAAGGACTCAGAAAAAAATTCAAGATCAGGACATAATCGAATTTTGTTGATTTTTCAGTCGCAAGTTTTTGGTCACCCAGTGCTCTNAATTATAAAGCTAAACCTAGCAATAACTACAAGGTTCATAATCGACATTTTAAAGAATACAAAGAGGGCGCCTGCTTAACCTCAGGTTCAAGGCTGTTCCAAAGATGCGCACCACGATATGAGAATGCTTTCTGTCTGGTAGCGTGTTCATTAGAGGGACGCGTAAGTCAGTCTCAGAGTTTCTTGACTTGATATTGCTTGGAAGTTTGGAAGATTTTTCCTCGACAAAACATACAAAAGGACTCAGAAAAAAATTCAAGATCAGGACATAATCGAATTTTGTTGATTTTTCAGTCGCAAGTTTTTGGTCACCCAGTGCTCTGCAGCTGACCCAATGAAGCTATAAACAGGCCAAGCAAAGTTTTATAGGCCTTATCTTTTATCGCCTGAGTAACCCAACAAATCTTATTAAAAGGATGGCTGTAAGTGTGTTTTACCTCAGTACTTTTGTGGTCAATAATCTTTGTTTAAATCCAGGAAAGACAGGATTAACAAGTAACTTTATAAGATGTGAGGATTAAAAGAGTATCGCTGACAGTATTGTTCGTCACAGGTTCACTGCCTAGCGGTTACTCAGAATCCATTTACACCAAGAAACGTTCGTTAAAACTCAGGTCAAATTGACAGAAAAGTTTTCACGGCACCTTGGGTTAAATTTCTTACCAGTTGAAAGTAAACCAACCGTTTCGGCTCTTTATGTTGACTTATTTACACCTTCCTTTTATTTCCATGGGACATCTTTTACAAAAGGGCTTTATTGAGGGACTCTGCTTGTCTATGAGGAACTATTTACTGAGTGGTACACGAAATATACTGGGTGCATCAAAAATGTTTTGGCATTGTATTCAAAAAGAGCGATTGTCCAACGATTTCATTGAATTGTGAATTATTTCGAATTGGAAAGGCTGCAGCTCGACGGAATTGGATCGAATTTTTTAGTCCTTTTAAAGCTTTTAAAGAGGCCCTAAAACAGAATTGCCTGTAACTTTATAACATTATAGCTGATTTGATTAGTTAAACAATTTTCATGTTTAAGTGAGCCTTCCCTGTATTACCCTACAGATTTTTACAGTTCAGCTAAGGCGAAAACTTTCCTTGGACTTATTCGGTACAATAGATGATTACGGAAAATATGACGTCGAGGGGCATTTGACCAAGATGCATTGCGTTTGATAATGGATTATCTATAGAATTACTGTTGATTCCATTATAGAACGCAATGCATCCTTGTCAAATGCTCCCCTACGCCATCTTGTCCGTAATCGTCTATTGAAGCTAAATCCGAACTTGATTGCTCAGTGGAATTATTCTCTATGGAACCTTTTATCGCATGAAAATTTGTCGATCTTCATATTATTGCACTACATGCATTCAGAATAATTTGTTGATCCCTTGTAGAATTTTTTGTAATCGAGGAAAAATGACTTGGCTAAGTATCCAAAAACGTTGATTGTAGTGAATAATTATTCTGCAACCCGTTGTCAGCTCTTTTGTATCAGTGTTATGTAGCTACCCTGTTTTCTTCTTGCAGATTAAACAAATCTTATGAACCAGCAACTCAATACATGAATTCATTCACTTCACCATTGGTAACTATCCTTGCCAGGTATGCCAGATCTACTCTCCTTCTTCTGAAAATGATCTCCCCTTTTGCTTGCCGGTTTAAACATTCTGAGTAACAGTATTTTTTTTTATCTTTTTATTACCTAGTTCTAGACAGGTTCTGGTAGGTGAAGGTCAAGGTGGAAGTTTCGCTTTTCAGCGCCAATTGCTGGGATCACAGAAATAGCTAAGCGCTTATCGAGTCCGTGACCCCTTGTCATGACGCTCGAGAGGTGCTGGTGGGGTTTGAACCCCGTCCGCCCGCCCGAGTGTTCTGGCTGCAAAGTCAGTGGATTACAACACGGCGCAGCAACACCTTCAGGTAGTCCGGGAGCTGAGGGCCATATCAATGCAAAATGTGGGGCAATTTAAATTCATGTTTAAAAGATATCAATTTGGCTGTAGATCACTATTGCACTGGTTGGACATCATCAGATTACTTAATGGGGCTTTTGTCCAGTAATGTTTTATCCATTACACTTTTTGAGACAGTAATAACGTAAAATGTCGATAGTTTGATCATTTCTCTCTCTCCTTGCTCTTGTAGGAATAAAAGTTCTTTGCTGGTGCCTTATTATCAGTTCTTCTTGGTTTGTCAATATTTTGAATCGCTTTATTTTGATCGTTTCTCTCTCTTTACCCTCGTAGGAATATAACGTTCTTTGCTGGTGCCCTAGTGTCAGTACTTCTTGGTTTGTCAATTTTTGACCAAGATGTCTTGAAAGCAGAATATGTCATTACCATCATAGCTGTCCTTGGAATTATCATTAAAGCTTGCGCATCATTTATCCCAGACGAGGTTGGTCTCTCTTTCAGAATTTTACCAAAGCATGTATTTTTAACACGTGTATTTTTAACTGATTTGGTCACGGATTGTGTGAGGTTTCTTATAAGGATTAGGTTCTATTAGAGATATGAATACTTTCATGTTGCATTATTACAGTGCTTTTCATCAAAACTCTTTAGAAAAAGGGTCTGGGGAGAGCAATATTTTTCTGGTAAATGGCTGCCACGGAGCTATTTCTATTTGTTTGTGTCTGCCATTTACCAGAAAAATATTGCTCTCCCCAGACCCTTTTCTAAATGTCAAAATGGTCTATTGAACTTTGAAATTTGTCGGCTTTCCCATCTGAGCGACAGAATTTTGGGAAAGCCGTCCAGTTTGCCGCTATAGAACGATCATTGAATTGATTAGTTTTGCTTTCTATTGTGCCAATACAAGCTCCTATTATTATAGGCAAGTTTCTTGTTAGGATCTTTTAGCAAATGGTCTCTAGTCGTGCAAAATTAAAAAATCGTTCTTTGTCGGTTGTCATCTTCATATGCTAGTGATAAAAATCTGCCTTGAACTGCAAAGTGTTATGAACTAGAAGTTCAAGGATTGCTTTGAAAAGCAAAGCCATCACGAAGCATACTATCAGAGCTGCGTAAAACAGGCGTGGACCTGTAAAAATCACTTGAAGAGTCCAAGTGAAAAAAACAAACTATTTCGATCTACAGAACACTGGTTTTCTTCTGGCTTTACAGATTCTAATACACAATTTAAACCAGTAGTAGAAAGGCTCAATTCTCTTGTGAGTGCGGAGTGGCAAATNGTGGAAAACAACTTGCGTGAATTGTGCCAAAAAGCACTTCAAAAATATCTTTAAAACCAACTAATCACTAATTGCTTCAGTACTTGAGTTAATATGCAAATTAGTGCTTCGAGCTTTTTCTGCTTGGCGATAAGCCAGAGTGCGTGGAGCAAACGCGAAAACGTGCCCTCGATCGCTACGTCATCGTATCTCACTTGAATTCGAAGCTAATTCGAAACAGATGCTTTGCCAGATTGGATTGCTCACAAAAATCTCTTAGAACATCAGTAAACTTAAGTGAAAACCCCCTGAAAAGCCTTGTCAATGATGCAAATCAGGTGCATATTGCAAAATAGATTTAGTTTAGAAGAAACTCTTTGATCTTAAATTATAACGATTTTAGTTTCTCCTCGACATTGAGCAGGAAAAAACCAGTTCTGACAGCGCAAAAACAACCAGTTTTGAGGACAAACCTTGCCAAATGATCTATTGTCCAATAGTATACAGGAAAAAAGCCAAACTCACTGAAGGCAAAAAAGCCACCTTTTGGGGACAAAGCTAGCCCAAAGTTCAGAGAAAAAACAAATCTTTGGGACAGACCTAGAACCACTGTTCCCATAGGACATGTTCACCCCTGCTATCGGCCTGTGCGCAACATTGGTTATGGAATACGTTATAGGTGGTTCATGCAACTTACCAGTCAAATTCTTGGTTGCTTTGTGTATTCTAGCCTATATATGATTTGCTTTAGGCCATACAGACCCGTAGCACATTCGCTGTGATGCTTTATCTACGCCGAAACTACAGTCACGCAGATTTTCCGTATATTTCTTACATGGACTATACAGTAAACAACCGCGCATAAGAACCTAATGGATTAAGAACCTACAGGCTGAAATTGTCAAATTAGACTACCATTTTATAAGAACCAATCCACTGTATTCATTGTATTAGAACCCAGGCTGGCTTGCAAAATTGTAGGATCTTTCTTATACGCGGGTGTTTACTATACTATAGCTTTTGTAGTTTACGAAAAATAATTCCGTATCCTTTTAATGATTCTAGATGAAAAACCCTACTTGGAAACCAACTGAAAGTGGAGAGCGGTTTATTTCGACTATCAGAGAGCAAGGTAAGAAAATGGACCAAAATCTGACTTTCTACTTGATCTGTATGTTTTTTTTATACGCAGCTAATCGATGCGCCAATAGACGATTACGGAAAAGATTGCGTCGGGGGCATTTGACCAAGATGCATTGCGTTCTNCGACTATCAGAGAGCAAGGTAAGAAAATGGACCAAAATCTGACTTTCTACTTGATCTGTATGTTTTTTTTATACGCAGCTAATCGATGCGCCAATAGACGATTACGGAAAAGATTGCGTCGGGGGCATTTGACCAAGATGCATTGCGTTCTATAATGGAATCAACAGTGATTCTATAGAAATTCGATCATCAAACGCAATGCATCTTAGTCAAATGTCCCCCGATGCCATCATTTCCGTAATCGTCTATTAGTAACTGATTGCATCATTTTGCCTTGATGGTTTGCTTGGGCAGAAGTATAGCCATTTGTTTATTTTATATCATCTGTGCTTACGAACGAAGTTTCGTTTTCCAGATTCTTGCTTGCAAATAACAACGACAACAACAATAACAACAACAACCGAATATCGTAGTGAAAATGGACCTATTTGAGAATGAATCGATTTGGAAATGCACTGTTTTCAGCATGTCATACCTATGCATTGTTTTCTGTCTTTGACATGACGCATGCCATTTCCGTCATCATTTTCACAGCGTTTTCATTCGGCAAGGTGAAAACGTCAGTATGCAAGGATCACTTCCATTCCATTTTCATTGCAATATGAATAAGTAGCGATTTTGCAAGCAAACGGATCAAAATTAGAACGGATCTATGTACACGTAGCTTAACCTCTAACGTATTCGAGGCTCTTAATCCCGCTAAATGACTTTTTACAGCATAGCCATTTTAACCATGGGCGTGTTCATGTGGATATTTTCCAACTTAAAGTGGAATTGACCCTCAATTGGGCAGATCATCGATATCACTGGATACAGGGACCTTTTTGGGTGACACCTGAAACCACACTGAATCGACTATCTTAAGCGCCAGAAAATAGTTTTTCGTTTTTGTTTTCAATTTGCCCTTTTTCAAAGATATAAGTGGTTATATGATTCTTGGGTGACACCTCAAACCACACTGAATAGGCCCGTTTTAAACACCAAAAATTCTTTTGTTCCAAGAACTCGATATCTTATTTCTCACAAAATATCGTTTGGTGTTTAGGTCATTTGATTGTGGTTGTTTTCCTTTTTGTAGACACACCCAAATTCTACTGTTTATTTTTACCGTTAGATATTGCTGCTGCATTAGAATTTTGTATCTGCTGTTTCTTTGGGAGGGGCAAGAAGTGACATGCGCCTCTCAGAGCCTTGACAGTCGGGTCGGGAAAAGGCAGTAGAAGGAAGTTATCTGATGTGGCATAGGGTTCAAATCTTTCAAATAAAAAAGTTGGGTGTAAAATTCTATTTCACTTTTCTTTGAATTGCTTGAAAGGATCTTTGGGTACTTTGCTGTAAATCTGCCGTGGNTTCAAAGATATAAGTGGTTATATGATTCTTGGGTGACACCTCAAACCACACTGAATAGGCCCGTTTTAAACACCAAAAATTCTTTTGTTCCAAGAACTCGATATCTTATTTCTCACAAAATATCGTTTGGTGTTTAGGTCATTTGATTGTGGTTGTTTTCCTTTTTGTAGACACACCCAAATTCTACTGTTTATTTTTACCGTTAGATATTGCTGCTGCATTAGAATTTTGTATCTGCTGTTTCTTTGGGAGGGGCAAGAAGTGACATGCGCCTCTCAGAGCCTTGACAGTCGGGTCGGGAAAAGGCAGTAGAAGGAAGTTATCTGATGTGGCATAGGGTTCAAATCTTTCAAATAAAAAAGTTGGGTGTAAAATTCTATTTCACTTTTCTTTGAATTGCTTGAAAGGATCTTTGGGTACTTTGCTGTAAATCTGCCGTGGAAATGTTTTGATATCTTGATAATTTTCAAAATGGCAACGTTTATATTTTTGTTGAAAGAATTCATGGAAAATTTAAAAAAAATTAAAATCATCGTAAATCCTAAATTAATAGAGAAAAATGATAAAATCTCCAAGAAACCATAGTTTATGAAAGTCTACAATATGGTGACAAGCAGAAATCTGTCGCTCTTCTGGTTTAGGATTTAGAAATTTGATGACGTCACAGCCTCAAATATAATGAATGCTGCCATTTTGAAAATAATCTAGATATTAGAAAATTTCCACAGCAGATTTACAGGAAAGTACCCTAAGTTCCTTCCAAGGCATTTAATTCAAAGAAAAATGTAAAAGAATTTACACCAATCTTTTTAAAGATTTGAGCCCTATATGCTATCTGATGTGGCATAGCATAGGCGTTAAATTTTTAAACATGATTGCACGACTGGTAATGCATCTTGCTTTTGATTTAATGGCTCGAAGGGAACTTGAGCTTCTTTGCTATAATTCTATGTGTATAGTTTTTGATATCTTGATTATTTTCAGAATTACAGAGTCTTCTATGTTTCGACCAATTTTGAGGTTGTGGATTCATCGAATTGCTAAATCGTATATCAGAAAAGCTACAGATTTCTGCTTACCCCCATATTAGAGACCTTCATAAACTATAGTCTTCTTGAAGATTGTACCATTATTCCCGCATTAATTTACTTTTCATGAATTCTTTCAATAAAAAGAAAACGCTGTATTTCTGAAAATAATCAAGATATCAAAAATTGCACAAATAGAATTATTACAAAGTACCTCGAGTTCCCTTCAAGACGTTAGATCAAGCTGAAGATGCATTAACCATTTGTGCAATCTTTTTTAAAGATCTGACGCCTATGCTGTGTGACATTTTACCTGATTCGCTATATTTTGCACGGCAAAATCTAATACCAGCCGGCAACTTTTGCTCACCTCTCCCACCTTCCCTTCATTTCAAACATATAGACCATTCCGCAGTCGAATGCGAAGGCGCTGTTCGCGTTGCATATCGGGATCGCATGGGAGTTTCGAAATCGAATTCGAAACCGATTTCGAAGTTGTCGAAGCTGTGTTTTCGTGCATAAACAAACCCCATACGTATACTCATTACATAAGTCTCAGTATCGCTCATTGAATTGGATGGTTATCGCTCAAACTGAGAAAAAAACTTATATGAGAGAAAATAAAAAATCGGATTAGAAATATTGAACGAATACAAGGAATCACGTCGTAAGTCTAACCCCATACGTACAGCATAGCCTCCAAATCTTTGGCATCTTTAAAAAAACATTGCACGGATGGGTAATGCATCTTTTGTTTGACTTTATGGCTTGAAAGGAACTTCAAGACCTTTGCTATAGTCCTATATGTAAACTCTCTAATATCTTGATTATTTTCAGAATTACAGCGTCTTCTTTGCTGTTGCCAGTTTTGAGAATGTGACGTCATCAAATTGCTAAATCGTAAACTAGAAAAGCTACAGATTTTTGCTTGCAGCCATATTATAGACCTTCATAAACTATAGTTTTCTTGAAGATTGTGCCGTTTTTCATATTTCCATTTAGGATCTACGAATATTTTAATTTTTTTCAAAACTTTTCGTGAGTTATTTCAATAAAAAGAAAACCGCTGTAATTCTGAAAATAATCAAGATATTAGGGAGTTTACATATAGGATTATAGCAACTTACCTGAAGTTCCTTTCAAGCCATAAAGTCAAACAAAAGATGCATTACCCATCCGTGCAATGTTTTTTAAAGATTTGGAGGCTATGCTCATACGTACGATCCCATAATGGATAGTGTTGAGCGCCTTCACATTCGACTGCAGACAGGTCTATTGAAAAGGACTGAAGCCGACGTAAAAAGAATGAACCAAGGTGTGCCTAACGTGTCTAATTCGATTACAAAACGTGATTCTTGTTTCCATGTTTTACTTTTATTTCTGTTTTTCAGCAATGAAAGAATCTTTGACGATGTCAGGATCATTACCTTACTCATCGCTTCCACAGAATACAATACCGGTATGTTTGATTTTAGATTCCCTTTGCATATTAGAAATCGTCACTCTTGAAGTTTCATTGCAGGATAACAATACATTCGCAATCTCTCGAGTTGATAAGTGCATTGCTTTAATATTGACGTAAGTAAAAGTTTGTGCCGCTTGTTGCTTTCAATGCATTGCGTTTCTTGGTGTAATGTTTGTGGTTTTCATCAATAATGTGCTATCCTGTTAAGAACTTTCTTGTCTTATTTGTAGACCGACTACATAAGTCTCAGTATCGCTCATTGAACTGGATGGTTATTATTTGTTCTGTCACTATTAGGCCTCGAGTTTAATTATGAGTGTGATTCCATTTATTGTAGGGGCAGTCTTTACAGCCCGATGACTTGACAACATTCATAGGACCAATGCATTACCCATCGTTAAATACTGTACTGGAAACTGATCAGGCTAATACGATAATGAATAACAGTATGCTGTACGTTCATCAGGTTAGTAAAACAAATCCTGTGTTTATATCACCATTCATTGCTTAACTGTTGTTCCAGGTTTATTTGGAAGTGATTCATGGCTGTGAAACAAGGGTAGATTTCCAACAATAGCATGAGATGCGTTTGATTGACTCGATTTCAAAGCGATTAGCAATCGTAGACAAAGGAAATTGTTTCTAGTATTTTGTAGCAAATCAAAGCAAACGAATCCGCAAAAGATGCCCTGAATCCAGTATGGCTAACTTTCTTGTTGTTCAAGCGAAAAGGAGCTATTGAGAAAAATCATGAGGATATATCGAAAGTCATAAGTATACATTAAGAAGTCTGTATCTGAGTTCTACTTCTGGAACTGTGAGAATTAGTATTTCAAAATACTTCGTAGCATCCTGTACAGTGGCGGAAATTCAGTTTCAAGTGGGAAGGCAAACATCGAGAAAATGGCCAAATTTTCTGACTCAAGCCTAACTTTCCGACAAAAACAATGTTTTTTGTGACTTTTTGGCGAGAATTTGGGAGGCAGTTGCCCCCCCCCAAACCCCCACAATTTCCGCCTCTGCTCTGGTCTTTTAAAATTTGATGTGCTTTTGGTAGGTAATCATGTAGGGTATAGGCCATTGACCTAGAGCATACATTTTTCTCTTTACCCTGGATTGAACATGAATTTGGGTAANAACTTTAAAATACAAATATTACATAAGTAAAATAGTGAATAAAATATTTACAAGTCATCAAAAGTATACAGTATAAAAGCAGATATCTAAAAATATTTATTATAAAAAGCCCAGGTTCGGAATAAAAATGCGGCATAATTTGCATGGACAAGTTTCTCCGTACCAATGTTTTATCTTTGTTTTAAACTGACAAAGGGATTCTGAATTGCGAATTGTTGGTGGTAATGTTTGCCACAGCTGCGGACCTTTGAATCGGACGCTTTCTGTCCCGTTGTTAACAGATCTCACTCTTGGTTGAACAAATTCATTATTGTTACGCAAATTGTAGTGACTTGTATTTTCACAGAAGATTTCCTGCATAAATGAAGGGTTCTGGTCATTTTTGGTTTTGTACATCTCAGTCATAAGTATTTGCAAGTTCTTTGCATGAATAGTAACTGCACTGTCCTTCTGTAATAGCTCACTAAAAGTAGATTCAGTATCCTTGTATGTAATTCTCAAAGCCCTTTCTTGTATTTTGTTGATTTTTTTGTTAAGCTGCCTGCTGTGAAACATCCAGATTAAAGGACAGTATTGAAACTGACTCGTAATAAATGCCCTCATGAGGGTTCTTAGTTTGCTCTGATCCATATATGGGGATATGCGGGCAAGTGCATACAGTTTATTGCTAGCTTTTTTGCAGAGTTTCGAAACGTGATGGTCGAAGGAAAGTTTGCTATCAATATGAATTCCGAGTAATTTCTCTTCCGAGCTATTAACGATGTCAGCATTTCCAATCCTAACAGTAACTGGATCATCACATCTCTGCCCAATGACCAAGAGATGACATTTATCTGCATTTAATTTCATGTAGTTGTCGGCAAACCAGTCTAAGGCTACATGACAGTCATTTTCAAGCTTATGAGTTATGTTATCTAGCTTCTTATCGCAAGCATAGATTGTAGTATCATCTGCATAGTTACATATATCCGAGTTTTGAATAAACAGTAAGAGATCATTGATATATATGTTAAACAACAGAGGGCCTAAGACTGACCCCTGAGGAACACCGCGTGTTAGGTCTTTCCAAGAACTGAAGGAACCATTTACCTTGACTCTCTGTTTTCTGTTTGTGAGGTAATTGTTAATGAATGTTAATGCTTCGTGAGAGAAGCCATATGCATGCAGTTTTGCAATCAAGAGGTCATGTCTAATGCAATCAAATGCTTTGGAGAGGTCCATCAACACTGCCCCTGCCTTACCACCTTCATCAAGACTAATTTTGAATTTCTCTATAAGTCTTACGAGAGCATGTTGGGCACTAATGATGAGACTGGGCTCAAATGCGCAGATGCACAGAACGTCGCTGCGATCGCTGGGATCGCTGACTTTTTGAAAAGTGGTTTCCATTCAAAAAACTCGATCGCTGACAGTCGCTCGCGTCGCTGAGATAGAAATTTTTCTATCTCAGCGACAGGGTGTCGCTCGCGTCGCTACGATCGCTGGCAGAAAAAAGTGATAGTTTCCATAAAATCGTTCGTGTCGCTACGGTCGCTGGTACGTTTTTTTCAGCGACGGGAGCGACGGGAACGACACGAAAGATCATATGGAAACCAGGCTTTAGCGTCCTTTTACTTTATTTCACTTGTTTCCTGTATCATATCAATCGGGAAGTACTTGAGTAATTTCTAAACATTGGAAAGGCTTCGAAAACTTTGTTTCGAAATGTTCACGAGGGCACAGATAGTGAACATGAAAATTGTTGTGGAACCTTTAAGAAACTCGTGAGAAACTCTGAGTAATGAAAATTTGATAATTTTAAGAAACTTTCAGTACTGCCTTAAATTCTTAGTTTCTTATTAAAAAAAATAAATGAAAGCAAAAGGTTTTTGCTGAAGATATACTAGATTTTTATGGGGGAATTTTTCCGTCACAAAAATTCCTCTGAAGAACGTATGAAATGTTTGTAAAATAGTTTTTCAGCAGCTGTAATTTCAGTTCATTTTATAAAGCATGGGCAGCAGCGTCTGATGTTTTGGCCCCTTTCTACCAATGCTAGGAGACCCATTTTAACCCGGTCCTAGTAATTTTAGTAGCTGTCATTTAGCTCCCAAAATCTTATGTGGTCATAAATGCAATTTAAAGATTTTACAGATCATTAGCTGTCATTTTTTGCTATTGAATTATGGTTTTACTTCGATCCGATTTATTGTAAGTAGATAGGGTGTGAGTAGTTCGAATGTACAATGATTACCTTTTACGTAAAAAGGGGCCATTACACCCTGTTTTAAGAGCATAACCACTTGTCAGACTGACTCAAATAAGGTCCCAAACTCTAAGTTGAAGCCTGTCCTATACGATTGTATAAAAAATGAGACAATTGAAGTTAATGCTCCTCCACAGTAACCGCACAAATGCAGCACAATTTTTAGGACACCATTTACTTTTTGTTAAGCTGCAAAACTGCGGATTCATAGTAAAAAATTTGAGCCTTCAACCTAGTTTCAGAGCTAAGTTATAATTTTTAGGGCACTATTTTGTTGCTAGATTAATTATTATTTGAAGAGGACTTCTGTGAGCTTCTCTATATAGGTAAGGTACACACGACTAATACAAGACTTCGCTGGTAGGTGATAGAATGCTTTGTTGTTCCCAGGCAGTGCTTATTTGCGAGCAATGCTAGGAACAAAGATCTTTTGAACCAACATTTCATTCAAGCTGGACAGTACGTTTTCGCTATTTTTTGAAAGATCAAGAGAAGTGATTGTAAGCTTGTGATAAACCGACAGATTTCGTCGAAAATTAAGTGCAAAGCCCAAAAAATTAGGTCGAAACTTCAATAAGACAAATAATTTGAATTTTACAAATTCATACAGACGACATGTCACGTGACTTTATCAAGTCGCGCTCGAAAATCAGGGGTAAATGAAGCTGTTACAAAACATAGCGTCGCACTGGGATTTTGAGAGTGTCTCGTTTATTTATGGAAATAAATCAATTCTAAAAGCTTTGAAGCTGTTCAAATCGTTCCAAAACTTTAGGGGATAGATAGGTGAATTTCAAAAAGAAAGGTTGAGCTAAAGGAAGCGACGAGCAACTTAAAACTGATGGAGATTGTGGCGCTGATTGCAAAATTATTGTCCCAAAGGCAAGTTTCTCACAGCTTTCTTGGACTAAATTTATGGTTTGCTTTGAAAAACAGCTCATTCGTGCAATTATTTCATATGTTTAGGTCTGACTGACAATTACTACCTGTCCTTTCATACTCACTATCGCGAGGGAGAATATAAGACCACTTTTTGTGCAACTTTTTGTAAATTTCCTGTAGAAACCTATATAAATTTTCTGAAGATTTACCCCAAAACAAGATGGCGTCGTGTTTGCAACGCTGCTGTGACGTCATGCCATCTGTATGAATTAGTTGTATGGTTTCTGCAGTATGGTTGTTTGGTTCAAACAGTGAAAACATTATTTTGAATCACTCAATCTTATACAGGCCTCTAACCGTTTTGTTGCATTTTTCCCAAGCTAGGTCACAACTGCTTTCCTCCTTAGCGCTAATACCATTTTTTTTAAAGATCAGGGTGCTCTTTGTCGTAATTAAGTATTGGGTTAATCTGTCTGTCTGCTTTACGGATCTTATAGAGTGGAGTTGTGTAACTCCTAGGAGAGGAGTCAAAATTGTGGCTTACTAACAGAGGCTCTTTCCTATCTCTTGTCTAGAACACTTTGCTCCAATGTCTAAGATAAGATTATATGGAACTTTCAATTTGATACAAAAAAGTCTTTAAAAGTTCAGGAAAAAGGCAATCGTCCTCAAAATGTCCAAACTATCAAAACTTCCAAACAGAAATGTTGTCCAACAGGTGTATCTGCTGTTTTGAAACAGCGAGCGAAATTTTTTAAAAACAAATAATTTTTATTTATTTTTTGGGGATTCTTCTTGAAAAACGAAAGGATTTGTGCACAATGCATTTCAAACGAAATTTCCCATTAACTACGTAGACGTCACTTCGTTCAACTCCGTGGGTCACAAAAGATTCTCATACAATGGAAGAGTTTTAGCTGTTGATCTATTTCTATTTGCATACATTCAAAAGCTTGTAACGGAAAATATTATAATTTCGTATTATTGATATTAACGTAGATAGGTGGATAACATATGAAAATAGAATGTAGCCCTTCGCATGACGTTATATTTATAAGCTGCTTTAGCAAGCACTACGGTAGCTTTAGCGGCCCTTAAAGTGACGGACCATTTCCGAGGCGATATGTATTTTCTTTTCACTCAGGTTTAAAGGGCTGTATACGCTAAATAAAAAAAACCACGACTTTCTCTCTCTAATGGAGGCAAATAGCAGCAGATACATGCCATACATTGCAAAGAAACATATTTCCTATAGGTTTATCTCCGAAGAATTTGCGAGTGCAATCAGATGTTTCATACTATCAACGATTTTGGAGATACAGCTGAATTCCGAGCCGCAAGTTTTAGGTGTGTTTTGCCTAAACATGCGAATGCCCACCTTAAAGGGAATCTTAGCATATATAAGCCTTTGACAAAAATATCTGTACGAAGGCAATAGGCCTTGAAACGCGCCGAACCATATGTGGGTAACTGATCTATGTCGACAGGAAATACTGATATGTGATTGGCTAGAATTTGATCCCAAGTGGCTTGAGTCACTTTTATATGCGTAGATTCTCTTTAAAACATTCTGACACGTGCCTTTGTTTACTAAAATCTTGTACAGCCCCTTTAAAAGCCGTTTACTTTTTATTTTCCAGGACGAATGAAACAAAATTTTGAGTGGCCTAAGATGTAGAAGTTGCTGTTTCCCGCTGAGTTCTGATGATGTAGCATGATTTTTTGTGGAATTTCAAGGTAGAACATATAAAAACATGTATACAAACAACTATGGTACCTTGAGTTTGAAGAACTGAAATATATTTGCGTTTGAAATAGAAGTGACAGAAATACTGTAAAATTGTTGTAAATCCTTGTGTACGTATGTACGTAGCCAATTGCTTTAATATGTACAAATTATTTGTATCATTGTATTCACCATGTTTAACTTTTATCATTGGCATTGTATTTTCTAATATTATCAAACCTGTTTATTTTATGTTTCTGAAAATGTTTCCTTGGCCAAGTCTGTCTCTTTTTGTATCTCAAGCCCGGGGTGGGTACTTCACTATTCAGTCATACGGGGATGAGCGCCAGTTTTGGGGTAATTTTTGGCACGAAAATTCTGGGAATGGGATATGCTTTTTGTAGGAATTTTCTGGGATTGGGTCTAATTTTTACTAGAAATTCTGGGAATGGTCGGGTTTAGGATAAACAACAATTTTACTATTGTTTTGTAGTGAAACACTTGTCGGAAACCTCACCCATATTCTGGGATTGGGTTTCAAAACCCCGCCTTTATTCTGGGGTTGGGTCGTAACAGAAATTCTTGCAACGCACACCCCCATATGACCCGATAGTGGAGTGCCCCCGGGCTCGTTCCTAATTTTCACGAATATTGAAGTATTTGAATATTCTGGGATTGGGTCTCAAAACCCCGCCTATATTCTGCGATTGGGTCGTAACAGATGTTCTTGCAACACACACCCCCACATGTCCCAATAGTGAAGTGCCCCCCCCGGGATCTCAAGACAGTAATCACCTTGCAAACTGATTGCGTTATAGGTACAAAATTGCGATGCTACAAGATCCCCCAAAAAAGACACAACCCAATTTTGACCACATTTTTAGAAAAATTGTAATAGTTGAATTAATTCAACGATTTTTTGGTGGAATCGTTGGCAAACGCACATTTTGATCACAGATTTTAGATCTAAAGTGAAAC